>CM071144.1:16305000-16905000 GCA_036417725.1 Clanis bilineata
TATTATAACGTGGAGCGACACGTGACCTGACAATGTGAGGTGCGACTTTTAGGGAATCACTTTTATTATTATTGACTGTTAAATTTTTATGTGCTATTAGGTTATATTAAAAGAATTGAAGTCTACCAACGCGCATCAGGTCAGAGACGATTTAAAGTCTAACCCCTCTAAGTACCTTTACTACTGATCCTCCCATTCGGTTGTGGAATAGTAATATTATGGGGAATTTTGGACCAAAATTCTTCATTGCAGAGACATTACAACCAACAGAATCGTCATTATCAAAGTGTGTTAAGGAGACGTCAAGATATTTCCATAACAGGTCTAAATATCAACCTTCGTAATGTATCGACTCTGCTGACCTCGCGAAGGGACCTGTAATGGCGTGAATGCGTGTGCATGGTAATTATTGTATGAATATTTATGGGTTGCGTTCGCTCCACATTTAGCCCACGCACTCCGCCGCTTTGGGTTACTATACCATGGTAAAGCTTGTGAAAATTTAAAGGATGTTATGTGAAATCTAGACTTCTAGAGCAACGACGAAATACCCAGGTCAATAATGATAACCATCAAAAAATTTCGGAATCTTAATTTAACATTTGCCTGACCTATAAATGGATGTTCTAAACTACTTATACCTAATTATGAAGTCCTGAATATTCTGTGCCCACTCCAAGCTCCAACTGCATTCCCTGCATGATAGGCTTAAGGCAGTCGCAGTGTCTTAGCTGTCATCTTAGCACTGTCAATTTTCATGGAGACCAGATGGGTAATTTGCACATCTACCTTCGAAGGACCATAAGAAATCTCTGTACTTTGCAACATCGTTTTGTTTTGTTGTTTGTACTCCATAGATTTAGAAAGTAGTAATATTATTATTTCGTTTACAAGTTCCTCCGCGAATTCTGTATGCACAACGAACCTGTTCGGAATAACAATGATGTTGAATGATCCCGGAGGTCATGCGGTTTTGTTGCTAACTCTTTTGTCGCTTTATCCTGTCGTCAAATCTGAGCATAAACTTGAAAACCTAGATGTGTTTTTACAACTGTGTGTGGGTTTATACTCTTTGTCGGTTGTATGTGTAATCTTATCAAATCTTTGGCATTTGATGAGTTTCTTGACGTCACGAATGAAAAAGAAGCCATATAGCATCTTTCACAGTACGTTGTAATAAGGTACATTTAGGCCATACATCTTGCATATATATAGGGTATTCTAAATAAAATTTAGAAGCATCACTAGGGAATTTATAATTATAAACATCGGCTATCAATCGGGACGAACAAAGTATCAGAAAGCAAGCTGAATCACACTCCAAAGTGATATAGCTACCAGGAACCAACTCTTCCATGAAACCACATAGAAGTGGCCTCATTAACCAATCCGACACCAATAACACAAATTGCCATGTCTAGACCAATTACCTAAAATAATTATTCAATCATTATTATAATTATACCAATAATGACCGAATGATGACGACTAGCAATCGGATGTAATCAAACGCTTACAGTATTTAAAGGATATCGCACGGAAGGAATATATTAGCTTCATTGCATTGATTTATAATTTAATTGGTGTTTATGTAGAGGAAACTGCTATGTTGAAAGCAATGGAACGATTATATCAGAGTGTTGCAAGAACTGAAAGTATTGTTGCACGCGATTACTGAACACAATGTTATAATAAACTTATCTATAATAAGCCTCTGCTTATCAATCAATCAAAATTGATCTTGCACCCTCTATAGGAATGTATCGTGTAAATCAATAAAGTTTACGAATTATGTTTATTAAATTCTTGTATAATTACACACAACAGATTTACAACGGAAATAAAACGAATTGTATTGCAATAAAATTGATCTCACATTAATAGACACTTTCACAAAGGCTGATGTTTTAGCCAATGCTAAAAATAACTAAACATATTTTAACGTGAACATCATACCATCTCATAGCTAAAATAGAGTATCTAAAAGCGTGGTCAAACACTTTTGAATTCACAATACTGAAGTGTTTTACATCGATATCTAAACAAATCAACAAAATGGAATGTAAATGCGGTTACACTTTCAGAAACCGGGGCTACAGCTCAGCAAACGAAAGCTCCAAGTATAATACAACACCAAATCGAAGACACTACTTACATAATATTTACATTTCTCGACGACTCCGACCCTGGAGGCGAAGGTCTCATTGGTGGCCTCTATCTCCAGTATTCGGTTCTTGAGGTCCAAGTGATTCTTCTGGATGAAGTAGATGTAGTCGACACCGATCATCTGATAAATGAGATGTTATGTTAAAATATTTTAATATGATTATATCATTAATACTTAACATCAGTGTTGTGGTATTTACAAACCACTTTAATACATCTATAAGGATGCTTGAAATTGTTACACGCCAAAAAATTTTTTATGAATGTCCATTTAACATTTGATGCAATAACATACAATTATACTATTATTACGATTAGTATCTTACTATGTAATGGCAATAAAAGCGAATTCTGGTGACCTGTTATAGTCTTCCTTATATTTTCTATCTAGTATATTCCAGTCTTCAGAACTCACACAATCCCCCACAGTCTTTTCATGTAAGGAGCGTCATACCTTCTTCAACAGATAAGGCGCATCAACGTTGAGCTGACAACGCCTGATGGTGTTCCGCTGTGAGTCATCAGCGGACCAGCTGTCTTCGGTGATGACGCACTCAATCACCACCGGGATCTGTGGGCAGTTGGGGAACCGCCTCTCGTACGCCTACGACAATAGAAACATGCGTTAGTTGATATGGAATGAAAAGTTACTATCCTATGAATAGTTACTATAACTATACTTGACTATCCTAGTTCCTGACCATGCTTGAGCAACTTCATTTAGACTTGATGTTTTTAGCAGACTGATAAACGACCAGATGATGATGGCAAGAGATCTCTACTGCCCATAGACTCCTACGATACTTAAAGAAGTGATGAGTTAAGGAAAGAAAGGATTCAGAATTGAGGAAAGGGAGCGAGATTTGGATCTGATTTGGGTTGAGGTAACCTGTTTTTGCAGTTTCATCAAAATGTAGTATGTGCCGTACCAATGACAATAACGAGAATGTGTATGTATTATACGTACATAATATTATGTGTTATTAATATAACGCAAATTAGGAACGACCGCGCTGTGATTGTGGTCACATCCACAATTTGCGGTTATTGGTTTTACTTGTGTATGTGCCTAATACGATACACTTGGCACTTGTTACATTAAAGCGGAATATAATCAAATCTCTCCTCGCAATAAATTTATTATAATGCAAAACATGGCCGATCTATTACCCAGCTCAAACTTTTGTGTAATCTTTTTTAAAAATCTTCACTACTAATACTAAACGGTCAAAAACATTGTGCAATTCGTGATATTGTGCAAGTTTGGTACAAGGAACCCTTAAAATAAATTTGGCGGACAAGAGGTAAACCGTGTACTAGTTACGATTACGACTTACGACCCTGAGTATCATTATTTTTATATTACAAATACTTATTCTAGAATAACTGATGATGTGCGTCCAATTGTTTCACCCTCCTATCCAATTATAATGATTCAGCAAAAATATAAAACACGATCACAGTGAGCCCACGGGGTCCGATAATTGAGGAAGAAATTCTACCAATTCCCATCCATCACAATTTTGGCACTTTGTGGACTATCCATCATCAGCTGCAATATTCAAAATTGCCTACAACTTCGCATTAGTGGAAAGTGACATAAAAAATCATCATACAAATTCATTAAAATCGATTATAGAATTAGTTTAATGAGAGTTTAATTAGAAATTAATTAGAAGTTATTTAGGGGGTAATCTAAACCAAGTAGTATAAAAAAAATATGAAAGTAGATAAGGCAAAGATGTATGTCAAAATAGTGCCAAATGCAAACCCAGAGTCTCTGAAAAAGGGATACTGATTTAGGAGTCATATCATCATTTATGCATGTATATGCATTTATGTTTTTTTTATATCAGGGACTGGCAAACGAGGAGGTGAATCACCAGATGGTAAGTGATTTTAACCGTTCCCTATTTCATAAAGGGGCTCATATGCTCGGTGATACGACTTCGCCTATCCTCCGGAGATATAGGCATGAGCTTATGTTATGTAAGTAAGAACAAATAAACAGAAACCACAACAAAAAGCGTATGCTAAAAATATGTTCGGTAATATTCCGTGAACACCGTTCAATATTTATTTATTCTGTTGGAAAGATTCGTTCCGTACGAACGCTTTTTCTTCAAGTATACGGATTCCAATAAAGATTTCCAAGAATCGTGGAGCTTCACTTAATAGGTACACTGCTACATCCTTGAAGACGTCGGTGTTACTTGTTACTTTATTGTAGAGTTGGTAGAATTCTGCTAATTGATATGAATTGGAGATGTAAGCGAAGATTTTTTCGTAGAATTTTAAAAGACTGATTTTATAACTCTCGAGAAATTAACCAAACTGAAGAAGTCTGAAAGTACCAACCAAAACAATATCGATGAACAAAATGTTTATAGATATTAGTCGTAATCACTGATGCTCTGCAGATGAGGTAAATGTAATGATGCTTATCCAGAAACCATCGTAGATAGTATAATTAGCATTTATAACAAACAGTGTTGAAAAACTAAACAAAGAGAAGATAAATGTTGATACAATAGCTGATGTTATCGGAGAAAACATTCAAAATAAAAACCCACGTAATAAACACTGATAAACAGCCATCTTAATTAACAAGATAAATTACAACGGCAAATATTTAATTGCTCAATTACCCGCATCTTAAATATGAGACGACATTGAGACGGCTTGATAGCAGGATTCCGTTCAAATATTTGACAATTCATTTCGTTCTAGCTGAAGCCGTGGTTAACTGTATTGTAGATAAATCATATTTTGTTTTATAATGTGATGATTGTGATATACAAAGATTTTACATAACAAAATTTTCTTAGGTTGCGGTTGAAAGAATCCATTCAAAGTTACTTGTTATTAAATTTAGTAGCATGAACTGCGGCCTGAGCAGAAAAATTTCTGACAACCGTAAATGTATTCGACCTCGATGCGCGTCTATGAAATTTGTATGAAATATTAACCAAACGTCATCAGTGGGCAGCGAACTCGAATACATTTACATTTACATTAGTTTTTCGTGCTTGGGCTACTGTTTTTGTTTTACCTATCAAGTAATTTTCAACTTTTATTCTCCAATAAACTATTTTTACAGACTCTATATATCATAGTACCCAAATAATCGATGTATGTCGACCTTCAGAAACTACCATACATCATAATCCCCAACCGCATACAATCTTAAAATCCTGAAGTACAGGGAAGCGCTACTATCTAACAAGCAAAAAAATATTTCACGAATAGAATGATGCAATAGAATGCACACGAAATAAATATTTTTCTCCGTCTTGGAGAAATAACATTTTTCCAACTCAATAACTTCAACTAGAATTGAATAAGCTTAGCTGATCGAAATGTCTTATAAAAAATATCCAAAGAAATTGTCCAATTGTATGAGTTTCCAAAATAAATATCTATCTATACATCTGTTGTAATTTCTTGATGTTGGGCGTTATCCTGGCCTAATGCTAGGCTAAGTTTGCCTTTCTACTTTTTTACGCTACCAGTTTTCACTTCTGGTTTTGAACATCCTCTTCACCAAGCCCATTGTCTCTCATATATTTTCCGAAACTACATAAAGTTTAATAAGTAGACAACGTGTTGAAAACGGTTAACAACAATTAAATAACAATAGAAAAGTAGACAAAACACACAATGCTGAACATAAAAACTCAAACCAACAGAACATTTAACAAAACAAATCCGGAACATTTTACAGAACATTCGTAAACGCTTGAAACAAAATAGTCCTTTCCTTCAGAATGAAACTTGTTGGAAGTTATTTAATAATACGGGGAGGGATGAGGGCGGTAGAGGGAGATTTATAACAGGCGCGAACATATTCAAATTATACGGGAGCGTTTGTTTGGCGAATGCTATATTTAGAAATGCCAGGTAGCTCGTTACGTTTAATTACGGCGAATTTTTGTTGGGTTTTTTTGTTACTAAGTGGTCTCAAAGGACTTCTTTGTGGGGCCGTGAATGTTCTGGGCTTGATTTATATTTTTAGACATTATTTTGTATATTTTATATTGTGAAATTAAATGCTGGAGATCAACAAAGATAAAAGCAAATTAGATGCAGTAAATTAAACTAGCTACTGAATTGTTTTGACGTATTACTTATTATGAATTACATGTGGAAATTATAGTATTTTCAGGAATAATGAATACAATGCTATTGAAGAAGCTTATAAATCTTTCTACGTCTTTCCAGATACAGAATTCTATAGATATCTATTTCCAGCAACCATCGTATTCAAATATACTTGGCCGACAACTGTAAGCCGTAAGACATCTTGTACTTATTGAGTGACTTCTATGAATAACGTTTCCTGATCAACTAGTACAGTTAATACTCGCTTTCAAACTATTATAGTAACGACAAGTTTCACGTATCTCATTTATTTTTTGTGCCATCTTGGAAGCAATTAGGTAATTTTTAATTTTCCTCGCAGAATTTTTTACTTGTTAGTATTAATTTAAACCTCTAAATTTATAAATTACTATACTTTTAGTTTCTGTATCATCTTATCAATATTTTAACTCAGGATTTGTTATTATTTTTTTTAAAAGATTCATTTAAACTGCTTTCCAGTCACGATGAAGTTTCAACTCAAAGTTACCTACTGATATAATAAAATTGAAAGATTGAGAAAATATTAATGCTAATGTATAGAAAGCTACTATAGCTATTGTATTTATTGCGTAAAATTGTATATGTTTAATGACATCCAATTAGTTTATGCGTATCTAAGAAAAGAGCTAGATCTAAGAATATTAGATTCGTCTCAATACAATATACATAACATAACATAAGCTCACGCCTGTATCCCCGAAGGGGTAGGCAGAGGTGCACTAGCGAACTAGAACACCCACATTTCGCCGAGCTTAGTTTCGTCCCAGATGTGATAGGGGGCGAGCATCGCCAATAAAAATAATAATACAATATACGTCTAACTTAATTAACTTTCGCTTGAAACCAATCGTCCCAGTTGGATTGGATTTGAGAAAAAGGTAAAATTCACTATCCAAAAAGTACATGATCTACTCAAGAGACGATCTACGGTGACACACGAATTCTGTCTTTTGGGAATTGGGAATGTTATGAATCGTAATTCATAACTGATTCAATATAAAATAGTATTTACTCGTATCCTTGATTTGCGCAACGAAATAAACAGAATCAAAATGTATTTACTCGCAAAGGCGCGAACCTGTTTACCCATAATTTTATTTGATTTCCGTACTAAATTAGCGTAAATTACGTGATTTTTGTGCTATTACGTATTTTTGTAAATAGCTTCCTAAATTCCTCCCTGACTTTCTTTTAGGATCTTTTTTGACCATCGTCAACCAGGTGGGAGATGGTGTTACAGTCCGTTTTATTGAAAGTATGTTTAGGGCAAGCTATATCATGTGATTCGAATTGTTTTTACCTTGGTATTATAGCCTCTATCTGCGACAAAGCAATTAGTATTACACTACATGGACGGGACAAAAGAGCGAAACTTGTAATTCAAAAGTTGTGACCTCGTGGTCATAAGTCACCCAGTCGTATTTGAAACGTAGGTACGTGCGCAATGTCGTGCCAGCGTAATAATGTTTAGTCAATAAAATTGCCTTACGTGATTCTTGAACATTCCCAGAAACATTCATATTCTAGGGTGTAAATTGTAAACGTCGTCGCATTGTAATAAGTAGTAGATGGTGTTACTGATGTTTTAGATAATTTTTTTGCATGGAAACTTGCTCGATAGCCCGTCTACAGTTAGTAATATAAAATCTCTTTGATAGGCGATAATCGATACTATTATATTTTGTACGATTGTTTCAATATAGTGTGAACTGTGCTAGCTGTGTGGGAAAGCGCACATTCAGCGTAAGTTATTTATTGCCCATGAACGTTTTATGGCCAATGTGGCAGTTCCCATGACGGCCTTTCATCGACTCTATAAAAAATTTAACAATTCACATCCGATCCGTGGTAACTGCTAATCGACTGTTGTTTTACTGTGAAGCGTTGATGACAACTTGGCCATTTTATTGTAGCGCAGCATGATAGCAAGGGATAGCGAGTTCGATTCCGCACTGAAACAAATGTTTTTGAGACACAAATTCTCTGGTCTCGGTGAGACCGAAAGTATTTCGTTCCTGATCTACGACGCAAGACTCGTATAATCGTCCTTCTATATAGGGGTTAGGATATTATTGTTAACTTCTTAAACTGATAGGACTGCCTCTGTGGCGTAGTGTATTGCGTGCGTGGTACGACTATCGTCCTGAGGTCTCGGGTTCGATCCACGGGTCGGGCAGTGATATTAGATTTTTCAGTATCAGCCCGGAGTCTGGAATTTGTACCCGATATGGCGGTGGGCTCGCCCCCTATAACATCTCGGACGGAAGACAGCTCGGCGAAATGTGGGTGTTCTAATTCGCTAGTGCGCCTCGCCTACCGCTTCGGGGATACAGGCTGATATTATGTTTTTAACTGATAATAATGGATAATAATTGACCATGAGTTAATTGGCTCGTTTTTCGAGTTATGTCGTTGTGGTTCGTGAGAAGAAAGACCATAATTCAGTATTTTAATCTCTTATCTATTGTTTCCTCACATTCCAAGCCGTTTGTTTCTTTACACACTATCGTGTGTTATTTAGAAGATTATCTAGATTATTTTGAAGAGCATGTACACAAGATCAGCTGTCTGGCATGAATGGCGTTATCAAAGTTTTTTTAAACAATGCGTATCAAAGGAAACACGACGTTTCCTGCAGCCTTGTCTAACGACGCGTGCAGATAATAGGCTTTGTGTTTACACCGAGATTAGAACGGCACAACTCACACAAGTAAAGAAATATGAATTTTTTTTTCGCTGTAAATCTCAAAGCGGGACATCAACCTCGCTTCCCTTTGGAGGGGTTCGGAACAATAAAATCAAACACGTAGTCTAATTAAGGGTTAGTGGATCGTCAGACCCTTAATCCTACGTTAGCAAAGCATACCACACTTAGGTTTTTTTTATAGCAGAGACTGGCAAACGAACAGATGGGTCACCTGATGGTAAGTGATCTCCAACGCTCATAGACACCCAAGAGAAGAATCATGGGTGCGTTGCCAACCTAAAAGGAGGGAATGGAAGGGGAGGAAAAAGGGAATGGGAAAGGGAGGGGGGGAAGGTCCACTGGAAATCTTACTCACCGAACGAAACGTGATAGCAAGCTGCCATTTTACGTCGGTTTTCTGTGAGATAGTGGTATCAAACCGGTCGAGTCGGCCCATTCGTGTTGTAGACGTTACTGTCTACAGCGTGGCTCTACCACTCAAATACATTCTTATTATTCAAAACACTTATTCAAGACATGCCGAATTGCGTTTGAAACAGCTGTCTGCCGTTGGAACAATGAACTACTATGAAGTACGTTACGTATAACTAGGGATTGCAATCCGGTGCCATTTTCAATGCGGTCGGATACGGCTCTGTGGTGACTGGTGGCCTTTTCTAGAGCATGAGAGACATTCTAGGTGGATCCCAAGTAAACTACGATCACATTTTTAGGTAATTTGGGAACTGGTAGTAATAGTATAAACCGATATTTTCTTTTAATTTCGGGGACTGCCTTCCAAATATGTATTCTCAATTAATACTTGATAACCCATCCACATAGCTCGCAGAACTGATACCCGATGGGGCAGAAAAGTTCTCGAGTGGAGACCACGTACCAGCAAGCGCAGAGTAGGACGTCCGCGATTCCTTTGGTATCGTGGGTGGCTACCGAACAAAGATCAATTACTAGTTTACCAATTTCTGCTATAAAAAAAGAAAAATCCTTTATGTAAATTAAAAACTCCATTACAAAAATAATAAGGGTGTCTATACTCCCTGTGTATTAGAGCAGTCCTTTTGGGTCAAGTGGGGTACCCATTATGGGTGCCCGGAGCAGGCGCGGGTTGTTTGTAAACAAGCTCCATTTTCATGAATTTTCTCAGAATTTTATTGTTGATGTGCCATTACAATTTCTACAGCTATTTAATTGGGTTCGTTAGGGGTTTCATGTTAACAAATAAGAATAGTAAATAAGGACGATATTTACTTTTACATCGCCGATTCAAGAGAAAGTCGTTTATATTTCCACGGCTTTCTATGTCCCTCGTACGCTTCTTCTTCTTCTTTTAAAAATAATGGCTTCCACGCATTTGCGATGATTTAGCCAATGTCAACGTAAGTATAGCAATTACCAAGTTTTCACAATGGCCATGAGACCAAGATGTGGTTGATCTGAAGGCCCTGCTGTGATTATGGCAGCAATTCCTTCCAGCGCGGTGCCCCTCAAATCTCTCAGATGACCTTCACTCAGCGAATCGACCGGACAAAGCCAGCTAACGCACCAAGCAAAACTCATTATACTGTCCATCTTCGCTGAATTTTGGTTCATAAAACCATATCACATTTAACAAAAAACACAACTCCAGACAATAATATGAAACAATTTTACAAGCGACGCCCACCCTGTCAGATTTCCCGTCAAAATCTGATCCCTCGTAAGCTTGCACCGTAATGGATATCGAGGGTAGTGACGTCACGTCCTTAACTGTGCATTATTTGACAGTTACCCCTTCTACCAGATTTAAAAGACATAAATCTTCAATTATCTAACGAATTTATACAATTATTTCGAATATAGATGATGACTGATGATGATGATAATGAAATCCAATAATAAAAGCATTACCCGCCTTACGAGGCAGTCGGGTAAACCAAATCAAACGCTATTAGCACCCTTCGATTGAGCTGAGCGCCGGCTGTCTGCGAGTGCCGACGACCCGATGGATATGAAATCCACTAAATATATTACGAAATCGTGCTAGCGGCTGAAATTCACAAATCGAATCCTCTTTAAACGAACAACAATAATTTGATTGTGTTCGTTGTTTCTATAAGTTATCATTTTTCAATTTAAAGAAAATATTCGTTTTACTTTTTGATTGAAACTACTCTTTTTTCTAATTACCGTCGACTGAAGACACTCTTGATAAGGTCGATCTGGAAATCTTTGAGGGAGGCCTATGTTCAGCAGTGGAGTCCTATAGTAGGGGAGCCCACGATGCTAAATGGGGATTTACTCGAGCGTCGTAGAGACCTGTTGGGATGCAAAGCTTAGATGATATGAAGAAAAAAATTTTATATGATATATACCTTTACATCGGTGGGGGAAGCGGCTATAGATTTTTAAATATGTAAAAAAAACTGTTGCATGGACATCCTCGAGCGCGTCAGATATTGATAGCATCAATGCCCTAGGTATTTTTAATAATGTACTTATGTTAATCTGATCGTTTGCATGATGCGAGTGATTGTATTTTAGGGTTGAAAATGAAAAAAAAAAAAAATTTATCGAGCGCGTCAGATTTTCTAACGGAGTGTTAAGTGCACCAAAAAAAAGCTCTCATTCACTAATCTGACGATTTCGATGGGACGCAAACTCGCGGCCATTTTCATAATGTGCAAAAAAAATTCGCCATTTTGAAATACCCAAGCGCGTCAGATTAAGATATATATGGTTCATCTTTATGTTCTAAACGTACTGTCTCATAATCTGACGATTATCTAGAGGGATTGGCCTGATCTGACAAAAAAAAATTAGAAAAACGGTTCACCTTAAAGGCCATCCCTGCAACTTCCCGCTAATTCCATTCTTGGGCTCTTAAAATTGTACTTATGACATTTTTGAGCTCAAAATATAATTTATGTTTTTTTTGAGCTCGCTGAGTTCAAAGAAATAGAAATTTCATAGAACACTATTTTTGGAATTTTCAAACCGCAATAACTTTTGAATGGATCAACCGATTTTCACGCGTTTGGCGGCATTCGACGCAGTTTTATCATCCTCATAAGTAATTTTGCAATTTTAATTGATCGAACCACAAATTTCGGAGTAATCCCGAAAAAAACCTTTTTCGGGTTTCTTTCGTTCACGATATCTCTCGAACGAATCAACCGCTTTTGACCAGCTAGGTGGCGATCGACGTGGTTTTTCAAGCTCAAAGGCGGATTAGTTTTTGAAGTTGATCGATAAAGCCGGTTAAAAGTTATTCCAAAAAAACCACTTTCAAAATATATATATTTTTTTTAAATCATTGAACTTAATTAATTGAAAAGCTCAGGAAGCAGAAACCAGAGTGGGGACGGAGTGAGAGAGTAATAGAGAGAAAGAGTGAGAGAGGAATAGAAGCGCGGAGAAAGAAATGTAGGCATCACGCAACTGCACGCATTTAACTTTATCGACGAATTTTTATTATTTCGGCTTGCGGAAATCGTCAGATTATATATTTTTCATTATTCTTGAATTATTTCCTTCAAAATAAAAAAAAATTTAGCTACGCTCGAGAATGTCGAGATGACGTTTTTTTTTTACAACTTTGTTGCCCTCCCCTTTTTTTACGTCACTCTCAAATTGTCAGATTAGTGGAATATACACTTTTTAGGATGTAATTAACTCACCCTACCTTAATCTGACGCGCTCGAGAATTTCTGATGGTCAATTTTTTTTTACTAATCTGATCCTGTATCCTTCACGGGCGGCCTTATATATGGGCCTCATGTTTTGTGGAGGTACTTAACCGGGTACAAGGTATCCCCCTGTATATTAATCTGTCGCGCTTTAGTAAATCCCGAAATCCCCGCTTGGGCTCCCCTACTACTATGGCTGATGATGATGATGAAGACAGCTTTGAGCCCACTTTGAGACATTAGTTGTTAAGCGTCCTGAGTTCTTTCATGTTTAATCGTTATGGAGAATCTTCAATTGGATTAATTATAAACAGACCTTATTTCGGTTACGAAATAATCATTAGTGTAATAATTGAGCCAGTTAACGTACTAATTATAATTTTTCAAAACAAATCATAGTTATGTTTCTCAAGTATTATTTCGCACATTTTTAATTAAAGTAAAACGATTTAAAACATCAGTTTGTTTTTGAGTCATTTATGGTCTGGATTTTAGATAATACATTGGTGAATCCCCATTGTCAAAAACCAAAATTGCATCCCGATTCATCCGCAAAACGCTATCCTCCCTATCTTACTGTGCAGATACTTGTCCAGTGTCCTTCCAATGTCTTGAGCGAGGCACATAAGTATTGATTTCCTCAGTGCCTAGGGATCGGCCGGTAATAAAGAAAATTAGCTTAATGGCGCCCCATGATTACACTCTACCTTTAACTTCGTTGTTACTTATTTATAAATCCTTATTACTTACGGTTATTAAACATCGATTTTAGATAATTCAATGTGAAGTAACTTTTTTATAACTTTTGTAGCAGACTGGCTATCGAGCTGGTGGGTCACCTGATGATAAGACTCTTCGAATGCCCATAGACCCACGATACCAAAAGAATCATAGACACAATGCCAACCTCACAGGAAATGAATAAGGGATTTAGGCCACCGAAATTCCCACTCACCGAACCGTGTTGCTATTTTACATCGCGATTTCTGTGATACCGATGTATTGAAACGCTCGAAGCAGCCCATTCATGCTGTAGACATTTCTATCTAGTCCACTCTACCACTCAAAAAACCTACAACATTCTTCATCTACATTGCCAAAAAAAAAACTATTTAAAAGACACAAAAGCAATAAAAAGGCAATACTAGCCTTGATCAAAAGATCACAAAATAAATTTCGGTCCTTTCGATTCGCAGAGACGGCGAGACGAAAAAATGACCAAGGCCTCACTCACTTTCGTGGCAAAGCGAACCTTGCCTAACCTTTTCGCTATTAAAAATATTGATAGGTATAACGTTTCTGAATCACAAATGAAATAATAAAAAAAACACGGCCAAGTGCGAGTCGGACTCGCGCACCGAGGGTTCCGTAAAACCTGTAGGTATATAATGAATCTCGCAAATTTTCCTTTATCTGTGCTATAAGACGTTGCTTCGTACCAAATTTCAAGATTCTGAGTTCACGGAAAGTACCTTATAGGTTTTGATTCCGTTGCAAATTTCAACAATTGGGCCAAACAGCTGTATATTTTGATTGCGTTGGCTTAGAAGTTTGATTTTTTCACAACTCAAGGGACAGTAGACCTGAGTATTTAATATGAATTTCAGCTTGATACCTCCACGCGTTCCTGAGAAAAAGGATTGTGACAGACAGACAGACGGACAACAAAGTGATCCTATAAGGGTTCCGTTTTTTTTCTTTTGAGGTACAGAACCCTAAAAACTGTTGGTATCCTAGGCATATAAACAGCATTTATGATAGGTTAAAACAAGAAAGTTAGATTTAAATATTAATTTTGCCAATGCTATCGATTTTGGAAAAGGGAGGCTGGTATGAACAATCAAGACCAAAGATGGCATAAAGAGGGTTCTGGTTTGAAAAGGGAACGAGATAGTAGATACGGCAGGAATGCTAGCAGAAGCAAATGGGGCAACCGATGGTACCACGGTTGTTTACCAGCCGGTTTAGACAAGTGGCTTTTGCGCTAGTCGAATAGTAAAGTAAATGTATGGGGAAGACATAAGAGAACGCCGCATACAGCGTACTCTTATGTCATTCCCATTTCCCATACATTTATTATTCTATTCGATTAGCGCATAAACCACTCGTCTAAGCCCACAATTGTGTTACCTATTTTCTGTGTGTGTGTTTATAATAAAGAGTGTCTATCCATCTATTTAGACAGAAATATCTGTAGTTTATAAGTGGTCTTCTCCGAAAAGGGCAAGTAAGGAGTACCCTCAACCGGCGGAAATGTATGAAAAGATGCATGAGCGTGGAAGAGGCAAAAGAGGTGTGTCAGGATCGTAGCTTGTGGCGCTCAATAATCTCTGCCTACCCCCATGGGATACAGGCGTGAGTGTGTATGTATGTATCTGTAGTTTAGTGTTCTCCATTCCATAATCTCTTCACGCAAGTAAATGAAATACATCGACGTCTTCGATCAACTTCGCATTATACAATGGGATTATAAGAACATTTTAGGCAGAACGACTCTCCCTCCCCTTTCTTACCTATCACCTACCACCTCCCGCCCCCGCCTCCGTCCGCATGTCAATCAAACTGTCATGGCGGCCGGTCAAGTTATTTTCGGAGTCGAACTCCTGTCGATACGGTTTTGCTAATGGCATATTGTTTGATATTAAGGCATGTGATATTGGCAGAAATTGTTCTGACATAATGATTTCTCATAGTGTATACACTCACACCTGTATCCCCGAGGGGTAGGCAGAGGCGAACCAGAGAACTAGATTACCCACATTTCGCCGCAATTATATACGTCCCAGATGTGATAGAGGGCGAGCCTATGGGCCATTTTTGGCACAAAAATTCAATATCACTGCCCGACCCGGGAATCGAACCCGAGACCTCAGGATGGTAGTTATACCGTAATACCACTACGCCACCGAGGCAGTGTTTAACGGCATTTACCAATATCTTAAAAATATAGATATTTTGATACTTCAACAGATTTATACTTACAACAAATCCAGAGCACAAAAGTATGGTCAACATCCACGCTAAAATATCCCAAAAGCTTTTCGAAACTGTAGCCATAAACATCACAGTGAAAACTACCTCTGGAGGCCAGCAGATTAGGCCGATCAAAAGAAATGGCACCCAAACAAGGATCAAGGATGAAATGGTTCCAACAAAGTGAGGTGATCACCCATCTGAGGAACTTGCAGATGCCCTCCCCATAAATACAAATGCTAATTTCCAACTGTGGAGTGTCCGCATCAAGAGATGTATAGCTACTTAGCTAGTAAGTAATTTAACAATCAACATGCATTTCATTGATCAGAATTGGGTTAAGCTAAATTACAATGATACTACCACTATTTAATATTTTGATCATCCATCACTTGCATTATAAAACTCATGCATAAAATAAATATTTTGATTATCCATAATTTGCATTATAAAACTCATGTATAAAATGCATTCAGAACATAGATTAAACTCACTCAAACTAGATTTTCTTATCGCTGTACGCCCCTATTGTAAAAATATGCAGAATTCCGGTCCGTGTCATTCTTTTAGACATTGACAGGATTTTTCAGATTCGTCACACTCACAACAACCTTGCTATGTCAGTATGCTAATATCAGGTTTATGTGTGAACATATTGTAAAAGTTACAAAGAATGTTAATCTTTTAGAAATACTTGTGAAATCTGTCAAATTTCTAGATTATGTAAGCTTGCTTCGACTCAACTCTTCTAGCAATAATACCTGATAGAAAACATGGCGTCCTGGGACCGTCAACATTATATTACCATCATATTATGTAGTAACTTCCATAAAGACCTAAACAGTAATATTAACAAAATCGAAATCAAAACGACTATACCTACAGCAGAGACTGCCAATCTTTGCAATCTGAACAATCTTACCTGACAACATGTTTTGATCAAAAGATTTCATCGTTCAACTGACAAAGTGTAATAATGGATATTTCGCAACGTGAAGGAGCTAGCCATGCGAATAACGTACACGTCGACACAAAGGACTTCAAGGATCTATTAATAACGATCGGGGCCGGCAGGCGCCTGTCAAAACGAACAAAAAAGTAGAACAATGTTAGATGGAAATAAGAAAGATAGACATTAGACACTGATCGATCGATGAGTAACACTGCTGCTTTATATATATCTAAGCTTTTTGATGAAATGGCCTAGGCTAAACCTGAAGTCCTGGAATTAAACCGTCACAATTATTGTCTTATAGCAAATACCAGCAAACGACCGGTCACCTCACATGATGAATGATCTACAACACTCGTGAACACCGACAATACGAGAAGAATCATGGGTACGTTGCCGACCTTAAAAAATCAGTAGGTGGACACGGCAGGTAGAAAATGTCTATATTTTAATCACACATGATTTAACTATAGACTAGCGAAAGTCTCCAGCTTAGGGGACGGAAATAAGCTCGGCGAAAGGTAGGTGCACTAATTACTTTATTGCATGGATACACGCGCGAGCTATTTATATAGCTTCAACGCTGTTTACCTCGCCAGTTGATCAGCTCCAGTTACCAAGATAGTTTACCACCGCTTTTATCACGTCGAATAAAGAATAACGTCTTATGAATGAACCAACGTGTGGTCAAAATAACATTCCCTTCGTCTTCGTCATTCACAAGGTTTAAGAGTTTGGAAGCTATCCAAATAGAAGTAATAAAATTCATTGATATAAAAGAATATCTCTATTTGCTTCTCACAATCCTAGAAATAATCTGGACGCCAGTGAGGCAAACCGTAAATTCGACCGTGTTCATTTGTAAATATCTGGTGCTATGGTAGACGGAGGAAAAGAATTTCTTCCTACTATAGTCAATAGAGATCAATTATTTGTTCATCTTCTTGTATCAACTTTCATTGCAGATCGCCTCTTCAACAGTCTCACGCAACTGTGTGTCTTCTATCTATACCTCTATTGTTAAGGGTAGCTGATCTTATCTAATTAATAGTAACTACCTATTTGCTAAAATAGCCTAAATATTATCTCGACAGACAATGACATCCAGAAGCCAGAAACGGAGAAACGTTAACTACTAGTTATGTAGAAAAATAAACCAAACCTATACCAAAAGCATAAACAAAATTCGCGAAAGCGTATTTACTCGTAAATTTTCCTTGACCGACGACCTCCTCGAAACGTGAGTAAAACGTTTGGTGGACAAATATTTGTGTCTGGTACAAGTGGACAAGTCCTTCGTAGTTTCTAATACGACATAGTTACACCGAGGCGTGTCCGGTGGTATAGTAGTTTTTTATTCTTGTTAACTTTTCATGGAAGACAAAGGGGATATTTAATAAAGTACTTAGTTCCAAAGTTTTTAGTCATACAGTAGTCTTAAAAGAAAATAATACGAAGTGTGTAAAAAAATCATTTCTCGTGTAGTTGTTTTTGTTTTGTTTCGAGAAAACTTGCAAGACTCGCCTTTACAAGAACAGTTGGTGAAATGATACCCCTTCTCAAAGCCTTTTCTATGATAAGCTGCGGCTTGGTTGTACGTCTTCAGACGTGTAGACGGCCTACTTGTACCTTTAATCATCATCATTAGCCACAGGACGTCCACTGCTGGACATAGGCCTCCCCCAATGATTTCCAGATCCACCTGATGACCCTTTATACGAGCTTTTTCTACAGATCTCGAAATCAACAATAGTTTTTGTCTCTCCATATATTTGACTAACACTTATGGAACTGGCTTTCAAGAATGGAGAATTGTCAAAAAAACTATCACTAAGGGTGCTGATAGTTGCGACTTGCGACTAACGACTTACAAAGAGTGCTACTAGCAGTGCTACGTGGTACGTAACCTGCTCTTGAATAAATGGCCTTGTACGCGGTGATGGTGATGTGATCAGAGTTCATTATGTATGCTTGTGTCAACAAACGCACCGGTGAGTGTTCAGTGTACGCGGTGCGCCTGCGCGGTACGTCTCCATGAGTAATGGCGCGATTACACTAATTAGTAATATACTGGGTGGTTCATAAAGTTGGTACTAATAACAATTCCACATACAAACGATTTAGAGCGTAACGGTGAAGTTAAAATTTAAAAAAAATACTTAATTTTCGATCGACTTCCCAAAAAGGAGGAGGTCCTCAATTCGTCCGTATTTTTTTTATGTATGTTACGCGATATCTCCGCCGAATGTGGACCGATCTTCAAAATTCTTTTTGTGTTCGATAGAGCTTCTTTCAAGGGTGGTCCCATATAAATTTGGTCACGATCGGTAAAGTGGAAGTCGGTCAGTTAAGTTTCTAAACTTGTGATTATTTAATCAATTATTAAGCATGGGGATTTTAAATCGTAAGATGGTACTTGTAAAACATCGCAATTAGCATAGGAATGGCTTTGTATATGCTGAAAATAATTAAATATCCCATAGGTAGCTTGAGCAGCGATAGCTCAGTTGGAAATGGTACGGACTGCCGAGACGAGTATCAGAAGTTCCAGATCAACCCCAAAGTGGAGCATATACCTCTGACTTTTCTATTACTCCAAATCCGATCGTGACCAAATTTATATGAGACCATCCTTGAAATAAGCTCTATCGAACACAAATTTTGAAAATCGGTCCACATTAAACAGAGATATCGCGTAACATACATAAAAAAAACAGACGAATTGAGACCCTTCTCCTTTTTGGGAAGTCGGCCGAAAATATTATCATTATCGGTCCAGCAGTTCCAGACATTACCGCAATCAAAGAAGTTAACTTTACAATGATATTGCGATCCAGTATTTTCCGGAAATATTTCGGACGTAACTCATATAGATATCTTAGAAGTTCCATAACAAAAATAGCTATTATGTCCTCTCATTAACGCGTTATCACATAAAGAATTTGACACAATTACTACTGTTCTAACGATAGCATATAGGTTAAATGATAACATATACATCACAATTGCTTATCAACACTGTTATAATACTGCGTAAAATTAATTGTTATTTTAAATACATGTTAATTTATCGCCTCGTCTAGGGGGATTCACGCGAGCTAGGCAATCGATAAGGTTCTGGATTCAAATCTAAAGGAATATGAACGCAACCACACTCTATGGTTATAAAAAATATATATATTTGTAGTCTTTGATATGTCACTGTGGCTTTCGAATAAAAGACGGTTTGTATTTTGGCTTCGTTCTTCATTTTATTTCCTACTAAAACTAACTGTAATATCATAAAAGTATCTTTTTCCATTAAAATTCCAGGTTCGGGAATACGTGCTTTGGGATTTTCTATTTCAACATTATTTAAGATATGCCTCATTTTCCGACTCTTCTATAAAGAAAAAACATTTTTTTTATTAGAACATTGCAAAGTGACTACACTATACCTGGCGGTATACATAAAACAGCAAATAAAAACAAAAATCTAATTTTATCGGTCGTCACCAGACCTGTCATGTCGGCCTTTATAAATGTCTCAGCCAGTCTTTCTTTCTACCTGCCCTTATCCCACCTTAATGTGGGGTCGACGCAATCCAATTTTTCAACCACGTTGCAGAGAGGATTTGGCTTAGTTTTTAGTTTTTACCGGCTGCCTGCCTACTGTCAACTCCGCCCGGAGGCAAATGATTCCGTCCCGGGAAAATTAAATTAGAAAAACCTGAGAACCGAACCTAGAACCACCCGTTCCACAGCCCATATTATGATGTCACTAGACCAAGGAGGCGACTAAATGCGTCAGCCAGTATGGTGGATAAAGACCTAACCCCTCTCATTAGTAGAGGAGGCTGTGCCCAGCAAAGGGACAGTAATATTGCAGGGCTAATATTATTTACATAGAGTTCAGAGTTCTCAAATTGGATTTCCAGCCTATGGAGAATTCTGGTACTAAATAATATTCATGTTATTTTCTCTCGAACCCAATAGGGAACTTTGTTTACTTTCAATCACGTACAACGTAAATATATTGACTGCTATTTTGATTTCACCCTCAAGATTGTTGTCTGCAATAGAATTTTTTATAAAAACCATCATCTACGTATCATAAGTCTCCTTAAATTAATTTTCGTAAATATATGCATTAGAGCAGAACACATATATTTATTTCAGAAGCGGATTATCATTATCATGAACCAGTGAGATTCGGTAATGGTGGCAACGTTGTATTGACTCCCGCATATGAAACTACAAATATATCTTATGTAACGGTATTTTAGTAACAAATACAGACCTCGAATCACGAAGAAGCATATTTAATTTTTAAAATATTTCTAAACCATAAATCAATGGTGTTTGTATCAGAAATTCAGAAAAGACTCTTGCCATATAATACCCACACCGAACTACACAATAAATCGACAAATATTTAAGAAGACCATAATATATTTAATAATATAAGTAGGATTACAAAATTACCACAAACTAATTATATCTATAGAATAAATTACTTAGATATATTTGACGTTAGAACTAAGAAATCAAACGACTTGAAATTCTTTGGATGCAACAAAATCTCTGCGAGAGTCAGCTGGCACATTTTAGTTATATTTCATATCTGGTTTCCAATTATAAGTGAAGAGCATCAGATAAAATAAAATTCCCGGTAAACTCCCCATTAATTTTCTATACAATCTATCACTAATAATAATCGAAGATATAATCCAGACTGCAGACAGCAAAACAATCCAGTACAATTCCAGAACGATCAAAGCATCAAAGTAAGAGCTTGTGGGTATCGCTTACGAAACAATGGGTAAACATGGCTATTTATAGAGTTTATGTGTTTCCATCAATAGCTAAGATCAGTGGGCACCGATGCACGAGCTCTCTAACTAAAATAATTTTGAAATAGAACTAACAAATACTCTGAACGGATACTTTGCAAAGTTATTTTGTGGAGTATACAAAAACAGCAACAAAATATTTTTTTTTATATAATATGAGAGTTAGATTCGATTCTTTAGTTATTAACTCAATATTAGTATTGAAGGAACTTCAAAAATTATAGTAGAAGCTAGTGTTATGATAAAGATCAAAGACGTTAGGGATGTAAAGAACAAAGATTTTTTAAATCTACCAGATTGAGTTAAAGGAATGCAAATAACACTAAAAATAATGGATATAACATAACCGGCTTCCATTGTAATTCTATCAAAAACAAATTAAGCTTATGTAAAACTAGGTAAAGAATCATAATGGTGTTTTCAACGCTAATGGAATTACTGCAATCTCAAAGTGTTTTGAGGAAGTTACTGAATGTTTAAACCAGAAATATATTAATGCTCATATTATAGTTTTATTAAAATTGATAATTCAGTTGTTTGCAAAAGTCGCGCAATCTACTACAAAACTGACTCTATCTCTAACATCTACATTTAGAAGAGTAACCATTGCGACTTCTACTGTAGTGCACAGACACACAGACAGAACTCGATGTGTGTTAATGGTATCGGCTGGATTTGCAGAACCTGTTGCAAGACTGGTTTCACCGGCCGTTGTGACATACGAAGTTACGACTCAAACTTGATTTATCAAATTATGCCGACTCTAACGTTTACTTCATAGTTTAGTTATTTGTACATTATACAATTGTTTTATATCGTATTGGCTTTACTACTTCACCAAAATGAACAGAATAGGATAGAACACCTATTCAATATATATATAATAACTAAGCTACTATGTAAATCATTTTAAGAAAAAAATAAATTATCTCGAAATCATATACTTTGATTAACACATCCAATTTCAAAACAATCATAAAAATCAAACACCTTCCACGCATTACAAGTAGCACTGAGAAATATATTAACGATGCAATAAAATTCTCTGAATACAGAACCACGCCTGCTATGTTGAAATAATTGAATCAGATAATTACGAGATTTCGTTGGCATGTGACATCTGCCGGAAGACCGATAACCATTGCAGTACAAGACACACCTGTCCACAAACCGTTAACAGAATTAAAAAATGGATGCATATGTAAATACATCTTCAATGACCATTTTATCTTTCCACTGCATACAGTGAATTGTGCCCTCACACCTGCACTGTCGATCGCAGTGGCTGAGTACCAAAATAATATAAAACATTTTATAAACCATCGACACGACGAAGAAGAAGAAGTGAATTCTTCCATAGAAGAGGCTTGGCTAGTGTCTACGCTCCAGTCATTTCCCATTTTATAACAGAGACTAGTAAAACGACGGGTCACCTGATGGTAAGTGAACTACACTACCCAGACAGCCAGAATACCAAAAAAATCAAGGTTTAGAAAGGATATAGGATAAGAAAGGGGAATTTCCTTATTAAGGATTAGAAAGGGGGATTTCCCATGTCCATAGACGACGGTAAACATTTACCATCTTGTGGTCGGCACGTCTGCCTTTGTAAGCTAATTTAAAACAGGTTTTAAAGAACGGACAATATGTACGACAAATCAATGATTTAAACAACTCAAATAAACGGCAACCGGTTTACAACTCGTTAAAAATGTTGTATTTATTAACTCCAACATAATTAATAACACCAAACCGGTATGAATATGGACATGAATAAAAAGTGCAATGAATTTGCTCAAACTGGCTAGGCTATGACTTTAAATAGTAGTTTAAATAATGTTACACAATATTTTACAATGAGAAAATGTTTTTAATCCTTTCATTACGTTTTACGAAATACAGATTCGTTGCTTTTCATGTAAGGCCTTAGGATACAATCTGTTGCAAAAAATATTCGTCATAATAATTGTAAGTTTGGTGTAACATACATAAAAAATATACTAATTGAGAGCATCGTTCTGTTGAAGATAGTTAATAAGCTATGTACTACAACAATTATAGTGTATAACCCATCATGTCATTCGCTCATAAATGTAGCAGCAGTTTCAATATTATTTATATAAAATGCATGAACATAAAAAGAACAGATTTCCGCAGGATTTGCATCCAACGCAGTTCCGTGACAATAAAATCTGAATATGTCACGCGGATGTTTGAACACAAGGACATTACATGGAGTTCTTATAACAAAAAAACAAATAACACCAAACAGTCACACACATAGTCAGTCGTAACAGGAAACGTCTGGATGAGGAAGGCAGAGGACCGCCAAGGCTGGCGCTATGTGGGAAAGGCCTGTGTCCAGCAGTGGACGGATACATGCTGACGATGATGATGATGATGATGATGATGATGATTGTGTCGTGGGTATCAGAATCTAAAAATAGTCAAACAGTGCACCAAAAACTGGATTTATTTCATTTTGACAAATGTATCAGGTTTTGTAAAGTCATAGAACAAAAGTTGTTTGTGATGTCAATAACACAGTTCTAGTAGGTTATTACTGTTTTACAAATGACCCTGTATAAGTCATATCAAATATTCACAGTCGTGTAGACACTAAATATCTAGACATAGAAAGTTTAAAACAAGTTTTTTATGCTGTCTAGTTTCAAGAGCTAAATAAACAAGTAGGTAAAGAACATTTCAAAGAAACATGTATAAAATTGATCTTAAGAACATAAATAATATGTATATCAGGATATCTATCAAGAAATGTAATAGACGTTGCAAAAAAATGCTAACGTAAAGCATAGATTCTTAAATCTTACGTTTAAAGAGATAAAAGATGAAAGAAAAATAAAAATAGATACGTTGAAATAGATAAACAATGATCCTCAATTCAGCTATTATTGCTTTGCAGTTTGCACTGCAGATCAGACGAATGTTAATTAAAAGGAAAGTGGTTAGGGTTCACCTGATAATAAGTGATCACTGCCTAGCTACCTAAAATATAAAGGCGATGGATACATTGCCGGACTTGAGAAAAATTGAATATAAATTATTGACTTTCCGCGTTGCGTCGCCTTCTTAAATATTTAAATCCATTTCCAAGTTTCACCTATAACAAACACATTATTTGAATGTGTCTCTCTTATCTTATCATGTCAGTTGTTGAGATTTGCGAGTAACATGGCGACAAGGCCCCAGCGGTTCGTAATTATAGGACTAATTAGCGCACGTATCCGGGTTCCGTTTCCGACTTCAATCAAATCTACGTGCTTATGCGAATATAAGGAGCATATCGGATATTAAGTTTTTATTGGCTTACAGCAGATGCACCAACGGCACACCTGATGGTGAGTGTTCATCGTCACCTATAAGATGCTAGAGATAAGAGATACAGCCTAACCGTTGACTACGATGGAAAGGAAAGTATTGAGCATGAACATTAAGAAAAGAGCCTATATCTACCTCAAAGGCCGGCAACGCATCCATGATTCCCCCGGTATTGTGGATGTTTATGGGTGGCGTTGATTACTAAACATCAGGTGACGCACTTGCTCGTTTGCCCCCTTTTGTATAATTAAAATATAATTAAAAAAAGCTTATTGACTTCGTGGTATAAAGTTTTTACCTTTGATATTTTATTGCCGACAATATATCGCACACATAATAACCAATTTATCTAAACATTTAAACGGCTGTCTTCATTTCGTACCAACAAATTAAATAAATTACTAGAAAAAAAAACAGATATACTCATTATACGAGTCAAATTTTTAGATGAAGAACCAAAAAAAACAAAGTTGCGCAACAGAAACTAATTAAAAACCTTAGATACATTTTTGGTAGACACCTTGAACTGTGTCTCAGACTTTGTATTCAGTCAGTATTGCAAAACAATACAAGGCGACAGTTGAATCAAGATCAAAGGTGAATATTTAGAGGCGATCTAAAGCCAAAACGATAGGACTATAAAATACTGTCCACATAGAGAATACTAATAGTTTTTTGGGGAGGCTTATGTCAAGCAGAGGAAGTCCTATGGGTAATGATGATAATAGATAATCACAAGTTTAAAAACTTAACTGACCGACTTCCAATTTACCGATCGTGACCAAATTTATATGGGACCACTCTTGAAATAAGCTCTATCGAACACAAAAAGAATTTTGAAAATCGGTCCACATTTGGCGGAGATATCGAGTAACATACATACAAAAAAACAGACGAATTGAGGACCTCCTCCTTTTGTGGAAGTCGATAATACCGCACAACACTGAGTGGAAATAGTGAAAGTCTTTTCCCGAGATACATCACTAAGAAATGATCCAGCTTTCTGATAGTGAGATTTTAAAAAATCGGTGCAATTCCGGTTGCCAATCACATCTTAAGTACTTTTTACGTACCATAGAAAGTTTCTTAGCCCACTTTTGGACATATTATGCATTACTAAATACACTCAAATTCATCAGTTGACCAATTAGAAATACCGTCAAGATTGACTAACAATTAACATTCATTAACTTTTTTAAAGTTTTCTGTTACATTTTATCTTAGAAAACCCAGTTTTGTATCAATTCGTCATTAAGAGCAAGACAAATAGTGTAATTTACGACTGCCATAACAATAATGGTTACAAGAAACTGCGTGTTATGTTCCCACGATATCAAAACAAATGCTATAATGAATGCACACAATGTAACGACTATTATTAACAATTCGAGTTTATACGACATGATAACTGTTACAAAATAAAGTTTAAGTGATTTTGTTCTTTTACTATTTACGATAAATGAATAAACGCCTAATACTAGGTCCACGTCTGAAACGTAGGCTTTATAAAATGATGTCTTTACCTTTATACTAAGTTTAAAGAAAATAATAAAGTTAACGAGTAATTATCTTGTTACGATAGGTTTTTAGAACACCACTGCGTAATCGTGAGGTTTAATTTTCGGAACAGCCCTTGATGAAATATGGCAAATAAGTTCGTACTATCTGCAAATAATAATATCAGATTCACAGATGTATGATGATGATGTATCAGCTAATGTATGAGATCTGTGTTGGACAATAATATTTCCCATTAACTATTGAGCAATACTGCTCGACCAATAACCGAGTCTTTAGTAAGATAATCATTAATTAAAATTATGTATATAGACTACAGTACCAGTAGTGTGAGTTTTGATAGGTTGCAAAAACGATGATAATAATTTTTGATTTCACCACACATTTGACTAGCAACGCCTTCTGCGAAAAACATGAACTAAAATGTATGGAGAAAATGTAAATTATCATCGTTTTCGAGATGTGACAACTGTTCAAATTTAGTACTTTGGGCACATATAATACAAGAGAACCAAAAATTAATGACGTTTTGGGCCGGCACGTAGCTCGGCGCGGTCTAATCGCAATGTCGACGACCTTCCCGGGCCGGCGGTCAAGATTCTGAAACTCGACCAAACGGGCAACAAATCAAACAATAAACAACCTTATCATTATGTCGATAGGTTCACAAATCACTTGCGTTTTAAAACGATCGGTCACGCCGGGGTGAAACTTGGCACTTCCTCTCAATTAAACTCAATTAGTAGAAAGCGAGCCTTGACCACAATTTTGATAATCACGGTTCGGGTATTTGTTTACAACCTTGTTGATTCCCACCTGTATAATGCAGCTTGTGCAGTTACAGTATATTTATATAATATCGATGAAGTTAACTAAGCTAAGCAAGCAGTTAATTCGACAGAGATTGAACAGTCCAAAAGAGCAAAGTTGATGTCAGCTCATGAGAAGGCACTTGGAATTTAAGCATAAAGGTAGCATATTATGTTACTGCTGGGCACAGATTATCTACGCGACCAAAGTATACATCCCAGGGAGAGACATAGGCCCCCTTTTTTTTAAATAACCTAATGAGGATGAAGACTTGAAAGATTCGCAAAACAAAGGGATCCCAGAAAAACTTTATTCGCGTATAAAGGATAGTTATTAGTATAAAAGCTTGAGGTCTTGAACCTTTATTGTTAAGGTTTACCCAGGCAAACCAGTAAAAAGGAGACCATTTCTGTGCTAATAAACTGGAACTGTAATTGCCGCCTCAATTAAGGCTATAACCCCAAACGAGTCTTGTTTGAGACGCAAGATTAATATTAAAATAGGTATTCTGACCCAAAAACTAAATAGCCGTCACGCGAACTATTTGATTCTGGGGAAAATAACAAAGAAATTTACAAATTAGAAATTTTCTGTTAAAAAGTAACAATTGCAAAATGTCAAACTAACGACAAAATATACTTAAACCATTGTAATCAATTTACATATTTATGTAGTATGTGTACAGACGTAAGACGACATAGTGTAAGTGTGGAATCACGATTTGTAAACATTCAACTGTAGTGCAAACTGCAAACAAGACAATCACATTATGATTTATAGTCCTTTCAGTGGTTTTACTTTTAATCAACGTGAATTGAATTCCCTCGTGAACTACATGTTTGGTAATTTAGTAATACTTAATACATCATAATTATTTAGACCTTACGATTAATGAATGCTATCTACGGCCACAGATAAGACCTTTAAATTCTGCAATAAATTCAATAATTTAAACACTCTTGTTAAGATGTACACTTCGCCCGATTCAGACAAACTATTTTCATCAATCTTTCAACATTCTCGGCGGTAGATCATGCTTCTGACCTGTTCTTTATTTACTATGTCACCAATTTGGATTAGATTCAGTGCAGTCGACCGGTCAACATCCATCCACACTCGTCTTATGTAAATGTGTATCGTCAATCTACTATCGTCCATCCTCTCAATGTGTCCAAAGTCCAAACCAATGCTATGCCTTTCTCATTATTTTCACTACATCTTCCTGCACTCCAATGAATTCTATTATCACTATTCCTTATTCAATTTTATTTTCATCATCATCATCATCATCATCAGCCATAGGACGTCCACTACTCCATTTTATTTTACAAGCATTTGATTAGATTTAACTTTTCAAAGTTAATGCCATAGTTACGTGAACAAACCATAACTAACTCAGACCGTCAGATTTGAAGGTCCGTTCAACAAATACCGACAAATATCTCCAATATCTCCACCACAGATTAAATGAACTATGTAAATAAATAACATCCGCAACTATTTGCCGGCATCTGCATCACTCTCGTGGCGTGAAACGTGGACGAGAATGTAAACAATGACAGATCACGAGTCACGACTTACGACTCACATGTTCAGTGTGATTGTTCACGTATTGTACAATATAAAGGAGAAGATACGCTCTTATTTTTGACTACGAGAAAGTCTTTACTCTTTATGAACACCTCTCAAGTCCAAACCAGCCCAGGTGTGGCCAGCCCAAAAGTGAGATATAACTGACACGAAGGCCTTTCACGAGTCCTTAATCTACCGACTCAGACGGACCACATATGAAAATCCCAACTCTCTTTCTATTTCTTCCTGGCTTTAATTCCACACGGTGATGTTGTGTGTGATGTTTTGGACATCTTGTTTGGAAACTTTGCAGGGAATGAGATCTTTCTTAACTATGTCGCTCCACCTGGTTTTCGGTCTTTCTCTGAATCTCCTCCCACCACCAGAATCCCACTACCATCTAATATTTCGACTGGATTTATCTATCTATATCTCGTTTTTAATGCCCATGTTAGCGCCAACTGCCCAATACAACGTTACATGCCAAATTGCTCACCAACCTTCCCTAAGATTACTTCAATCGTAACCCCTAATACCTGGATAACCTCTAATAGATTTAGAGGATTCTGGGCTTATGTGGCCGTGTGGTAATCCCTGGAGTAAAGCCATTTTCACTCCAGTGAATTATCTTGGAGATATCCGCCGACTATTATCAAGGATTGGAAAATAAGCTTACGTATAAACACTACTGTATTGCGTACCTGTTTTATTTATAGCAGAGAATAGCAAAACGAACAGTCAGGTCACCTGATGGCGGTTGATCTCCGCCGCCCATATAGAAGAAACAGAACGGCGAGCTGCAACTTCAGAGATTTTTTGAGGGGCTCTGGTATCAAATCGGTCAAGGCGATTCCTACTGTAGACAACTGTCTACAGACGTAGTTCTGCCACTCAAAATCAGTGTTACTCTTATTTGTTTCTCATTATTCTACTGAAGAGCTTCTGATAAGACCTCCCCATTCTAATTAGATGGTCATTTGCCACATAGCACTAGTCCAAAATGACTGTCAAAATGTAGTTAATTTAATTCAGTTATCCTCCAGAAGGGGTTGACGTGAGGCAGGCAGTTGGTCGTGAACTAAGTTGCAATATATGATATCAACAAGGCTTGTAATCTACAGTATTTAACTGTTCATTGAAAATGATAATAGCTTGAGGTCACCTATTTTAGGCTTCCATTTGCCCCCCCTGATAACACTGTTATCTGTATTTTTAATCTGTATGTTCCTTGCGAATTACACTGAATTAAGTGACAGCTTCCGTGGCGCAGCGGGTGAGTATTTGGCTGTGAAGTGTAAGACCACGAGTTCGATGCCGGCACCGAGACAAATGTTTATGTGACCTACAGATTTGAGTGGTGGAGCCACGCTGTAAACAGTTACGTCTACAGCACGAATGGGCCGGCTCGATCGTCTCACAGAAAACCGACGTAAAGTGGCAGTTCGCTGTCGAGTTTCAATTTCCAGTGGCCCAATTCCCCCCTCCCCCCTCACAAACCATATTTCCCTCCTTTTAGGTTGGCAACGCAACCATGATTCTTTTTTGTATCTTAGGTGTCTATGAGCGGTGGAGATCACTTACCATTAGGTGACCCATCTCCTTGTTTGCCAGTCTCTACTATAAAAAAAAATGTTTCGGGTCTATGTGTTGTAAGGGTTTTGCGTAGTTTCTGATACAATACAAAACTCGCATTTTACTGTGGAGTAAAAACTCTGTGTGACTGTTATTTGATAAGTTCTTTGATGGACAGCAGGTTAACTTCTCTCAACCAGAGATGGCTTGTAATCGTGGCCATAAAAATGTACACCTAAACAACGCGTGATAGCACGATCAACCCATAACTGATAATGTAATTTCACTTAAAAAGCGATTCCATAATACGGTTTCCCACAACAGGAACAGAGTGCTTACCGCGTTCTTATATTACGGAGGGTCCCGAAATACTTAACGTATGTGGTTACCACAGACAAATAATGCTGAAGACGCTTGGGTATGTATTTAAAAATCTACAAAGTTTATATCAGTGGTAAAATTCTTTAAAGACGAACGCGACAATTTAGAAGTCAGTTCTAGTGTTTTTTTACTCTAGAACTGCAAAGTAAACTTCACCTGATGGTACAGTGCAATCCAAGTTAAATATCAACAAGCTAAAGGCATTACGTTCCTCAAACGTTATATCATTCAGGCCTAAATATATATACACTGACGATGTACAAACGACTAAAGCGCGTTTTACCATTGTATGATGGTCGCGATACAGTCAGAATTAAATTAAACTATGAGGATGTGAGGACGAGTAGGGTATTAACTATAGACATACTTACGGCCGGTTTCAATAAACAATCTCAGTTCGAATGTGCAGATAGATTACAAAAAATAGTCAATAAGAACAAAGTTTGAACATGACTCCGTCAAATGACTTGATTTGATTGGTTCATAATCGCGATCTATCTGCACTCTAAACTGAGATCGTTTATTAAAACCGGCCGTAAGTGAGCGAGTTGTATGCGGTGTCTTCTAGTTTTATTTGTCTGCGGCGATCATACATTTAATTTTAGGGTGAGCGAATACATTCTACCAGAAATGTGGTTAATTTTAGATAACGCCTTCTTTGTTTGTTCCATTTATAATTACGGAAATCCCTTTTGAATGTACCATACTTCTCATTATGCTGACGTTTTAACATTTAAGCTCGGGGGTATTTGTAGATGCTCACCCATAGAAGAATAACCCTCTATATTTTTACGATTGCATTATTTGAAGCGATTATAAAACGACTCATATTTTTTTTTTATAGCAAAGACTGGCAAACGAGCAGATGGGTCACCTGATGGTAAGTGATCTCCACCGCCCCTGGACACCCAAGACACAAAAAGAATCATGGGTGCGTTGCCAACCTTAAAGGGGGGAATGGAAGAGGGAAAAGGTATTGCGAAAGGGAGGGGGGGAAATGGGCCACCAGAAATCTCACTCACCGAACGAAACGCGACAGCCAGCTGCCACTTTACGACGGTTTTCTGTGAAACAGTGGTATCAAACCGGTTGAGCCGGCCCATTCGTGCTGTAGACGTAACTGTCTACAGCGTGGCTCTACCACTCATATATTAAAGAGTATAAGAATAATATTATGCCTATCATCATCATCATCATCCATAGGACGTCCACTGCTAAAAATAGTTCTCCCCCAAAGATAGATCAATAATAATATGCGTATCGCATATTATTTATTTACATAGTTGATTTCATCTGCAGTGGTATTTATTTGAGGCATTTATCGGTATTTGTTGAAAGGATCTTAAAATTTGACGGCCTGTATTAGGTATGTTTTGACATCAACGTGTTGATAATTTCACTTTACATCATGCCGTGCTAGTTAGTGCCATCCAATCTTCGTTTCTCAACACAGCGGTCATATTTATGCAAATCTCCACGATTACATCAAGATATAAGCGAGGGAGACCATGAAATACGGAAAAACGGGGATATTATACTGAGCGACATTTTATACTGTTGTGTGTAACGATGGAGCGACGAACAAAGAATCCTTCACTAATGGTGCACGCAGAAATGTTTCACTTATTTTTATCTGGTTTTAAATGGACGTCTCTAAGTACTGTCTTCTATCAATGTGTTTGTTCATTAGTGCCGCTCGCACACATACTCACGCCCGTAACTCCGAAGGGGTAGGCATAAACGAATTACAGAACTGGGACACCCTCATTTCTTATATTCATTTCATATGTAGGGATATATAGGGGCTAAGTCTAACACCATCAGTAAATAATAATAATAAAAAGCCTTTCATTTCTTGAAATATTTCTAAAAAATATTTGTTTAAGTTTTACGCATTTGGATGCAACAAACTCAAGCCTCATCCAGACGTGACCATCGCTCTATCTTTAGCTATATGCATCCAATTAGTGCCAGCTGTATTTTCTATCACCATATCGAACACGAATTTCAGACTCTGAGTAGATACTGAACAAAAAACCCGAATCGATAACGAAACCGAGACCTCAGAACGGTAGTCGTACCGTGCACCCAAACAACTATGCCACGGAGAAATTATATGGTATGGAGAAGTTATATGGTATGGAGAAGTTATATGCTATTGGTGGATTTTTTCTTGCACACTGTTTCCTTTCACATTTTTAAAATTCGGTTTTGATCACTGGTTAACTAATATTGCATCAAGATCGTTCAAAGATGCTCTCCTACAACATTTTACAGATGCATGAACTCCTCAACGTATCGATGCGAGCACGTGCGAAATTGCGATAAGGTGTGTTCACTATTGCTTATTTGCCAGGTGTGGATTTCCAGGCACTATACAGAAAGTGTCATAACCCTCAATCAGCTTTCATGACGTGTATTTACGTCGAACAGCTCGGTTTCACGTTGCATTCGATCGAACGTGACGATCTCTTACGAAGCCTCTCGAATTACACGGTTATGCGGAGCTCGTAACACTCCATATTCTGTTGCATTCATGATTGGTCACGTGGTCTTAACAACCTTCAATGTGAAGTAACGTTGCTCTTGGTGGTTTTGTGATTACTAAAGGTTTACATTCACTGAGTAGCGGAGACGTAATGCGTGACGTTCTAAGTGTTGGCAATGATAAATATGAAGCGCCAAGCGTGTCATGTTGCAAGGACGAAAATCATAAATTTATGAATATGAAACATATTTCGCTACATCACGACTGGGATATGGTCACTTCTATAGCACCGAAAGGGTGCTAGAGATGATTTAGAATTTAGAGGATTAGAGCATTATTATAGTCGCCTTCTTGATCTAGTGGCAGCATACATATACAGGCTGTGGACTGGGAGGTTAACAACAGGCAGGCAGACGGTCGTAAAAACATAGCCAAATCCTTCCTGCAACAAATGTGTTACGCCGACTCCACATTAAGATGAGATAAGGGCAGGTAGAAGGAAAGAGTACTAATGTTTCATGAATTATAGCCTCATAGGATTAGAAACAAATGATTATCCCAGGTTAAGGCGTCATTACCAAACACTATTTTAAGGGCATTAATATAGAATTCCGTAGTGAATTTGATATTTTTAGATAAATTAATTTCATTTCATACAGCATTCGATACATCTGTGTTTTATTGGCCGCACAGTCATTCAATAAGTCTAGATAGAAAGTAAAATTAGTGCACAGTCGTGTACTGATCGATTTCGACATGAGACTCATGTCAGCAAGTCTGCGCTACAAGCTTCGATATATATTACGTACCTGGCACGTATGCCAGCATACATTCAAAAATGAAGATTGAAGTTGAAAAACTAAGTGTCACATTTCCACGCCTGCTCAACATCTGGGATTAATGTGTTTTTAGATGTATTAAAGTGTCAGTTTATTTATATGTACTTTTTAACCTGATGCAAGGAAGGAACACTTCATCCCCTTTGGTTTCTTGTGGAGTTTCATCAAAGGAGGTGTTATCTATATGGGTTGTGATTAATTAATTGAAAGTTTCAGTTTCTCCTGCAAGCCTCGCAAAGCGAACAAACTAGAACAAATCCGTGAAACTAGGACGGATGGAAGCCCTCGCGCGGAGCAGGAAATTTGAGCGATTTATCAATGAAAGCGACGTGATGGCTTATAGCGCTGACGGCGCGCCGTCCGCTGATCACAATCCAAACTAGATATTTAAAATACACGATAATTATTGATAAAGAAATAATGTTATGACTGACAGACGTAACACATACACACACTTAGGCTCAATTGCACCACTATTATTAACCTAGAGTTAGTCCTAACCGCAAGTTAAGTTACATGTCATTCATACATTTTCTGTCAATTTAGCTTGCGGTTAGGACTAACTCTAGGTTAATAATAGTGGTGCAATTGAGCCTTAACAAATATAATAATTATAAATTCAGTCGTAAAGTGAATATTCTGTCTATAAGGAAAAATCTATGTAGATCGAACACATCGTGTATAGCTTTTATGTAGTCAGTAATTAATAATATAATTAATAAGTAGGTGTTGACAGTATACACCTACAAGGTGGACCGACGACCTGATAAAGGTCGCAGGAAGTCGCTGGATGCAGGCCGCTTCCAACAGGTCGATCTGGAAATCTTTGAGGGAGGCCTATGTTCAGCAGTGGACGTCCTATGGCTGATGATGATGACAGTATATTAATAAATAATAATAATAAATACACCCAACAGTCACATATATAGTCCTGACCCCACACTAGGTGTAACCTGTATCGTGGGTATCAGAAACTACGAGAGACTTTCGGTCTCACAACACCCAGACCCGAAACAAATATCTATGGGCCACACAGACATTTGTCTCGGTGCGGGAATCGAACCCGCGACCTCACGTTTCACAGCCGGCTACTCGCCCGCTGCGCCACGAAGGCTGTCTATATGCTTAATACCTACCTACATATATTATTGTTGACAGATAGAACTAAAATATAATTCAAGAATAAAACCATGATGATAATACAAACATACTGCAACGTTGTAATTTAAATGCTATCCGACATTCGTAATTAAATGTAAATGATAAGGTAGCATTTCACCAAACTTTTATTCGTCCAAAATAATAACAAAAAGTAATCATACCCTGCATTTAATAAAGCATACGTAATCTAAATCTGAACAAGCAATAAAATAGATAACAAATATCTTTGTAAAACAATTCATGGTCACATTCACACGAGAGTAGTGCACAAGTACCCGGCACGTGTATCTCATACACGCACGTTATCGTCCGTCGATATCAATTATTATGCATATAAGTAATAATGTGCATAATAATCCCATGATTGAACGGCGAACGAATTTATAAACCAGGTTTTCCTTAAGAATATCGAAGGTATCTGCTAAATAGCATTAGATCAGAGTGGTTAATTCAAAATATACCTAGCAGTAGTATAAAATTGGCGTAAATTTATTGATTTTAATCATACTCGACTACTCATAATACTCATACATCATACTCGGTACTACTCGACTCACAGTTTCAACATCATCATCAGCCTGTAACATCAAGTGCTGGACATACACCGATAGCTCTCACCAGTTTAGTGGTAGCAAATTCAGACAATAGCCTGTCAAAAAAGTCTGATTTATATGTATCCAGCTACTGGCAGTATGTCAGCGCCAATCAGGTAGTCACTTAACTACCACTAACCTAAGCACTGGTTCTATTCTGTTCCAGCACTGATGGTCCAACGAGATTTGCCCCACTAACTGGATATGTATAAATCGGTCTTTATATCCATCGATGCTTAGACACAGACAGCACTGGCATCATGTGTACCAAATAGAAAAAGACTAAATTTTTCTATTCTTATAAAATATGTAGTTGAGTGGTCCTGCATGGACTAGACCAGGGGGGTGAATCCTGGCGCTCGATTCGAACATGAATTTGATTCGGTTTCATTTATTGACTTCAAATTCCACCGAAATCGAGTGCGTTAATGTTGCATAATATTGGAGAACTTGTCATTTGATGATTTTTAACGTGTCATTAATGCACTTTTTAACTCGATTTCGGTGGAATTTTAAGTCATTAAATGACACCGAATGGAATTCATGTTCGAATCGAGCGTTAGGAGTCACCCCCTAGGGATGGCCAAATTTATTCAATCCAAGATCTACTTTTTTTGACGAAACCCTGCGCGATCAACCGATTACATAATAGATACAAGATGATACGCGCAGCAATTGGTGATTACGTTGCGCAGTCTGTTTTACGTATTTTTACCTATGAATATTCTTATTAGGTATATTAAAATTATATGTTTTTCCCTCGCCACGATCGACTGGACAAATAGCCGCGATCGATCAACAATATCGATATGGGATATCGATAATAACAATATCAGACAAATAGTCACCCCTGGACTAGACCAAGGAAGCAATCAAACTATATATCTTCAGGAATGCAAATGTTAGCATTGCTGTGTTCACAATTTGTACCCAGACCGGTTACTGATGTATCTTATTCAATAAATAAACAATAAATAAAATGATTGTGGAATGTGAATAATTAACATAAAAATGTGTGGTTGTGAGTTTGTTGCATTTACCTTGAAGTTATGTTCAGTCTGATATGCTTTTGTTGTAGGTACTACTACATTTTACACTGTTAAGTATTTCACATAGATTTAGTTGATTTGGCAAAAAAAGTTGTGTGATAAGATCAAAACATATTTGTCCACTCATTAATACCTTGGTATACAATATTCTAATATTATGATAGTACAAGAATTCCTTATTTAAATATTTTTTCTATTTGGAATGGTTAAAGGAAAGAGTGCATTGGAAATATCCAAAAGGTAAAGTTGGTCACCCTAGTTGTTTGCAGAAAAAATCTAAAAGATAATAGAAAAGCACTTTTTGTACATCATAATGTGAATAATTATGTAATGCTAAAAATTATTAAGACTATATGCTTTTTATAAGTATAAAAATTAAAATGGCAAAGTTAAGTGTGAAAGGTGACAAGGCCTCCGGTGGCCGATATGCTTATGTAACATATATATATATATATATATATATATATATATATATATATATATATATATATATATATGTGCCGCCTCTAATAGATTAAAACATATATTATTTAAATTTACTACACACATTTGCTCATTAAAAGAAACTTTATGCTTATTAAATGTACCTTAATTTAATATACAATCTAAACTTATGTCGTTAAAAATTTGAAAATATTTTATAAACTGAATTTATATTTATTTAGCATTTTATTTGCATTATGAAAGTTTTATGAACTACTGTTTAAAGGTAACTTGCAGCACTATTACTAATCTAGAGTTACACCTTATCTGGATTTATCCTACAGCACACTTCTATCTTTAAATCAGGATTTAGTATAAATGGAGGTTTATTGTGGAGTTGCAAGTGGCCATAATTAAAACAAAATATATTTCTGAATAGATAATTTTACTTGTTTTTTTTTTCATCAGCCACAGGATATTCACTGCTGATCATAACTTTCATTATTATTAATTATTAAAATTATTTAATACTCATTGATATAAAGTCTCAAATTTACTGGTTTTGATATTTCAATGTTATTAACAAGTTTGTCCATCCATATGAATTACTGGCAAGCTTATTATGTGATTATACAAAGTCTAAATAGGTACCTGCAGCATTAAAATTCATCATTCTTACATAAAATAATATTTAGATATGCATGTTAACAATGCTGCTTCATATTTATATAACAAACACAAAGTAAGGCACAATATTACATCTTATACGGGTACTTATTTATTCACATTTGGTGCATAAATCAGTTTTATTGAAATATTATACATCTCAGACGACCTACCTTTTGCTTAACATAGCATTATCCTTGTTACATGTAGGAACATACCATAATCAAATGCAAGCGATAAATGATACAAATTGTGTTCTACTCACAGCCATCACCATTTCGAAGGGGTACTTGTGTACCCTGACGGGGGATACGTATTCTTGCACCATCTTGGTGGAGTAACACGAAATAAAACAAAATAACGTTTAAGGATTCCGAAATCCTTTGCGAGTTGTAATGTTTCACACAACAATCATAATGTTCGTACTCCTTTCACTACCGACAACTCACGGCAACAATATATTCGCACGTCAAGTCAGAATGTGCGCGACGTCGTGAACTTGAAATGTTCACCAAATTATAAATTGGAAACAAAATGGACTGTTTGCACTGAAGTTGCACCATTAATTATGTCAACTGTCTAATTTGACGGTTGACAGCAAACAAGGTGTTGGTAGCAAAAAAAATGATCATAACATAAGGTTCGTTCCGAAACGCACAATTTCTAACTTCTTATGTCGAAGAGTGTTGTTTATAATGGAAACATGTTTATCAATCTTAAAAATACAGTGCTGGTATTATTCTACGCGAATTTCTAGCCTAATATTAGCTATAATCCTTTTTGAACTTACATATGAAATAGTTTTATTTTAAACGAGGCCCTCGTTTCGTCAGTGGTTTTGATAAAGTTTTTTTTATTATCCAACGCAGTGTTGCGACATCCAAAATTAAATAACGAAATATCTCAACATGGAGTAATCTTAAATTAATCGAGTATATTAGTAATTAATATACCAAAAGAAATATTATAACTATGACTTAATAAGTAAAATTTATCAGAGCAAATAAAATATTAATAAATAAATAAACAAAAGAGCATTTCCGCATATCATTTCCAGTTTCCACGTCGTTTGCAGCCAACTTCAGGCCAGTGAGTAAGCGGTCTCTGACGAAGCACGAATGTCGTTTTATACTATTTGAAGATTATTTCTTCTCACATTGTCAACGCAAAGCAAAATTCTGGCAAAATTGTGCGCGTTCGTGCCCGATGTCTAGTGCTGAAGTCGCCGATAATTCCGTTGACCCCCCGGCGAAAAAGCGGAAACTGAACACAGGAGAGTCTCGTTCGAACAACTCGGCAATGGCGAACAATGGAGCGCGCGTGGAAGACGAAATCGACGAGAGCCTGTACTCGCGACAGTTGTATGTTCTCGGGCACGATGCTATGCGCCGCATGGCCAGCTCGGATGTTCTTATTTCTGGACTCGGCGGTCTCGGAGTTGAGATAGCGAAAAACGTGATATTGGGTGGCGTGAAGTCTGTCACTTTGCACGATGAGCACACTTGCACAGTGGCGGACTTGTCCTCGCAGTTCTACCTGTCCGAGAGCGCGGTCGGTCAGAACAGGGCGCTGGCGTCCTGCGAGCAGTTGTCCGAGTTGAATCACTATGTGCCCACGACGGCGTACACCGGCCAGCTGAGCGAGGAGTTCCTGCGTAAGTTCAGGGTTGTGGTGCTGACTGGTGCGTCATGGGCTGAGCAGGAGCGAGTCGCGGCGATTACTCACGCGAACAACATCGCGCTGGTGATCGCGGACACGCGGGGTCTGTTCTCGCGGGTGTTCTGCGACTTCGGGCCGGAGTTCACGGTGGTGGACGTGACGGGCGAGAACCCCGTGTCGGCGATGATCGCGAACATCTCGCACGAGTACGAAGCGGTGGTCACCTGCCTGGACGACACGCGTCATGGACTCGAGGATGGAGACTATGTCACCTTCAGTGAGGTTTGTATTTGCAATATACATTTGTATGATTTCAGAAGCTGTATCTGGTTCTGTCTGCTCTGTATGGATGTATACAGCTGTTTTTTACAACTGGCAAGTTGTGTTAATATTTACAGCTGATTACATATAACACCACCATAAATAAGCTATACATAACATCAGTCCAGTACTATACTTCTACTTCTAGGTATTGGTCACCTTAACCAATATTAACATTTTCCTATCAATCATTTTTTTCTAAAGCTGGGTCTCCTGCCCTAGTTTATCTTAAATCTTACACAAAACACATAAGCAAAACAATGAATTTAGCTGTCTCCTGCTCATAGAACAATTGACCATAGATAATGAATACATGTTTTGTGTAGATGATTTGTATAAAGTTTTAGTGCAGGAGATGTGGCTTAACCCCCCAGAGGTGGCTCAGCCTCTGAGTGCTTAAAGTAAAGTGCATTATTATTAATAATAGGGCTGCTTCTGATAGGTAAATTTAAGCATCAAATTTGTCAAGATTAATAATAAATACTACAAGCAACAATAATATCTAAGATTGAAGACATACATGCCTGATTAATAACTTAAAACAAAGGAAATAATATAACATAAAAATATGTTTATGTATGAAAACTTAATGTAAATGATAATATGTGAGAATAATAAGGTTATTCATTTATGTGTACTGTATAAATTATAACAAAATACTTAGTTGAAGTGCTACCCTCCCAAAAACAAAAACAGGTGACAGGAGTGTCATTATGGAGACAACCCCATTTATATTTACCTATTATTATTTATTACTAGCTGTTACCCTGACTCCTTGTATGGAAATTTATTTTCCAGGATATAAAGTAGCCTTTATGTTATTTTATATAACTACTACATCAATATATTATACCCTAGATGCACAGTTCTTTGCAAATATCCTCCTAAAAAGTGGACTCAGGAATAAAACAAAGGAAAAGATCACAAGTTCTCATTAAATCAACACAAATATAACCCTATGCACAGATGGGGTATGTGGCAAATATATCAGCCATGGCATCAGACAACTTCTATACTCCATGCTGACACTAAGTAGAAAACCCCTATATCACTTTACCCAACCCGGGGATTGAACCCAAGACCTTGAAGGTGTAGTCATTTCAAATGAATATCTAATAGTATCTATGTTGGAACATACTATCCTTGTACCAGTGGTGAAGTGTAAACATTTTCATAAAGGAAGCTTACTACTTTTTCTTCTGGATAAAGGTAAGCCAGTAGGAATCGGGTTGTATGGACCCCTCGTAACTGCCTTGTACAATAAAATTTCTTCAAGATTGTAAACATTATGACCCACCAACACATAATGCCATTTTAAGATTTTTAATGTTATAGTCAGGTGGCATTGACCCCAAATGCTACCTGAAACCTTGCAATGTCTAGCAAAGTATTGGCTTATCTGAGTAACTTATAATATAGGGCATGGCAGACAGTGACGTGCAGACCATATAGATAAATAGACACTGTCTACCCTGACAATTTGCTATCTAGTACTATTTACATAAATAAATAATAAAAATCATAACTAAAACCAGATTTTTAAACTAGCAGCACTTGCTGAAATCGACACGATGGTGAAGATTATAGTGATGGTAATGCAATAATTTTGCAAATTTTGTCTACCCTGATCGAAATGCCTGTGCACGTCACTGATGGCAGAACATACAAAAGTTATGATACCAGCTATCATAAAAATCACACTTTATTACTCTCGATTTTATCTCTTGATTGTTTTCTTGTGATAATATTGTTACTAGTAATATGATATTTGGTTGATTTCAATGTCTGACTAGTTATGTTTTTGATTTTGCATAATGGATTTATTTAAACACTGTTGGCAGCATCATCAATGTTTTGATGGAGGCCAGATTTTTTCAAAAAACAAGATGATATTCCTTATTCATGGTTAATTATAGGATTTCCTATATAGAACATTAAAATCGCTATGGAAAATTAAGGTTTAATAGTAACATACATAAGCTCACGCCTGTATCCCCGCAGGGGTAGGCAGAGGCGAACTAGCGAACTAGAACACCCACATTTCGCCGAGTTTAGTTCCGTCCCAGATGTGATAGGGGGCGAGCCTATCGCCATATCGGGCACAAATTCCAGACTCTGGGCTGATATGGAAAAATCTAATATCACTTTGCCCTACCCGGGGATCGAACCCGAGACCTCATGACGGTAGTCGTACCGAAATACAACCACGCCACCCAGACAGTTTAATAGTAATTAAGGTTTTATATCTCCAGGTTGATGGCATGACAGAGCTTAATGGCTGCGAACCACGCAAAATCAAAGTCCTTGGCCCATACACCTTCAGCATTGGAGACACCACCGCCTTCTCCAAATATACGCAAGGGGGCATTGTCACCCAGGTGAAGATGCCCAGGAAACTCCAGTTCAAACCGCTGAAGGAGTCTTTCAAGAACCCTGAGTTCCTCATCTCAGATTTTGGCAAGTTTGACTATCCTCAGCAGTTGCATGTAGCTTTTGCTGCATTGTACAAGTTCGAGGAAGGTGAAGGAAGACTGCCGAAACCATGGAGCAGTGCCGATTCAGCCAAGTTCATGGAATATGTGAAGAACCTGGTGAAAGATGAGACAGTGTTCAAGAATGGAGAGCTTGAGATCAACAACGAGTTGCTGGATACATTCTGTAAGGTAGGATTATTATTGTGATACACATATTGTCCTTTTTGTATTAGAAGGTTACTTACAGTGTTGAGTTTGTTATTTTGGTTTGAAACTGCATCTAATTTGTTAAATGTAGTCATGGATTACTCAAAATTATCATAATATTTATACAGATTTATCAAAGATTTTAAAAAATCCTCAATTTTAGAAAAGGAAAGAAAGAATATATTTCTTCAGAAACTAAACAGAAAGGCGATAAAACACATATTTAAAATATATTTAATTAGACACTTTATACTATATTTAACTCTACTCACTTAAAAATTTATACATTATAAGAATTATTTTATACAGAGGCATACTATATTAATAATTCAGCCATAATACAGCAAAATGTTCCGAGCACATACACTCAAAAACCTTGATAAATTCACCATATACACACCCCATAACAGGTATCATCAGGCGACCTGAACCCCATGAACGCGGCTATCGGCGGCGTGGTAGCCCAGGAGGTGATGAAGGCGTGCTCCGGCAAGTTCCACCCGATAGTCCAGTGGTTGTACCTGGACGCTATCGAGTGCCTGCCCAAGGACCGCTCGGTCCTGACCGAGGAAGCGTGCAAGCCCACAGGCTCGCGGTATGACGGACAAGTGGCGGTCTTTGGCAGGGACTTCCAGAAGCGACTTGGGGAGTTGAAGTACTTCATTGTTGGTGAGTGGTTACTTTATTGTCTATATACCTTTCAAATCAAATCATTTATTAAATAAATAAATAAATACACCCAACAGTCACATACCTATTCCTGACCCCACACTAGGTGTAACATGTATCGTGGGTATCAGAAACTACGAGAAACTGTCGATCTCACAACACCCAGACCCGAAACAAATATCTATGGGCCGCACAGACATTTTTCTCGGTGCGGGAATCGAACCCGCGACATCGCGTTTCACAGCCGGCTACTCGCCAGCTGCGCCACGGAGGCTGTCATCCATCATTTATTGAATCCATAAAATGCGACATTATTTAGATTCCGTCAAAAAATGTCTACCGCCAGTTCGGAAGGCTGGTTCGCCAGAGAAGAATGTGCAAGAAACTCTGAAACTCTTTCTTAAGGCGCGTCTCCTGCATCTAATTTTTGGAAACAAAACAAAAATACATACACTAATTGCAGATTTTTCATTGTCTCCTGCTCATGTTACAATGGATCATAGACAAAAAATGATCGAAATACCATATTTTGTGCAATGTTTTAGTGCAGGAGACGCGTTTTTATAAAAACATTAACGTGGTTTGTCCCTTCTGCTGCGTCACATTGTTTGAAAATAACATAAGGTAGGCAGAGACGCACTAGCGAACTAGTTCACATTACGCCGAGCTTAGTTCCGTCCCAGATGTGACAGGGGGCAAGCTTATCGCAATATCGGGTACAAATTCCAAACGCCGAACTGATATGGAAAAATCCAATATCACTGCTCAACTCGGAGATCAAACCCGAAACCTCAGAACCGTTGTCGTACCGAAACAACCACGCCACCGAGGCAGTAAGAATGGAATAAACGTAACAATTGGGTACTAGACTATGTTTGATTTTGTACACATTTTTATATGTACTAGCAAATAAAACAAAAAAGAAACTCTTCAGTAAAATCTGCATCAAAATTGGTTGAAAACTGAGTCAGTAATTCTTATTTTAAATTTTGCAATGAACAAGAGTGGTGACGTAGTGGGGATTTCTTACTATCCCTTTCTAACGCACGTGCCGTTATGGCCCTGAAGTGATTTTACTGATACTTCTCTTTCCCGCAGTTTGAAGGTTACACAAAACTTCAAACGCTTATAACTTTTTTATTTTTGATAATGATAATGATAATATTTTAATAATTTTCAGTACTATAATTTATTTCAGTACTATAATTTATAAATTTAATTCCCTCCAATTAGAATGGATACTGTATAGTATCTAGTGTAGTGTATATATTTTCCAATGCAAAGCAATTATAAATATAGCGAGGCCACGCGACACCACAGTATGTCCTTGGTGACGTGAAACTACTGATACTGCAGTGGCCTTTGGCAATTTATTGAATTTACTATTCACTACCTCGGTGGCGTGGTTGTATTTCGGTATGACTACTGCCTGAAGTCTCGGCTTTGACCCCCTGATCGGGCAAAGTGATATTGGATTTTTCCATATCAGCCCGGAGTCTGAAATCTGTGCCCGATATGGCGATTGGCTCGCCTCCTAATACATCTGGGACGGACTAAGCTCGGCGAAATGTGGGTGTTCTAGTTCGCTAGTTCATCTCTGCCTACCCCTTCGGGATACAGGCGTGAGCTTATGTATGTGAATGTACTATTCATACAACACAAAATCTACATTATTCTAAGGTACTATTATAATTTCTAGTTCAGGCATTCATTTCCAACCTGGCTGTAGTGCCCGAAATGTTGTCCATAAAATGATTTTTTTTTAATAGCAAAAATTGGCAAACAAGCTTATGAGTCACCTGATGGTAAGTGATCTCTACCGCCCATAGTCTATGGGCGGTAGAGATCACTAGAGATAGAGTTCTTTTTGTGTCTTAGGTGTCTACCTAAGACACAAAAAGAACCACTGTGATGCCACTCTAAAATGAGGGAAATAGAGATTGAGGGGGTAATTGGGCCACCAAAAATCTCACTCACCAAACGAAACGCGACAGCGAGTTTTAGTTTTATATGAGACAATGGTATCAAACCGGTCGAGCCGGATGTTGCTGCCTCAGCTTTCACGTATCAGTTTTAAAAGCATAAAAATCGACTTTATTTCTCACTGAAATAAATTTTAATAAAGAACACTGCTATCATTAAACATGTAAAAAATACCCGCATACAAAGGTTTATCGTTTTTCTATAATCTAGACACAATACTAGAATTCCTAATGATTTAGTTACATTAGTTTGTGACGGCGAGTATTGCCTGACCTTTGTTTGGTCACTGCATAAAAAATATAGGTATTTTCTATCGGAAAAACGTTCAAGATTTGTACCAATTTGTTACATTGGTGACTGTGTTATTGAGCTATAATGTGATCCAAAATCTAAAGTAATAATCGAAAGTATTAAAATCTTATAGAAAATAAATAGATTATGACGATTTAACCCTTAGGGAAGGGATTTAAAGAAAAAAAGATGTACACGATTCGGAACATGGCGTCAAAACCCGCGATAGCAATTTTGCGGTACGAGACGACAGGTGTCCACTAGGAATCGATGTTCCCACTACGCGCCCACCTGTATTATTTAAACCAATAATAATCATGCCCTCATTTCTCAGCAAGTTCTTCGTTTACGAATCATTAACAACAAAAAACCAATAGGAATTGTTTTTCAATCATATTTATTCTTTCAATTTCTTTCTACCCTCATCTCACCTTAATGTGGGGTTGGCGCAACACACTTTGTCAAGCATGTTGCAGAAAATTATTTGGTTTCGTTTTTGAGACCGGTTGCCTACCTGTCGTCAACCCCCCACTGGTAATAAATAGAAAAACCCAAAATCACTGCCCGTCTCGGGTATCGAATCCGAGACCTCAGGATGGTAGTCGTATCGCGCACGCAATACAACCCCACCGAGTCAGTAATCATAGATCTGCAGAGATAAATAAATAAATAACACCCAACAGTCACACACATAGTCCTGACCCCACATTAAGATCGAGTTTTGTGTCGTGCGTATCAAGAACTACGAGAGACGCACGGTCTCACAACACCAAGACCCAGAACAAATATCTGTGGACCACACAAATATTTGTCTCGGTGCGGGAATCGAACCCGCGGCCTCTCGCTTCACAGCCGGCTGCGCCACGGACGCTGACTGATCTAACGTCTCATTGCAGAGTGAAAACTGCAAGCAGACGGCCTTCCATTAGCATAGTTCAATTACGATTCTTTGTTAAAGCTTAGTTAGTTGATAAGGAAAATTGCGTCGCGCTCGTGCTAAAATGCAGATAAATGACGCGTTGATAAAACTAATTGTAAGAAGGTTGTATTATTGGGTTTTGTATAACAAAAAAAAATGAAAAACAAAAAAAAAATGAGGCGATAAACTCGCGCCCTATCACGGGGACGGAACTAATCTCAGCGAAATGTGGGTGTTCTTGTTCGCTAGAGCACCACTGTCTACCACTTTGGGGATACAGGCGTGAGCTTATGTTAAAAAAATATGACGGACTTGGACGTTTAGAACCTCGTTCTTTTATTTAACTCTGTCAAACATTGACGAAACTGTCTCGGCGGCGTAACGTATTCGTAGGCGATGCCGGGTTCATTCCCCGGGTTGGGGGTGGAGTGATTTCGGGTTGTTCTGCTCTATATCTATATCATCTGGATGTACGAACCTACGCGTGTGTGTGTGTGTGTGTGTGTGTGTGTGTGTGTGTGTAAAAAAAGGATAGCAATAGTTTCCAATCACTGGTATGACCTGAGTTACACAGTTTCGTAAATGCGTGCTGTCGTTGACCTTGGGTGCCAGGAGTTAGTGACTTGTGTATAGGCGGGAAAGTCTCGTAGTTGCACCTTTATCTACTTTTTGACTTCAGCTTATGTATATAAAATTTTTTCCAGGCGCCGGAGCAATCGGCTGCGAGCTCCTGAAGAACTTCGCGATGATCGGCGTCGGCGCGGACGGCGGCTGCGTCACCGTCACCGACATGGATCTCATCGAGAAGTCAAACCTCAACCGACAGTTCCTCTTCAGGCCGTATGACGTGCAGAAACCCAAGTCCAGTACTGCTGCCAAGGTATGGTAGAATGAGCTGGTAGCTGTTTAGAGCTTGCTAGGTAGCTTGTAGCTGGTAGAATTTACTCTTCTACCACCAATCCTTACCATACCATAGTGGCAACACAACAGCGGCCTGAGCAGGAAAATTTCTGACAACCGTAAATGTATTCGAACATGATGCGCGTCTATGAAATTTGTATGAAATATTAACCAAACGTCATCAGTGCGCAGCGAACTCGAATACATTTACATTAACATTAGTTTTTCGTGCTCGGGCTACTGTTCAAACATTTTGCAGAAAAAAAACGAATTCTAGTTTTTACCACAGACTGACGCCTAACGACAATTCCTTGGGGCACCAGTTTTGGGAAAAACCGTTTTGCTCGACCATTCTTGGTATTTGAACCCAAGACCTCATTGTCCACAGTTCTTATATATTGCCACTAGACGATAGAGGTAATACTTATTATTGTTGGTTAATGTACGGTACATTGCTTGACAAAAGGCTTTTTTTATCTACACACCCTTCTCGGAGTCCCTACATTTTGACATATCTTTTTTTCAGGCCATCAAACGTATGAACCCATCAATGAACGTGTTGGCCCAAGAGAACCGCGTGTGTCCAGAAACCGAGGCGGTGTATGACGACGCGTTCTTCGAGGCGTTGGACGGTGTTGCTAATGCTCTCGACAATGTGGACGCCCGTATTTATATGGACAGGCGATGTGTGTACTACAGGAAACCATTGCTCGAGAGCGGCACGTTAGGCACCAAGGGGAATACTCAGGTATGTCATGGTCAAATGGGTTTAATTGACATTAGTTAGCCAGTACTAGGTCTATAGGATTTGTCGAAACATCAGTCAAAGCTAAATTGATTATAAGTATACATTGTTTTGATTAGATTTTTTTTAATGTGAGTAGATTTAAACTAATAAAAAAAATTACTACATGGCGAATTCAAAAATGAAACTGAAGGGAAGTCAGTAATAATAAAAAAATATACAGAATTTAGTCACAAATTGAAGGAAAAAATGTTGTAAGTGCTCATTTTTAGGGCTGTCTAAGAACATATGGGGGTTCTAGGGCAACTATATAGGTTTGGATTTTGAAGCTAAAGAAACGAATAAAATCGTGCCAACATAATAACGTCGTTCCAGGTTGTAGTTCCATTCCTGACGGAGTCGTACAGCTCGTCCCAAGACCCTCCAGAGAAGAGCATCCCGATCTGCACGCTGAAGAACTTCCCGAACGCGATCGAGCACACGCTGCAGTGGGCCCGCGACGAGTTCGAGGGTCTGTTCCGGCAGGCGGCCGAGCACGCCGCACATTACCTCCAGGACCCGCACTTCCTCGAGCGGTGCATGAAGCTGCCCGGCAGCCAACCGCTCGACGCCATCGACAGTGTCAGGGTAAGCAGTTGATCCAGAGATCCTTATACTTGATGCGTAATTTTGGCTTAGATCTACTTAATTTCACCATCTGTAAGCATGTATTAAGCTGAGATCTACAGAGCGAACTTCGACTGAGTCGAAGATACGAACTCGGTGAGGATTTGGAATTTTTTAATCGGACTTTGACTTAGTCAAAGTTATTTTTAACAACAAAATTTTTGCTATGTCAGTCTGTTTTTCTTGTAAAAAAAATTGCTCAGAATAAGTTGGAAGTTCGATTTAAAAATTCCAAATCCTCTTTGAGTTCGAATAGGAAAAGCTGGGGGATTCCAATGGTTTTCTGTCTAACAGTGTAATTCAAAGAAGCTCAACATGAGGGACACCATTTTTAAGTGCAACTTTCTGTTGTTAACTGATGTGGAATGACAGCTTATTTAATAGCTAGTATTTATTGGAGGGTCTAAAGATCTCTTCATTTCGTTCACATCAATAAATAAAATATTTAAGAACAAATTTATCTTTACACCCTTGTAAAACATACTTTCTGTTTCCAGAACGCAATCAACGAACGGCCGCTGAACTTCGAGGACTGTGTCACATGGGCCCGTCTCCACTGGGAGAACCAGTACGCGAACCAGATCAAACAGCTGCTGTTCAACTTCCCGCCTGATCAGCAGACCACTAGCGGAGCACCATTCTGGTCTGGACCCAAGCGATGCCCGTCCCCACTCGAATTTGATCCTAACGACGAACTGCATATGGACTACATTGTGGCTGCAGCAAACTTGAAGGCACATGTGTATGGAATACCCCACTGTGTGGATAGAGAATGTATTGCGAAAATGGCGTGTACTGTGCAGGTATGTTTTTGTGTTACATTTCTAACTTTGTTTCTGCCTAGTGTTATCCTGGCCTAAAGGCAGGGTCCCCTTTCGTATTAAAAACCTCGACTTTGCCAAGTCTTTCAAATCTTCTTGTTTGTTTTCCAGGTACCAGAATTCAGTCCCAAATCAGGTGTCAAAATAGCAATCACAGATGCTCAGCTCCAGCAGAACAACGACGAGATGGACCAGGACCGTGTGAAGAACATCATCGCAGAGCTCCCCCCGCCCAGCAAACTCGGCGCCTTGAAGATCACCCCACTAGATTTCGAGAAAGACGACGACACCAACTTCCACATGGATTTCATCGTAGCAGCTTCGAATCTCCGCGCAGCCAACTACAAGATACCGCCCGCAGACAGGCATCGTTCGAAACTAATCGCCGGCAAGATCATACCAGCCATCGCCACCACAACTTCAGTCGTCGCAGGATTAGTCTGCTTGGAACTTTACAAGCTAGCCCAAGGGTTCAACACATTGGAAGTTTTCAAGAACGGCTTCGTGAACCTCGCGCTTCCGTTCTTCGGCTTCTCTGAACCGATTTCGGCACCCACAAACACTTATTACGATAAGAAGTGGACACTGTGGGACAGGTTCGAGGTGAAGGGCGAGGTCACGCTGCAAGAGTTCCTAGACTACTTCAAAGATGAGCACAAGCTGGAGATCACGATGCTGTCGCAGGGCGTGTGCATGCTGTACTCGTTCTTCATGCCGAAGGTGAAGCGGCAGGAGCGACTGAACCTGCCCATGTCGGAGGTGGTGACAAAAGTGTCGAAGAAGAAGCTGGAGCCGCACGTGAAGGCGTTAGTGTTCGAGCTGTGCTGCAACGACGAGGACGGCAACGACGTGGAGGTGCCGTACGTCAAGTACACGCTGCCTTAGTACCGGTGGTGAGGAGCATCTCTGTCGCGTGGTCATCTCCGTGGTGAAGCATCAGGTCCGTGGTCTGCCGGCGACCGAGACCGGACTCGTGCCGGTGCAGTCGCGACTGGACAGTGATAATGTGTGATTTTAATTTGTGCTTTGGATCATGCTTCACTATCAAATTTCGTATATTTATAGTAGTTAATGTTCGTTTGCTCATCGTTTCATCGATACGCGCTATTTTATTTACGTCGTGGAATATATTGTTTTTTTATACCAAATTCTATGTCAACTTGAAATCAGATGGGTCTGTATATGAAAGAAATAAATAAAAATGAGCATATCGTTTTATTATTTTCATAATAGACCAACTTATTAAAAATCAAATAAGACGTTAGTTTGGCCACCTTGAAGCTAGTCACAGTGGGGCATTTATTCTTAAGATAGAAAAGTTAGACATTCTGCGTCTAAACGATGGTTTAGGCGCAGAATGTAAAACTTTTCTGTGGTGGGGGTTACCACCTCATCTTATAGTAGTATTACTGTACGGGAAACTGTATAAGTAATACTGTTATAAGACGAGGCAACCCCCTAGTTCAGTGGTCGGCTTTTTTTGGCAGGCGGGGTCCACAAAGTGGCAAAATATAGTAAAGGCGAACCTCACCTCATTTTCTATCTAGAATCTATAATATTTTAGATATTTATGACTAATTTACAATACAATCACGGGCCGCGTGTTGCCGACCGCTGCCTTGGATGACTAAATTACGTGTAAATGTGTGTATTGCGATTTTCGGTATATTAATAAAACGAAGTATGCTTTTCTAATAATTTATTGCATATAAAATGTATGAATGAAAATATATAAATCTCACAGCAGCGACGGCATCAATCTTTGGGAAGTACGAGGAACACGAACTTACTGGATTTAATATAAGAGAATATTTGGTTTTAGGTATTCTAATCGATGATTCTAATAGCTAAAAATGTTTGCCTCGATTGTCTTTGTACTACTTAGATTTTACAAAAAGCGATGCAACAGTATGCCAAGTGTGAGTTTTACTACGTTTTACATTTTCGGTCGCAATAACGTGAACCGCGACTTTTATAGAAATAATAGTTTCCGATTAATGGCAACAGATGGCGCTTAATTTTCTATATAAACAGCAATTATTTTTTTTACAAAAACTCGCACTAGCCACTCTGTCCATAGCAATACTATTTACTGACCTCTGGTTACAGAAATGCATCCCGATTAAGAATTAAACGTAGCCATTTACGATTTGACATTATAATTCCTATAAATTAATTACAATTTAATTTTACTACAAAAATCATTAGCGAAATCTCGTGCGTAAATACAGTAAACTCTATTTCACATTGGCCGAATAATATAAGAAATCGAGAAATGGTGCATGACTAGAAGATAAATGGAGGTAGGCCCAGTATCAGATGTACCGAGAGGAAGAGACAAAATGTGATAACAATTATTAAAACTGGACCTTATTTCCCCGAGCATGAATCTGGTTTTAATATAACGAATGTATGTACTTTTATAAACAACGGTATGCTGAAGTGTTAAGGTTGAGTTTCGATTATTACCGAATTTAGTATACCCAGATTCGTTATGTTGATCCCTAAATAGAATTATCACGTGATTAAGAATCTACGCCCTTTCATAGCAAAAAGCGTTTCCATTTTTGTCTTATTGGTGATAAAGGATACCTAACCTATAACCAATTTTATTCAGTAATTAACATTGTAAGTGGTAATTAGACAACTTCAAACTTAAATTGATGTACAAAAGAAAGTGTTAAACCAATGGAATAATAAATATTCCTTGATCAATGAAAATACTTTTATTGGTATTAATAATTTCGGGCAACTAACAAGGCTAATAAATTAATACAAAGTACATTTTATATTAATAAAACTATTTGCACTGGTTATTACAAAGTTAAACTACGATTTAGCGCTACGCTAGCGAATGTTAAACATCTAAAACCTAAACTTAATTGGAATTAAAATTCGGCGGTGAAGGCCTCGTTTGTTATAATATGTTACAGAGCACTATAACGTGAATTAGGGTGGTTTTCAAGTAACAAATAAGCCATTACTGACAAACGGTATATCGACAGTGAATAACTTATATAATCACGGTAAGCTTTCTTTTTTGAGTTATCATTTAATACAGTGTGTGATAAAAAAGACACTAAACCCGAAAACTGAAGTATCTACGCAAAAAGTCTCTGAACAAGGCAAGCCGAGATAAGAAATATAGATAGTTTACATAACATAACATAAGCTCACGCCTGTATCCCCGAAGGGGTAGGCAGAGGCGCACTAGCGAACTAGAACACCCACATTTCGCCGAGCTTTGTTCCGTCCCAGATGTCGGGCACAAATTCCAGACTCCGGGCTGATATGGAAAAATCCAATATCAGTTTGCCCGACCCGGGGATCGAACCCGAGACCTCAGAACCGTAGTCGTACCGAAATACCACCACGCCACCGAGGCAGGCAGATAGTTTCTAAAAACTATAATTTCTTCCTGCTAGCAGGACGCATCTAAAATCTAAATGTAGGCAATTTTGTTGTTACCAATGTCCCTGAGCATTACTTGTGAACAACCCACACTCACGTTATTAAATAAATAGATTTAATCATATGTTGTGCATACTGCAAGCGAATCCCACTAGCTAGCCGAATCTAGCGCTGTAGCTTTAGCACGCCACGCTTATAGAGAAAATAAATTTACGAGCTACAATAATTTAAATAAGAAAATAATTTAAATAGTTTTCTACACTTCCAATTCAACTTCCTTACACTAAGATGCAGTAGTCACACCAAAATATTTACAATTTTATAGCTTTTCAAATCAACATTAACAATTAACGTGGAATTGCTTGCACTGTGCCATTTATTTTAAGATACAAACAAGACCGTAGACGCAGACCACAATTTTGTATACATTTTGTTTTCGACTGCGCATGTTATTTTGAAATAACTCAATCGTCCTGAAATTACCTAGTTCATCCGCATTGTCTTCTGTCGCTATTGTCCCATAACATGAAAACTTCGACGGCAAAAACATAGACCAAGTTAAATTGTTATAACATAGAAACTATTTGAAGTCAAGAATCATCAGTGTCTTGCAATACGCAGTTTGTCGCTGCGGTCGTGTATGGAACCGTACCTTAATAGTCCACTCGCCAAACTACTATAGGCACATCGTCTTCGAGAGCTTAGCATAATAACAACCATATTTTTTTGTTTACAAAAATATAGAGGTAGATAAACACAAAGCGCGGGGATTCGATCTGTTCTATGTTGGCAACACCAACACAAAATTGTTTTATTTTTCTATAATTGCAATACTACCAAAAAAGAAATATACAAGGCTGCATGCAGAAACCACCGTCGTGAGTTTAATTTTAAAACCAGCCCCTATAGTGGCTATACGGGACACCTCAAGTCTCCAACATTCTATGTTAGTCTATTTTTTTCTTTATAGGAGAGTGCTTTCTACTTGTTAAACGAAATGTCTGTTATTCTAAAATGGTATCGAAAATATAATCCATTTTTGAGTACTTTGGACAGTGGAATGTATTTAAACCTGTATTATAAAAATATTACTAACAAATTAAAAAAATCGTTGGCCTGCGTTTCTTTGCGATGGGAAGGTTATACTGGATATTGTCATGATTATTATTTTTCTGTTAATCCTAGTTTAACGTTACTGGCTTTTATACATCATCGGACGCCATAATATGCAATTACACAGCTTAATAGTCATAATAGGCCGAAATGCGTTTACATAATATTATGTGCCGAGCACCGTGTTTTACACATTTTACATTACTATTGTGACTGGAGTTATTAATATAGTTTTCCTATTGCCAAAAGACCCAGTTCCAATATAAAATGCTCAGTTAACAACTTAATATAACTGAATTATAATACAACAAAGCTGAACAGTATGTACTTATTGCCTCTCGACACTCAATTCGAATTTGACTTTGATTCGGTTTCATTTACTGACTTTAAGTCTACCTCCGAAATAGAGTTAAAAAGTGCACTAATGTGGAAGATTGCAAGAGTCAGGGGGCAGGTTGGATAGGTATATGTAACATCAGTACAGGAGTAGGTACTATTATACTTCTTCATAATTTATGCGACTGAAAATACTTAAGTCAGACACCCCAGCCCAAAACACATGCAACAAAATAATTTTGTCAGTATATATAGATGCAGGCCGTTTCCAACAGGTCGATCTGGAAATCTTTGGGGGAGGCCTATGTTCGGCACTGGACGTCCTATGACTGATAATGATGATAAGTAGTATTTTAAATACACTGAACATTTTGTGGTACAGTTAACGAAGACTCGTGGACTATTCTTAGCATTTACGTTTAAAACTTAGTAAATGTAATTTTTTTTGTATGTTGTACACCCACATTTAGATATGTCTTTTCATAACCCACTGAAATAAAGTGATAAAAAATCATTAAGATTGCTTTTTCAATGAGAGATGGGCGAGACAAATTAGTAAATCCAACACTATTTTTCGTAATGTTGTCTACGTTCGGCATAAGTGTAAGTAAATAAGATTTCATTAATTCATTAAAATACCGAACTAATATTTGTTTATATTGCCTGAAAGCGTTGAGCTTTAACTACAAAATAAACCCGAGAGCCCTTTCAGAGAATATATTCCATATTGGCACTGGATCCTTTGCATTAGATGTACAAGTTTAGACGTCGTGCCTGTCTGCCCAGCAGTGGGCAAAGAACCTCGGCAGGCAGGCGGGCGGCGTGGGCGAGGGTCAGCGCCACGGGCGGCGCCGCGGGCTGGCCATGTAGCGCCTGCTCGTCGAATACTTGCCGCTAAATGTCTCTGTGGAATTCAAACTACATTGTTTTGGGTACAGCACTTTATATAAGGCGTTTTTACTGTGAAGTGTGCAAGTGGAAAACATTAATTACAATATTGTGATAGGCTTTGTGTAATATTTTACGTGCCGAAATAGTATACAAATGTGTATAAGTGTGAAAATAAAGTATTTACGTACAGTTAATCATATATTTTTTTAAAACTCTATAATTGGACCGTGTTGTGGAGAAATGAGCCAACCAAAGCCAAGCAAAACAAAAAACAATTTTCACACCAATATGGTCTATTAATAATGATGATAATGGTCTATTAATGGTTTAGACTTTAGACCATGTTGGCATCAACAAAAAAATAATTGTTTGTGGATTGGCTCATTTCTGCACAACACGGTCCAATCATTCGATTGATTGATTTAGTTTCTTGATCAATATATTTTATAAGGCAACGTGCATTTTACGTGTATTGTAAATCTTAATACTTTGAGACTTAATTTTGTATGAACATGGCGTTAGTTATTACAATTTTAGTAGACAAAAACATGTCCACATGCAAAATATATGTATAGAAGCAACATTTTCTTAATAATACATTAAAATAAACATGACAATATACATCGCAGCTAGCAACATTCTCTATGTGCTATTGTTACCATGGTTGCAACATAACATTTCCAAGCTACCAACATTACCAATGGCAGTGATATCACAGTTGAAAATCAATATAGGTACTTTATACGATAATACCATGGTCGCCCCCTATCACATATGGGACGGAACTAAGCTCGGCGAAATGTGGGTGTACCAGTTCGCTAGTGCGCCTCTGTCGACCCTTTCGGGGATACAGGCGTGAGCTTACCTTTTTACCATTGTCATAATACAAACACAATATTTTCCCATCATACTTTGTCACCATACATACATACATAGACTCACGCATTTTTTCCATAGGGGTAGGCAGAGACAACAGATTTCCACTTGCTACGATCCTAACACACCTCTTTCGCCTCTTTCTTTTCATTGTTTCTTTTGTCACCATGGTCGCAAAATAATACGTTAAAGCTAGCAGAATCTTTTATGTTATAAGAGTTGCAACATAACATAACAAAGCCAGTACCATTCTCTATGCCTCATTGATACCATGGTCGCATCACAACATTTGAAAGCTAGCATTCTCTATGAGGCAGTTTTACCATAGTTAGATTGAGTCATCAAGGAAGCTGACGTTGGTCGCTTGTTGCGCGGCGGGAATGCGCCCGTGTGACTTTGCGACATTAAGTCCCTGTTTTGTACACAAACTTAAAATTAAATCCTAATAATACGAAGTGAATTACAGAATTAGTGCTGTACAATATACAGCATACGTAAACATGTAAATGTGTTTTTCGATAGTATTTACATGCGAAAATGACACGTTTCTATTGATTTACAAATTATATATGCAACAACTTCACTCAACCAAAAATAGATTTTAATATTTGGTAATTTTGTTTTAGCTTATGTAGCCGGAATTATTATACAAGCCCGTTTTGTTTTTAACATTGTTGGTCATTACATTTCCATACTAAACTGTGATTACTCACGTTTGTCTAAACGGCTTGGGCGTCTGCCTGGCGGCGAGCGACCGCCTCCTGCCTCGATCGGCAGCGATCATCGCGCATCGCTCAGCCGGAGTGCTCGTCACAAACGTGTCGTGCAAAGTGTAACATGCTGCTGTTATCTGGAAACAGACGGCCGTGTCTAGTTTATGTAGTATGGTGCGTTACTACCATGGTTACAATACCACATAATTATTAATGTAACAACGTTGTTTTACTCTTCTTGCTGCGTTTAAGATGACAAGACGTGTCGGCTATGCTCAGATTCGGCCGACTGTCATTCTCGGGTCATTTATGTCACCAAATTCATGTAAGGAATGGCTTATCTTATTTTTTTTTCTTAATATAATCTAATGCATGCGTAAAAAAAATTGCAAAGTGGAATAAAAAAATTATTAAATAAAATATTTCAAAACTGCTGATATATTATCAAATAACTTCTAAGATTACATAAAACAGATAAACTAATAAAATACCACAAAAATGAGAAATGAAAAGTGCAGACCGAAACCAAAACACAAAGCTCACAAAAGCGACCCATTTACCTGTTGTATAAGGCGTCGGTGTAGATCGACATCGGCGCCGCGGATCCCCTCTCTATCCTGGTGCAGCTGCAGGGCGCAGAGCAAGGCGTCGCGGATCGTCTGCACGATGCCCTGGACCCGCTCCGTGCGCATCAGCCGCCGCACCAGGTAACCCTTGGCGACCGCTACGATCTTAGTCGCCGCCGACCGCTGCCCGCAGCGCACGGACAATTTGGAATTTGAATGACGTTGCCAAAGTAAACCAAAACCCATATAGACTAGTAAAGAGTTTCCAATTAAAATTATAAGTGAAGTTTCATCAGTTATCTTTGACTACGTCTTCAAAAAGAATCATCACGAACGAGAAATCGTAAAGCAAACGAACATTGTTAAGAATAGAGGAATACGAAGGAAACCAGAACACCATAGGAGAGGCAAAGGAAAGTAAGGAGAAGACACCGTAAGGAAAATCATAAGACATATACAAGTAAAAACCCTGCGGTACAATGCAGAAGAGAGACCCACACAAGTGCGAAGATTTGTTTTGGTCACAAAGACAGTCATGTAAATAGAAAAATGTATGAAACATACAATTAATTAAATACAATGTGAATGAAAAAGCTACTATGATCATAACTGTAGATTGAAGTGATAATATATCTACCTCTTTAGCTGTAGGTGGCTGATATACTTTAGGTTTGACGGGACGCGGGTTAGACCTGGCTGGGTTGTGTATAGGTCTATCCAAATCCTTTAGAGTGCTGTCAGTTCTATGGTTGGCAAAGACAGTCGTCGGAGGACTGGTTTGAACCACTGGCATCTCTTTGCTGCAGAGACGGTTCATAACCACGTTATTATTTGGAATATCACCGCTGGTATCCGATGGGAATGTTACGTTCAGATCGGCCATTGTATCGTTCGTTCGATCCGTCAAAACCGGTTCGTATTCACGGTCAGACGATACGCTTGTGTCATAGTTCAGCCTTCTAGATGTATTTCTAACTGGTGAATGAGTTCTAGTCCTGCTTCCTTCTAGAGGACTTCTTGGCGACTGGATTTTATTTCCGTTTTGACTTTGTGACTTTGATTGTATTTTCTTCATACTCCCTGTTATGTCTCTACTCTTTTTGAGTACGTCGTCGCAGTGGCTAATGTACTGGTTTGTGTCAGTCAGGGTAGAAGACACGGAACTGTCGTATAAGCTGTCATCTGGAGACTTGTGGTTTATCAATTGACTTAAACTGACGGGTCCTCGTTCGACCTCCTGCTGTTTATCATCAGGAGATTTAGGACATATCGTCTTCAGTTGCTTGTACAGCAAGTTGTTCTGCTCTTCGAAAACTTGCTGCAGCATCATCTGTTCTCGTTTCTGCTTCTCGACCAAGGTCGCCATTTGTAGAAGTTGTTGTTTTTGTATTTTCTCGTACAACTCACGAACTCGAGTTGCTGGATCTTCAGATTCCGATACCACTTGCGTAACCTGTTTCGGTGGCGTTGAAACATTCTGATTTGCTGGTTTGGATTGTAGTTCTTTTCCATTATTTTTAGGAACGGCATTCCTTACAGGGCTCAGAGTTTTCTTAATCATTTGTACTGGTTCAGATTTAGGTAAACTCCTTGTCAAACTGTCCTGTCTACTTTTATCTAACGCTACAGATCTCGCCCTTGGAGGCGAAACTATAGGCGATTTCTTAACGGCCTTCGAGTTCGTAGTTTTAGCGGCGTTAGGAGTAACTTTATTTGGTAAATTCTTCTGTCTCAACTCCATAGCCATAGATGACCATTTAACTTTCGCAGATTCCAAATCCCAACTTCTACGCTTCTTATTTGGAGTACTGAGGTTAGAGAGGGATTCGCTCATAGATATACAGCTAATTGCTACTCCGGTACTCAAAGATTGTACCTCCAAATGGGCGAGCAGTTGAGGACCAGGTTTCAATAACGTATAAGACCTTTGACGTATTAATTGTGGACTTTTTTGCGACTCTTTCATGCTGTCTGTGTGAATGTCATTGAGGGATCCTGTAAAACTTTTAGCACTTAGAGAAGACGGTCCATCTTCACTCATAGGTAAATTTGGAAAAGGGTTTCTTGATAAAGTACCTTTTAGATCAAAATCTCTAGATTTATGATCGAATCTATTTGTCTTTACTGTGACAAATTCTGTTACGAGTTCTTTTTCATATACCGTGCCCGAACGATCATAGTCCCGCTCTGGTACATCTAGCGGAGGAGATGCGCGCTGCGGCACTTTCTTAACACTGTTGCGCACATTTGGATTCGTTTCGTTTATGTTTAGACTCAAGTCTATTATTACCTTTGAGGAATCATATCCAGAACTTACACCATTTGCTTCTACTACTGTAATATTGGACTGTAAACTGCTATAAACATCTGTAGCTTGCAATTTATGATTGCCACAATCATTTTTTTCGACTTCGGCGTCGAGGTTTTGTGTAATGACAGGTGCTATTATTTCTGTATTGAATGCAGGTTGAATTTGTTCTTTAGCTACTTCGGAATTTACTTCATTCTCTGGTAGCTCAGGGGCGTCAGTTTTATCGTCACTAAACTCAGTTTCACTGTCAGAGATGTATGGCTGTAGCATCGATATTCGCTTTTCAACTTCTTTAGCCAATAGCTTGTAATACTGCATTTCTTTGCGACATTCTTTTGACAACTGCAAACATGGAGAAATTTTAATTTTAATGACCAAGTGAAGATAATTAAAAAAATAAGTTTACAAATGTCACCTCAATACGAATTTTTAACATCATTCTTTTTATAGAACCAATCACTCTCACTAATAGTTTATCAATTAATTCTTGAACATGAATGAAATATTTACACATAATTTCTGGAAAATTATACAAAACAGAATTATAACTAGAAAATTGAACTCTATCTACTAAAGGAATAAGGTGCAGAGAAAAATAAAATAAAATAAATAGATTATACTGTTTCTATTTCACTTATTTTGTATTCATGAGTTGTATTACATTACTTTCTACAAAGCTGACTAGGTTGGAAGTGAAATCTAGGCTTATTTATTTACTCACTTCTAATGAATAATTAATACCTCAAAGTATTATCTTGAGATATCTATAAAAAACCTCAGTCTCTGAGCTAAATATAACAAAAGTTATGTACCTACCTCTAAACCTATTTCATATATTTTTGCTAGAACGAAGAAAGTGAAGATTGGACAATTGATGGATATAAACTAAATTCAGAAAATAGATTATTCAGGATAATGGAATAATAAAAATTTATTGATGATGATTTAAAAATATATTTTAGAAAAAATCTTTTTTATATTATGTTCTTTAACTTGGTTATTGATTTGTTGAAGACATAAAAAAAATTTTTTTCACATGGTCAGTAAATGCCTCTGCGGTGACCGTGGTGTAGTTGTATTTCGGTGAGAGTACCATTCTGAGGACTCAAGTTTGATCCCCAGGTTGGGCTAAGTGATATTGAATATTTTAAATATCAGCTTGTAGTCTGGAATTTATACCTGATAAGTGATATGGCACCGGGCTAGCCCCCTATCGCATCTGAGATGGAACTAAGCCGGGTGAAATGTGGGTGTTTTACTTTGCTAGTGCGCCTCAACCTACCCTATTGAATTTACAGGTGTTTGCTGATGTATGTTATTTATGGTCAAACAGGATTGTGACATCATTCAACTGAAAATTATCCCATGTAATAATCACAAGAACACCTGCTTATAAGCAAAACAATATATTGCCTAAATGATTGGAAAAATTATGTTTGATTAATATTGTTACCTAGATTTCATATAAGAAATTATACTAAATGCAACTCTACAATCATATATGCCAAATAAAATGTGTAAATATGCGAAATTATATATTTTTTATAGTAGGAAACAATAATCTGATTAGATAAGATTTTTCAAGCAAAGTAAATCCCCACAAGTGAAACAAATACATCATGATAACAACCTTGACAGAAGCTTATTATCTAATAAACTGCAGCATACTTTAATAATTAGATCACAAACATGCATACTCACATGTAAAACTAACATTTACATTATAAACATATCGTTGTTTAAACGTGCTACATTATCTGGATGCCTTCACATACTGAACCAAATTGTGGACAATAAAAAGAATGTACTTACAACAGGCGGCAGAAGTGGTACCCCATTAATTTTCATACAGGACAAGTACTGTCCCGACCGTCGCACAGATTTCACATCCCACGGGTCATTCATCGCGATGCGAATTACATCAGCAGTGTGGGCACGGCCTGGACGGGCGAAAAAACTTGCACACTCATCAATATATTACTACTTCCGCACTAGCGAGCCACGGACACTTAACGCTCTCACCAGTTACGAAGATTTTGATGATAACAATTACGATAAAGTAATATCAGGGTATAATAACGGCGACTGCATCGTAATAAAACGATGTCAGCCGCGATTACGTCAACTAACAAAAATTTTAATCGACGCCGGGTGTAACACTGTATTTACTGGATCTCGGAATGTAATTATTACATTTATTGTTAGACTAATTGTAAAATTACTGTCCAAAATACTGTTTGTTTTAAGTTAAATTGTATCGGCGTAATACAGGTAACGTGAATTTGAAATTTAAATTGATCTGTTCTCATTAGACATATTTCGATAGGCCAGGATGAATTTGTGAGTTCACCAATGACATGGAGTTATCTAGTAATTTTTGCTCAAGATTAACCAATAGAAGAAATAGATTAAAGAACAAAACACTACATGCCGCAAGGAAAACGTACTTATTTTCATGATTGTCAAACAATGTGTTGCCATGGTAACACGTTGTAAGGAATAATAATTTTAATTAAAACGATTATACTTTTGACTATACTAATATTTCTCATTAAAGGTAATAATAGGCATTAAAAGATATATGGAAGTGCTATTTGGAAAAACCTTATATAAAAACAATAAGACGAGGCTGTATGGGCTACATTCTTTGCTACATCCATTGCCTCACCGAATGTGAAGATAAAAAAAAGTGGTTTCTTGATTTGTTTTTATAGAATCGAACACATCTCCTCCGCATCGCCTCCGTGGCGCAGCGGGCGAGCAGCCTACTGTGAAGCAAGAGGCCGCGGGTTCGATCCCCGCACCGAAACAAATGTTTGTATGGCCTACAGATATTTGTTTCGGGTCTCGGTGTTGTGAGACCGAAAGCTCTCGTAGTTGCTGATACCCACGACACAAGATTCGATCTTAGTGTGGGGTCAGGGCTATGTGCGTGACTGTTGGGTGTTATTTAAAAAAAACTAATTTCATTGCACTTGTGAAAAATTAAATATAAGCAAAAGAAGACATAAAAAGCATTCTCTAAGATAAAAAGCACATAAAACGAGGCTGTATGGGCTAGATCCCTTTGCCTTCCCGAAAGGGAAAATTTTAAAAAAATTATAGCATTCTTTGTAGGGATGATCGATATTAGAATAAAACATCGATGTTGACATCGATATTAACATCGATTCAAAAGTATCGATGTTCGATAAACATCGATAGCAAAACATCAATATGTTAAAACATCGATGTTTTTTGTAGCAAATAAAACTGTGTATTCCATTTATTTTTATTCATTTCCTATATTTTAATTTATGTGTTTATTGTTATTGAAAACACAATACAGGATTTTTTTTAACATTCCCAGTATTTTGGGCACACTCTGTAAAAAAATAACTTTGTCAGGTGTTTTCCCTTTAGTCTGTGCATTGAAATTGACAGATTTTTTTCATCCCTTAGGAAGTGCTAAATAGTTGAACTCATAGTTATCTTGTCCCTAGCTAGTCTATCCAACGCTAGATGGCCCTAAAGAATATATTGACGTTTCGATATTTTATTCTCATAACATCGATGTTTCGATGTTATCCAAATCAAAACATCGATGTCAAAACATCGATATTTTCCAGCTAAATATCGATGTTTATTAAACATCGATGAATATCGATCATCCCTGATCTTTAATTTCTTTCTTTTCATTGTCCTCGCCTTACACCTGTCTCTTTGCCTGTCTATTTTAAAATTAAACAACCAAAAAGCATGTATGTAATCTATAAACATAATATAACAGTGGGAACTTAAGTTCTGCCATGTATTAGCAATAATTTAAACGTATATAAAATAGTGTTTTGTGAAGAACAAGATGGACACGCAGGCAGGAATAGTGGAAAGGGCGTACGCGACTGGAAGACATGCCGCGATATGTTTTATGCTCTCAGTATTAATATTTACGACGTCGTTACTATCTGGGGGTTTGTTGAATTTCTCGTCAGATATAAAGACGATAATGTACTGGGGGCCGGCGTTGTATTTTTGTTTATTTAACTTCGTGTTGCGGTATTGGTACAAAGGATTCGCATATAAGGTTAGATTTGTAATTTAAATCGAAAATAAGCCGTGTTGAAATAAATATAAATTATTGTAATTCCTGTTTCATTTTCACAACAGCGAAAGTTTGTTTGCGTGAACGCAACAGGCATAGATTATATCGCCTTCGTTCGCCCGGTGTGTACGCACCATATGAATAACGTTAGCTGTTGGGCACGCGGCCGTTAACAACTAAGCCGATACCTTTCTGCAACAAGCTTGAAAAAACTTGTTCCGACTTCCGTTGCCCGGACATTGGAGTGAGTTATGGTTAGGTTGAAAACGTGTATGTTGAGAAACTATTGATTTTTTTTTTCCAAATATTCATCTGCGATCAGCCTCTTGGCTATAAGCAAATATGTTGCTGGATGTTTGACGTGATGTGTGCAGGGCTCCTGTGAGCACAGCACATAAATGCAACTTATTTATTCACTTTCAAGTATGTGCAGTCTCTTGAGACATCTGGTGGTATATGGATGCAGCAGTGTCATGGCCAGTTGATTTGGGTGGTTAGTAAGTCTTTCCCCATAGGTTTTTCCAACAGACTGTATATTGTGATTATAGTGTTTATTATTTCTTCATTGCCTTGGTGATAAGACATGAGTATTTTGTCTGATGGTAAGTGGTCACTGCTTATGGTTTGCAGTAATGGCAGGACAGCAAAGACGAGGCCTGTCATTAATTATTTTACCTTCCATATTATTATTGTTTGCAGGTGGCTGTCAGATCAGCGTTCCTTGGCACAGCATTTGCTACTGGTGTCTTCCTTGCCACGTTCGACAATGGCTGGAAAGTATTTGGACTGTATACAATGATTCTAACATCATTCCACTTTTCGGAGTTCATGACGGTGGCTCTGACTAATCCGCTGACGCTGTCTTTGGACTCGTTCATCCTGAACCATAGTGTGCAGTACGGTGTCGCAGCTGTTGCTAGCTGGGTAGAATGGGCTATAGAATATTACTTCTTCCCTGGTAAGTGTTTTTACTTCTTTTTTTAGCAGTGACTGGCAAACGAGCAGCACCTCATGGTAAGTGATCTCCACCACCCATAAATAATAATAAATAAATACACCCAACAGTCACACACATAGTCCTGACCCCACACCAAGATCGAGTCTTGTGTCGTGGGTATCAGGAACTACGAGAGACTTTAAGTTTCACAACACCCAGACCCTAAACAAATATCTGTGGGCCATGCAGACATTTGTCTCTGTGCGGGAATCGAACCCGCGACCTCACGCTTCATAGCCACTCGCCTGCTGCGCCACAGAGGCGAAGGCCATAGACAAAAAGTATAATGGATGAGTTACCATTTATCCAAGCCAGCATGGTACCACTGGCCTCCTGTTAGTGGTTGCTGGTATTTTTAGGTTGTACTGAGTTTACCATTTGGTGAACTGCACTTTGCTGTGCTTGGTTAAAAAAAACCACTTGTGCTGTGTTACAGCACAATGTTTAAATGTTTATTATAATAAACAATCTAATCAACTGGTTCTTTGTTCAGTTGATATATTTAGATGCTTTAACAATTTCCATATTTTAGAAATGAAGACGTGCTTCTGGTTGTCCACAATTGGTGTGTTGATGTGCATGGGCGGTGAGATCCTCAGGAAGTCTGCAATGTTCACTGCCAAGACCAATTTCAATCATACAGTAAGTGCTTTAAAAGTATGACAGTAAATTTTCCATTTCTAAGTATAGTATTAGCCATTTTGCGTCATTGGTCTAGTGGTAGCATGTAATTAGGACTATGGACCGGTAACATTCACTTTGCCCATCCTGGGAATCGAACCCAAAAACTCTCAATTCATAACCCACATATGCTGCCACAAGATCAAGGAAGTGACACGGGCTGATATCAATGATCATCATCAGCCACAGGATGTCCACTGCTGGCCATAGTCATCGGTCTGACGTTGCTGGTATCATTATTTAACTTTATTTCAGGTGCAATTTGTTAAGAAACCAGACCATAGGTTAGTGACACATGGTGTTTACTCTTTTTGCCGACACCCCAGCTACGTGGGGTGGTTCTACTGGTCTATTGGTACACAGGTCAGCAAGTCTATGATATATAACTAAATAAACAGATAGATTGATTTTACTGCTATTGTGATAATATGTTGAGGCTTTACTGGAAGAAATGTTTTTGATTAAATTAAAGATAAGTCCCATACTTCCTCTTTATTTAAAAAATATGGCATTCATAAAAGACTGATAATTCTGCCAACAGTGTTTAATAGAATCTGTCCTATACTTAGAAACGTTTTAAAGCGGTGATGAACCTGAAAAGTAGAGTATGCTTTTCTTATTTTATATTTTCCAGTCTAATTTGTAACCAGTGTTTCTATAAATTGCCAAAATAGTTTTAGTATGTTTGCAACACCATGTATATCACTTTATCTTAAGTTTTATCTTCCAGATCACTCTCCTGAACCCAATATGCATAATAATCTACGCCCTCGCATCGTGGACATTCTTCCGCGAGCGGATCTACGCCGAGGAGTTGACGTTGCTCTCATTCTTCGGATCACAGTACGTGGAGTATCAGAAAAGGGTCAGCACCGGCCTACCCTTCATCCAGGGGTATGTTCCTGAGAACAGCAGGCAACGGCTCAAGGATGAGCACTGGAGTTACTGAGAGTTACTGATACTCATGCATGGAAAAGCATTTATGGTGTTCACTGTGATTTAAGTAACAAAAAGGACTTGACAGATTCTGTATAGATGGCAGATATTTTTGGAGCAGGTAGGGTCGACCAACCTAAAAAAAGGACGTACTCAATTTGTATCTTTTTTTAGTTTATAATATGTTACTATTGTTATTTTAAATTATTAATCAGTACAAAATGAAAAAACCGTGCTCGTGATGAAAACTGAAGGAAAGTATATTTTTAAACACAGACCATACATTAATGGCTATGGAAATAAATCATACAGTCAAGTTTATCTTGCACAGTATAGATGGCGTTGTCACTAAAAGTATAATGGTATTTTGAGCATATTATAACACCCCCTACTCAAAAAACATGAATATAAACAACCCGGCCTCATGAGATTACTGAACCTGACAAAACAGAAATAAGAATAAGATCTCCTATCTATAGAATTATTTGCCCAATCAGCATCAACATAAACCCCTCAATATTAACATTTTCATCTTTATAATATTTCAACATCGATATATTATTTACCTAGATGCACAGTTGACGCTCGGAAAATGGGACAGCATAGAAGTGCTTAAGCACTCGTTTTGCATGCAGTCGGAATCCGATAGAATTCTAAATTTCAAAATTCAAATTTAAGAACGCTTGCTCATGTCAATTAAAAAGCTACTTTATACCACGTGCATAGGGTTATATTAGTGTTGATTGAATTAGAACTTGTGATCTTTTTCTTTTTTTTGTTTCTGAGACCATTTTTAGAAGGATATTTGCATAGAACTGTGCATCTAGGGTATATTATATTGATGTATTTCAAACCCAAATTTCGGGTTGCTTTTAAATATTTTAAAATCCTTTTCGCTTATAACCCGTGTTCATTACCATGAAAGTTAGTAAATTGACTTAGGTATCTAACAGCAAAAACTATGTCTGGCCTAGGCAGTACAGAGAAATACATTGGGCTACCTATAATCTGTTGATATGGAAACTGAGTATTTACTTCACAACTTTTTACAATATTTAACTTGGCCTCCATAGGCGTAATAACAGACTTACAATCAGTCATATTATATGTAGCCAATAGTTTATCCAGGCCCCCACGTGCGGGCGTGCAAGGTGTGCACCGCATACGGGCGGCATGTTCAAGGGGGTGGCAAAAACAAATATAACATAAAATAAGATCACGCCTGTATCTCCGAAGGGGTAGGCAGAGGCGTACTAGAGACCTAGAACACCCACATTTCGCCGAGCCTAGTTCGGTCCCAGATGTGATAGGGCGCGAGCCTATCGCCATATCGGGCACAAATTCCAAAAAAACAAATATAATATCTAAAAAAATACTCTCATCATTGGCATATCTCTTTTTAATGTCATAAATTAATGACCTCTATTGATTAGTTTTGAAAATAAACGCTTACGTTAAAGGGGCGGGCGCGTAAAGTGATTTCTAAAATTAAATACTGGGCAATAGTTTCACGTTCGGAGAATTCTTGAGAAATCGCTCACCAATTCCAGCGCGCCACCAAATGCACTTCGACGCCTCCATCAATAAGTCGTAAGATCTGCGTATATGGTTTTAATTTCAACTCGATATCTCCACGCGTTCCAGAGATATGTCTTCACAGACGGACAACATAGTTATCCTATAAGGGTTCCGTTTTTTCCTTTTGAGGGACGGAACCCTAAAAAATGAATAATATTTAATTATTACACATTTAAAGTATTTAAATTGTGTTGATATTTATGAATTTTCATTTATGCCCGACGACAACTTTTCGGTATTGCACGCGGGCGCTCGAGTAGCTAGCAGCGGGCCTGAGTTTATCAATATACTTCTCTTGACTCAAAGTAATAACTTTTTTATCTTTATCAGTATTCGCATTTATACCAAGATATAGTTTAATTTCCCCCAAATCAATAAAAAAAAATGATTAAAACCTTTCGCAGCTAATCTAGCACGACAGCAAATGTTATTATCATTATCACATCATTTATATCATTATCACTTACATTTGACAATATTTCCTTTTGCTGGCCCATCTACGAGCTCCCATGCATTATTATCTTCAAAGCTCTGTAGCTCATCTTGGACAGCATATAACCAAAGTTCCTTTTCTAAGCCTGCGAGAGCTTTCTGTAACGACAAATCACAGACATCAGCAATCATACTTTCTGTACACATATTTGAATATCATCCACATGTCTGTTTCACGTCGTTGCCTTGTAGGCAATGTCCTTACAACACTGCCTGTATTTTCCCTCATCCTGAACTGAGTCATCATTTTCACTCGGTAGGTATTAGAATCATGTACATTGCCTGCAGACGTAAATGATTCATCGGACTGACTATCCCCTACTGGATCCAAAGACTTATTTTCGATTTGAGTTCTTGAATCTTTAATATATCTTATATCGCCGTAAAACGAGGAACAAAAAATAGAAAACGGCATTTAAAAACTATATTTATGCGGACACGGCGCTCGGCTGTTGATTCACGTTCATGGAGTAATGCAAAATCCGATGATGGGATTGTCCGCAGTTATCTTTGTCGCACAGCGGGCGCCGAACAGGTATTCCCATCGTGTTTCGATAATAAACATTTGTAACAGAGTCTTGTGCGTTTAACAAATTGCCATCTAACATTGAAAACGCTATTTTTTGAATTGTTTACATTCGGTCAACTTGTCAACTGATTTATAAAAAAAAATTGGCATTTACTATCATTTTCTTGTAATTCAAATGTTCATGAGCGGTTTGTTCACTCATTCTGATTTGACGTAGGGGCATGCCGTCATACGGCTTTTAGTAAAAATGCTCGCAGTTGTTGAAAATTTTATAACCACTTCGTGTAAAAAATCGGACATAATTAGCAACCGCTCTTTATTGCCTTCTGTGATTAATTTATAGCTGTTGTCTGACCATTTGGAAACCAGCGCTACGGCAACTATCGTAAAATGGAGACAATATTCACCCGATGCAAATACTCCTAGCGTCCAGGAGCTTGCACAGCTTCCTCTTAACATTTATTAAATCGTTCTTTAGTATAGATTTCAAAACGTTACCACTCAGAGACAGCTAATGATTCATTAGCGTCCCTTAACGACAATGTACAGAAACACCTTTACATAATTCCTTAATGATTGATTAGCATTTTACGTCAAACATTTGACATTATATTTTATTTTTTTTCATTTTTTCCACAGGGAACCGGCTAAGATTAGAGACTATGCTGCCAAGTCATTAGTTACATATTTTTCTTTCTTACTTAACCTAACCTATAGCTATATATACCTAAGTTTTCTCAATATATCCAGTACGACAGTTCCTGCATGTTATTGTTGACGAACTGTACACCATTATCGCTTATAAATCTTCGCGGTGTCCCATACCGCAAAATTAGCTCGTTGAGTATTACTTTGCTACAATCTTCAGCTGTTGCTGGTTCTAAAGCAAATAATTTAATGCATTTAGTGGCGAGATTCTCTACGATAAATATCCAAGTCTTTCCATCCTTGGACTTAGGTAATGGTCCAAATAGATCAAAGGCTATCTATTACATCAAAGCGTTGGTTAGTTACAGTAGTTTGGAGCTTGGAGCAGAAAACCGTCTGGTTTCATGTTGTCGGGCTTTATCTTGTGTACTTAACACACTTCTTGACCTACGATTCCACTTGTGTCCGAAGCCCTTTCTAGTAGTATCGCTTTGAGATTCGTTCAATGGTCTTTTCAACTCCATTATGCCCTGACAATGGATCACCATGATAAGCCTGCTCCCAGGACCTTATTTTGGTTGGCGTTTGGGAACCACTAGTTAACAATCTTCGTAAGCTGCGTTTCAACAAATAGTTCCTCTGCAGTCATGTTGGTAGCAATGTATATCAGTGTTTCTACATGACACAAAATGTATTTCCTCGAATTTAGGGAAATTTTAAAGTGATGAATGAATTCAGAATGTCAGTGAAAGTAGATTTTTCATAACATCTATGAATATTGAAAGATGATCACTGACATCAGAAGCGTCACTTTCATCTCCGACTTCAATTATAAATCTGTCTGTTTCATTATCAACAGCTGGACCATCAGCGTAATATTTATCTTCAATGTTCTTTACGTGTTCACATTCTTTTTCCATTCTCCACGAGTGATGGTAGAAAATGCTTCTTCTGTAATATTTACAACGTACCCGGCTTCTTGTCCAACATTCTTTTCAGCAATTCTCCTTTTTAGCAGACTCCATATAAATTCAATGGGGTTCAGGTCGCAATGGTAAGGTGGAAGTCTTAACACTTTATGACCTTGCTTTTCTGAATTCTTTGATAATTTCAAATATCTGACCTTTAACCATAATTGGTAAATAAGCAAGACCTTTACTTAAAATCCAATTTTGCATTTCAGTCTTTGTGTTTGCTATAGTTGGTGTCTTGTTTATTGCAAGAGTATGGTAAGATGCATTATCCATAACAACAATCGACTGGGGGGGCAGATTAGGCAAAGCTTTTCTTCCAGCCATTTTTTAAAATTGTCTCTGTTCATTTCATTGTGATAGTCTGCTGCTTGCGATTGAGTGAATATTAATTGAGCATTGGGTATAAAGACCATTTCGCCACCGGCATGGACTATAATCCATCGTGGTCCTTTAGACTCAGTGGCTAATACACCTTCTTCTGATTGACTTTGCCAACATTTACCTGCACAATACGTTGCGTGTATATAGGTCTCGTCCAAATACACAAGCGGTTGCTGGTTTCCAAAACGATTGTTTCTCAGTTCTTCAAGGTAACGATGACGCCAGGCTACAATGTCAAATCTCTCCATGAATACCTTTCTTTTAGATCTACACTTTTTAAAATAAATAATCTCCTTGATGATTCGCCACAAAGTTATGCGACTCCCTATCTATAGGCGAATGTCGTATCGACTTCGTATAGCTATTTAGATTCTTCTTCAGGCTTAAAGTCCTGTTTTCTTTCTGATAAATTTCTTTCTATCTCTTGCACGTTTAATCAAATCATTAAACGTCTATGCTTTGGTTCTTTTGATATGTTCTCTGATTTCGAACCGAATTTGTCCAAGTACCATATCAATTTGCATAGTCTCACTCAATGTTTTAGGAAACTGAGCCAATAGTGCACGCTTCCGAGTTATAACAATGTCCATTGTAGTGGCATCGTGCTTCTCTTGTACTATTTCTTGAATTATTTGATACGTTAACTTTTTCGGGGTGAAAGTATGTATTTCTAAAACAAGTTTCAAACACACTCCACGACTTTATTTCATTCGCGCCTACGTCCACTCGTTATAATTTTCCCGCCCTTTCAATTTGAGAACGCTAGTAATATATGAGTTCGTAGACATTTCTATTAAGTCTGTTCATTTCTATTAAACTGTATGTGATATACATATATGTTGAATAGTGGACATTTATTGTTTCTAGAATTACTTGGTCCAAAGAAAACTTTTCCTTTGCAGATTCATGTGAAAAGAATTGGAGAGCAGGTACACTATTCTCTTAGTTTTAATTTTTATTTTTATTTCCAAAGAGAATCTGTACATTTATTAGAGACTCTCCATTATCCTCTTTACAGTTGGCAAATTTTGAGTGAGGGCTGAGGCCATTTGATAATATTAACGATTTAAATGCGAATATAAATGTGTTTGCATCAGGATTTATATTTCTGTAATTTAAAGCCCAAGTTTCCAAGGGATCTTAAGGATAAAAATAGTCCATATTTATTGAATAATAATTTAGTTACCTTTAAAAAACGTTCAAGGGTTGTAATGCAACCCTGCAAGAAAGGTACTTTAACATGTCGAGGTTTTCCTGACTGTACAGCTAATTTACTATTTTTATCAATAAATGTCATTTCCTTATTCTTTTTAATTACGTCATATTAGAATGACATATGCGCAGAGGTATTTTTAATAGCTCGTCTTAATTTTCCCCCTTTTTAAGTACTGGGAGAGCCATTCACACTGTCACACTCCCGTTATGCAAAACTCCTATGTTATGCAAAAAGTAATTTCAAAGCTCAGATGGTACTGTTTCTGAGCAAACAAAGTACTTACAATCAGATGAATAAATACATTCATCTCAGCTGTGAAAACTGTGCCTGAACAGTAATATGCTACACTCTGACGCCATGACGTGTATATGCCTCTAACCATAAAAACAAATGCATGATCTGCAAATTGTAATTTTCTTTCTCCAGCTATATCCACAAAACCGATAATGTTTTTTATTTTCATTAAAGGTTAAGTTTGGTGACAAGGTGATTTCGTCCAAAACAATGTTGCCCAATTTTTCTTTAGTGTCCCAATTTTTACAAGTATGATAAATATGTTCAAAGATTTCAGGACTTAAACCTCGTTCCATGGATATTGGATACTTATTCTGAGTATTTCATCAAGGTCCTTTTGTTTGGTAAAGCAAACTTTTTTTCCAACATTTGATATTCTTTTGGACTTTGTTTCATTAATAGCAATGCCATTAATTTTTCTTCCAAAGCAAATTTTCTGGCCATTTTATTTTTTTGTACTTGTTTAAGCTACATTAGCAAAAAAGTTTGTCGTTGTTTATTCAACAGATTGAGTTTATCAAGTAGCTGTATATAGTACGTAATTATTTTTCAGTGACGAATCTTTTTAACTTTTTACAATTCGTCGCACTGTGGGCTCGGAACACTGTTGCTTCTGCGGTCCAATTCATACATTGTTTTAAATTATCAACTGTATTATTATCAGCCTGTCGCTTCATAAAACGTACTGTAACATATAATATAAACAAACTTCCGCTGTTGTGTTAATCCAACAGGCGTAGATTGGGGAATGTTCGTTCGGTTGGTATGCACTCGGCATCACATAACGCGACCGAATTTACTCCCGCGCGCTTGCCATAACAATTAAACATATAAGTAACAAATATATTGGTTTTAAGAATGCGTCGCTATTACGCCCCACCCTAGTGCTGCATCAGCAGTAAATCTTTTATTATTTAATTTCATTTTAAATTTATTGTAGGCTTTTAATTGCTTTACAGGCAATCTCTTTTTTCTAATTGCGATATATACTGCTAATCTTAGAGTACCTAAATTCTAAAAAGCATTTTGGCACAATTTTCTTATGACCCTCGCAGCTGAGGAAATCAAACATAGACTGATTGTGCTTACTTGTCTATAATTTTATGAATTAAAACTTTCTATTGTGGTTGTGTCTTCTATGTTTGCTTCCTTAATATGTTTCCCAAAGGTCTCAAAACGAGCCTCATATTAATGTTACAAATAATTTTATTTATAATTTTCCACAGGGTCCCTGGGGTTTATGCTCGAGAATGAATTCTAAGTGTCTCTTGGCTTGTGGTGAAGTCGATATAGGCCTGAACTTATGATAGTCATAGGATTTAGGACAGTAACTTTCAACTGTGTTTGCCTATATCCTTGTAGTCACAATAAGTTTTGCAATTTTAATATTTGCTCACCTGATTCCTCTTCATAAGCCACCAGAATGAAACTTTATATATCTCCTAATTAGCACTGATATAAAAGTGCAGAGAGAAGTATGGCAACCTGGATCATTATTTCTAAAATTATAAGCCTGTACGCGCCCGAATTTTTTTCCACAGGGTCAAAATTGAAATAGCATGGGTGCACAGTTGTTATATTTTTTACTAAAGGAATTGACATAATCTTTTCTAACTTTTTAATGTCATCAAGCAATTTAAGGCACAATTGTATCTCTACCATTGGAATAAATCAATCGAATTTCGGTTAATTTTAAATTAGCTTCATTCCAAAACCTGTGGTGTGGTAAATTTTCTGCCACTGCTTTACGAAGTGGTTTTTCTTTGTTATTTTTGCTTTGAATGTACTGGTCCCATTTGCAAAATCAAATGGATCATCAAAGAATGTTATAATTTCTGCAGTGTTTTTTAAAGTTGGGCTACCCTTCGCAGATGTCCCGTCTATTAAAGAGGTGTTCCGTGTTACCCTTATGTGTAGTTGAGATAACTATCTCATATGAGTCAAATGTCTGCCATTACAATTATATTTTATGTGATACATATATATGTATAACTGCTGAAATAACTGATGTAAACTATATTGGATATGCTCCAACACGGAGATTAGATCCCAAGGTTGCTGATGTGTGAAACTTTTTTCAAAGTGTTTATTTTGATATTTGTTAACTTTCAGCTTGAAAATTAAAATTACATCAGCACAGAGGTCACTCAAACCATTATCTTATTTTTTTAGATTTGTAATTACTCTATTTCCTCATTCCAGGAACTGTCCTTACAAATCTCTCCGCTGTTGCTGTAGTTCCATCTCTCCCTCTCTCTTAAGGGAATATTTCCACGTTGGTATACGTGTTATAAGGCATGCCATTCCTTGTCAGAATTTACAAAGGATTTCCTTGCCATTTCTGATTGTGTATGTGTTCGTATTCTACTATGCGCTGGAGACGCCATGCCCCTCGGCAAACGGTACCGTACTCGCCGTAATGAGGAAGGTGTGCTAATGTGTGGCTCCTTTTGCTGTATGGCAGCAGGCTGTATGTCTTCATCTCCCACTGGCACAATAAACACAAGTGGCAAAGGAAGTTGCATTCCCCATACATCAATCTCAGCTTCTAGAGTTGTAATAAAGCGACTATAGCCATATTTCAGATCAATCACAACCTGTGGTTTCAATTTAAAAGGTTACGTTCCCTGTAATATGAGCCTGGTATGATCATGTACGTATTAGTACCATCTCATCATTATTTCTGAAATTATAAGCATGTACGCGCCCGAAAAAATTTTCCACAGGGTCAGAATTGAAAACGGTGGCCGCACAGTTGTTATAGTTTTTAACTTAAGCAGAGGCACACTAGCGAACTAGAACACCCACATTTCGCCGAGCTTAGTTTCGTCCCAGATGTGATAGGGGGCGAGTCTTATAGATTAATCGAATTTTGTTTAATTTAAATTTGCTTTATTTCAAAACCTGTGGTGTGGTAACTTTTCTGCCACTGCTTTACGAAGTGGTTTTTCTTTGTTATTTTTGCTGAATATACTGGTCCCATTTCCAGAATCCAATAGATCATAAGATCAAAGAATGTTACTATTTCTGCAGTGTTTTTTAAAGTTGGGCTACCCTTTGCAGATTTCCCCTCTATGAAAGAGGACTTCCGTGTTTACACTTATGCGTAGTTGAGATAACAATCTCTGTAACAGATTTGGCGCGGGGTACCGGTGTTCTTTCCAAATGAAAGTCCCGACTATGATTTAAAGTTTTAATTAAAGGACGTTAGGCAGTAGGCACACACAACGATACATCATTGCTAAAACGCGAAAAACTAGGAGCGACAGCGGGCGCACACACTCCCGAGTCCCGTGACGTCGCCGTTGCAAGTTGCAACTCACTCGTGCGCCGGCCTGCGAGTTCACAAAATGGCGCTTGTGGGAGGGGGGTTGCGGGGGTACTGCCTCCGCTGCGCGTATATTAGGTACACAAAAATATTTTATATAAAAAAATACATATATTTATCATTATTGGAAAAAAAAACTAATACAATTTTACTTTTCTGGCCTTTCTATCAGCGAACTCTTTTAGAAGGTTGTCAAAGTCGATGTTTTCAGCAATTTCGTTTTCAATTGACAAAGTTGCTAAGTTTGTCAATCTAGATTGAGATATTGTTGATCGAAGATAGGTTTTTATCAGCTTCAGCTTTGAAAAACTCCGCTCCCCACTAGCAACCGTTACAGGTATAGTCACTAATATTCGCAATGCTATCCATACATTTGGATACAGTTCTTGTAAGTTACGATCTTTGATAAAATTTAAAACAAAAATGGGAGTGACATTCTGATCAGGCAAAAAGGATATCAGACTTAAAAGTTCATCACACAACATACAACCATCTATGTCTGATTTAGAGTCTACAGTTAATTTTAATTGGAGATCACTACAGAGCTTGACAAGATCGGGTTTTTCTGGAATCTGTTTAATATTGTACAAAAAAGACCAAGATTCCGAGTACTCATTTAGCTGTTCGAACCTTTCATTGACTGAAATTAATGTAGTGTCCAAAAGATAGTTGAAAAATTCAACCTCAAATTTTTTTTCTGGAGAAGTTATAGTGTCATTGCGTGCAATTTCACCATCTTGACGCTTAATACGTCAAATTCTTGTTGTAGCTCGGAACACAGGTTCAATTTCTAGTTCTTCGGCCAACGCCTTCGCAGTTAACTTAGCGCTTTTAAAGCCTGTATTTCTGTAGTCTTCCAAGAAATTGCAGCATTTTTTCAACATTTCTGTACATTTACCAAGATCCATGTCTGTTGACTGTAGAGATTTACTTACGATATTTATTTGAAAAAGTATATCATACCAAACAACCAATGAGACGATGAAGCTGAAATCTTTTAGCCTCATGAGACACTTGAACATCAGTTTTCTGAGTTTTGTGAGAATTTCAACAGTTATAATACTTGTATATATAACTGTTGAAATTCTCACTGGTGTAAACTATATTGGCTATACTCCAATACGGAGATCAGATCTCAAGGTCGCTTATGTGTGAAACCTTTTATTCAAAGTGTTTATTTTGATATTTGTTAACTTTGAGCTTGAAAATTAAAATACCATCAGCACAGAGTTTGGAACACTCAAAACAACTATCTTATTTATTTTTATTTGTAATTACTCTATTTCCCCATTCTAGGAACTGTCCTTACAAATCTCTCCGCTGTTGCTGTTGTTGCAGTTCTCTCCTTTAATCGAATATTTCCATGTTCTTATGCGTGTTATAAAGCAAAGCATTCGTTTTCAAAATTTAAAAAGGATTTCCTTGCTATTTCTGATTGTGTATGTGAGCGTGTTCTCCTACTATACGCTGGAGACGCCATGCCCCCTACAAAATATGGCGTACTCGCCGTGATGAGGAAGGTGTGCTAATGTGTGGTTGCTGTTGCTGTATGGGAGTAGGCTGTATGTCTTCATCTCTCACTAGCACACTAACCACAAGTAGCGAAGGAAGTTGCGTATCCAATGAATCATTCTCAGCTACTAGAGCTGTAGAGGTAATAAAAACAATTATATCCATTCTTTAAATTAGTATTTACTTCTTTATAACAGCATACTTAGGCTGTTAAACATTCTCATATTTCAAATCAATCCCAATCTGTGGTTTCAATTTAAAAGATTACTTTCCCTTTAATATGAGCCTGGTATGACCCTATACCATAGTACTAGTACCATCTCTGCTTTCCCTTTAGTGGTGTAGATGGGTGCTTATGTCGAAATGTTTTTAAATTTTATGATGAATACAATATTATGCATAAGATTGCTGGAAATAATTATTCCAATATTGAAGTTACAGTAATTTATTTCCTCCGATTGTCTAAGCATAGCTGAGGTCTAATCGGTACTGGATTCTTCCTTATACTGTACTTCACAACTCTATTCCACTTGCATTCCCTGTTTACCAAATTCCTGTAAACAGCTGTTTATATAAATTAAACATTTTCCCTCATAAAATATAACTATGTAATTCTTCTAGTATCTAAATTGGAAGTCAGAGGCAGAAGAGCCGTACGAAGGAGGTGGCGTCATCTCTCGGCGCATGACGTATACTGATTAATACACGATTCCTTTTAATTTTTCTGTTGAAATAAAATTTATATTTATTCCTGGCGAGTTCGAGGCCATAGTGTTCGATTATTCGTATTGAAATTTAAAAATGACTTCCTAATCGAACACTTAAATTCAACAATTTCTTACTCTGATCATCTGATCTGCGTCGCCTTTGGAGGTGTTTGTAATATAATATCTTGCACTCGTACGATAATGTAGCAAATATTTTATTTTCCCAAATATTTGATTTCAAAGAAACTTTGTTCCAACATGTGCGGACAATTTTTTTTTTTAGATTTTTGTTCAATAATAGGACATAATTTGTCCCATATCTCCTTGGATGTTTCGCAGTTTTGTACTTGTCATATAGCTTCAGGGCTTTATCTTGTAACGATGATGCTCTGTGCTTATGCATCTAATCTTTTCCATTCCACCATTTCCTTTTTGTCGTTATACGGAATCAAAGTGTTTCCAATGACGGCATCATAGGCATTAATTGCTTTGAATAAAACTTTTACTTGGAATTTCCATTTATGCCAGTTGTTTTTTGCTGGATTAAATTATATGTTTGAACTTTGTTGCGATGTATACAACCAATCGCCCTGCATATGATATATGTGCACTTTTAATTACTGCTCAACCACAGCACAGCGTCCCAAATTTACCTTACGTTTAAATCACTGGACCGGTAACCTTTTGTGGTTAATTTTGTTATTGATATTAGTAAAACGTAATTTCTGAGATATCTTAAGAAATTCGAGGGCTTTCAATCTCCAATTTTCTCATGCATGAACAATTGCTTTAATTTTTTTTCTTTATATGCACTAAGGAGCTTAATTATTCCATTTTTTAATTTATCAAACTTGCCGTTTTCAGGAGGTGCGCATAATATATCTTTGATTTGCAAAACTTACCTGTGATCCAATGACGTCACGTCATAGAATACGTATTTAATCGTTATCGAGTCTTTGGTAATATTCGATTGTATTAACTGTGCAATTGCGCAAACCATAATTCCGGGTCCTCGGTATAGACTGGTGATATTTTTACTCCAACACGCCAGATATCAAGTGATTCTCCACGAGCACTTGTTAATGGCGTCGTTTAAGATTGTCAAGACGTGGAAATGTTTGCTTTAAGCTTTAGCGACATCCTCTGTGTCGGTTTCATTTAAGACTACGGTATTTTTTGTTAAAGTCTTGTATTCGCGGAATTGATCTAGAAAACGTTGCTTTTTGTAACAATCATCGTAAAAAGTCTTTAATACATTCCTTTCAATTTTCCATATCTTTTTGATGATCCTCTATCCTGACTTTGAGCCCTTCCAATTCTATCAACACTTGATTTTCTTGCTCGGCGTCAAACTTTTGTGCGCGAGATATTCTATCCTTATATGTTCCCAAACCTTTTCACTACATATTCGGGTGGATAGGTTTGTTTTACAGGTTTTTTGTTTTATATTTTTATTCTTTTATAAAATGATGTATTGGTTTATTTCGCTAGTAAGTTATTTCTAAAATGATTGCAATTAATTTTCGCAAGAATTTTTCTAGTTACCCATCCGGTCGTGTATGCTCGGGACGCGGGAGTGAATATTTAGACGTTCTTGTCTCGCTTGTTCCTGAATATTCCCCACAATTTCAATATTTTTGCACAATGGCTGTGGGGAAATTGATTCAAGTATTGATTCACTGTTTACAGTTTCATAAAGGGATATTATATTCAATATGCCTTAGCTGTCGCCTTCTTTATAATTATAATTTCCGAGGGAAAATGTATGAATCTCGTAGGGAGCAGTGATTTAAAAGTATTTATGAATGCATAATCAGTAGGCTCGTTATTTCTATAATTATATGCCCGTATTAGCCCAAAAAATATTCTATAATATCTGAGTTATAATATCTCGGCCTCATAATATCAATTCCATTAGAGTCCAAAAAGTGCCAATTTCTTTTGAAGCTTCTTAGAATGGTAACTTGCAATCAATTTTTTTAAGGTAGGTACACTTTTGAATGAACCATTCTTGGAAATACATTTTATAGTCCTACAAAGTTTTTATAGCATTGTTCCAAAATTTGAGATGAGATGATGTAGATGTTACAGCTTTGCGTAGGTATTTTACTTTCGATACTTTGTACGTTGTTTGCGGGGTGTTCTCAGATTTGTAACTTTTAATCATTTTTTATGATAAGTACTATTTTTTATTAATCAACAATTCTTGAAAATAAATTGTATACCCCTCCAAAGTTTTTATTGCATTGTTCCAAAATTTGTGTCGTGTTAACACCGCGGAATACCTACATGAGTCCGTCAATGAGTTGTTGTTGATATGGTATTTGGCTTTATCAATGTCTTTTTTTATATGAAATCAAAAAGGCTTTTACCTTCGCGACGAATAGTTCACTTTTTTCACCCTCTTGAGGTCGACTGAATAATTCACGGTAGATACGATGAGACGGACGATTATTACCTATGCATTACGCAGACTGCACTGCGATATTCCATGAACGTTTTTACGCCGTCACCAAGTCGCTGCGCTACTGATAAAAATCATAGAAATACCAATATTTGTATTTACTCCGCTAACCTCGGCACTTTATTTGTAAGCTTCGATGGCGTCGAGAAATGTGGCGACTAACTCTCCGAAGGCTCCACTGGAGCGGGCTATACATGTCGTAAAGTTCCCCGATGCCGATGAGACACTATTGGATTTGATTTTGGCACCGAGCTCGCAGAACTTTGATGCTGCGCGTTATGTAGTCGAACAACTCGAGCGTTTCCGTTTACGAGCGTTGAAGTGACGCCATCATGGTGGCTACGGCCTCGTCGCAATTCAATTTCGCAGGACTTGTTACTGCACGAGCCGTTTCTTCTGTGGGGTCCGCGAAGTCCGATTGACTTCTTGATTGGCGTCGCGTACGCGTAATTTTAATATATTCTCTTTGTATTTTTATTACTTTTACGGGGTGATTTGGGCCACACTGTAAGTATACAAACATTTTTATTTGTAATATGAAGCTGGTCCTGTATTTGGTAAAACCAGTCATGGTTTTGGTTTATGGTCACACGTGTTACATTATTGTATTTAAATTCCCTTAATTTTTTTTCCACGCACAGCTGCGTCGAAGTCTATTCCAAAAGCTGAAAAGGAGATATTTCATTTCCACAATACCTTCACTGTACAAGCCATCAGTTGAAACCCCCAAATAACAATGATTTGGATCAATAAACAGACCAAATTTTATTATTTCAATGTTTTCGTATGTGCTCAATTGTGCTAATGCTTCGGCTTCGTTATCCCTGCCGTGTTTGATGGAAGACAAATTGTCGAGATTATAACTCTATAAAATAGTTTTGACCAGGGGAGCTGAGTTTTGACCAGGTAATTTTTTACACAGTTGGAAATATTGATGTCGAATACATCTACGTAGCTCCAACCACTAAGCGCTTTCGGTCTGCAATATCGTGTCACGTTCTATTTCTTGGCGTTTGGCGGCTTGGCCCTGTAGATTTTTTTCGAATTAGAGTTTTTGCATTTTCACAATGTTCAGAGTTCATATTCGGGTACATTGGTTACCGTAATCTGTGTAATCAAAATCAATGTTCCTACGACTTCCATATACTTTGTTCCATGCTTGTTGATGACCCGAAATGGTTTTTTGTACATTTATGTAGTCGTACAGTTACGCCTTTTTTGACACGAACACAAATTACGTAATATTTATTACGGAACTTTTCCCGATTGCTCTCCAATTATAGCTGCAACACCAAGTGCTGAGCAATTTGACTTATAAGATTTTTTACTCCAACATGCATAAGCTTTTACTGATATCATTGGAATACCAGCATGATTAATTTCCCCTCGAAGTTTTGCAGCTTCGGGTTCTTTTTCCGCAGCTTTTTGCATTGATTCCTCTGCAGTATGTTCCCACATCACTGTCATAGCATCGTGGAATTTACTTTATACCCGAAATGGTATTGTCGGTAAATTCATGGTTACGCGATTCAAAGATCGTTAAGATTTGAATGGCCCACGCATGTTATTGCTCCAGAAACTGAGCTCGTACATACATACACACTCACGCCTGTATCCCATAGGGGTAGGCAGAGACAATTGAGCGCCACAAGCTACGATCCTGACATACCTCTTTTGCCTCATCCACATTCATGCATCGTTTCATACATTTCCGCCGGTTGGGGGTACTCCGAACTTGCCCAAATGTAGATATTAAGCCTCTCTGTTTTTCTTCAAAAAACAATTGACTTTGCTTGCATCCAAACTTTTAACTATGGGCATCGATAGTAAATAGTTGCTCTATGAAATACTGAAAATCAATTATTCTACTGCCATGAATATAACGCGTTATTCTGGTAATGATTAATTAAAAAAATTATACAATTAAAAACATTGGCACAACTGACAAATTTTGTAAATTATAAAGAGCAATTCCATAACACATTTACCGCATTGTTATCATGAGAAACAGAAAGATTATCGAGTTCCAACTCGAAATTATTTATTGATTCCTCATATATGCGTTAATAATTTTTCCATATTTGGAATGGAAACAAAAATTAACGAAATAAAATGCGTAACATTTTGTTACACGTAGGTTGGGGATGAAATAAAACAATAATAATTATTATTAGTTACATTTTTTTTTATAAGCTTTATGTTTTATATAATAATTATATGCTGACCGTTTATTTGGGTCGTTTTCGTCATAGGTAATAGATTTGCCACATAATAAATTATTGACTTATTTGCACCAGTCATATAATATTAGCAGTATGCTTTCAAATTTCCAACAGTTGAGCTTTGGGAGCATCATCTTCCAATGATGATAATGATGATCAATAATGGGCAGATTCTGGAGAACGCTCTTTGTACGACTCCTGAACCCTTCGCCTGCTAAATCCATCTTTGCCTGAAACAGTGGAAACGATACGACCCAAACTCCATTTAAGGAGCGTAACGTTATTATTTTTTAAAACCACTATAGTAGTTGGTTTTAAATCGTCGCTATGTTCTCTCCATTTAATTCTTTGTTCAATTTCCGAGACGTATTCCCGAGCCCATCTTATCCAAAAATGATGTCGAAGTTTCTCCACGTGCTGGGATCTGTTAAGCCTTATTACTGGAGTTTCTTGCAAATCTGCCTTCGCCGATGTTGTCAATGGACGACCATCCCGGAAATGGCCAAAACTCAAGGGCTGGTAGTCGCTCGGATTTGTGGACATTGGACTAAGATGGCAGGAGTTAAGGATTGGCGGTCGTTGGTGAAGTGCGAGTTACCCAGTGAGCGGAGAAAATGGCTGGAGTCGAACACGATTTGACTCCAGCCTGTCACAGGCCACCAACTTCTTCCTACTTTCTACCTTCTTTTATATAATGGGCTCTTGGATCATTCATCAGAGAATTTATAGCTGCCATATTTGTTGATACTTGGTCACATGTAGTTGACTCCATTTTGAGCCCAGTTTCCATAACTTTCTCTATAATTATTTGTATTTGTTTTTTTAAGCTGATTGTTGTTGTAGTACCAGAGCAAAAAGTATATGCTATGGGCTGATCATATTTTTTAAAAATACCCCTGACCATAAAAACTAATACATGGTCAGCAAAATGCTTAGTGCGTTCGCTTCCATCGTCACAGAAACCACTTTGTCTATTTTTTCATAAGACAAATTTGGAGCAATGGCCATCTCATCAATAATCAAAGTACAATATTTGTGTTTATTTGGCATTCTGTCTTTTTTCTTTAGATGATCAAAAATAATGTTAAGAGATCCAGGTTACAAAAGTGTTTTAGACATTAGTTCATTAAAGTGCTTTTCTTTGGTAGCACACATATTTGGCTTAGCAAACGATACGCCTTGGACTAGGTTTATACAAAGAAATCCAAGATTTTCGTATCACAGGTTAATCTGTGTCCTTTAGGATGTTTCCCGGATTGCCTGTTTTGCATGTCAAAGAATGTTTTTGCTGCTGGTGACAAATCCTTCGTGACAGCATAGTAAGCTTGAGAATTCGTAAATTTTCTGGTTAATTTTAACTTTTGCATCAAACCATCTTTAATATGTTTGCATCTTTTAAGCTCTCCTTGTGTTTTAATAATTGTTTTATAAAGCTGAAGCATATTAGACTGATGTTTAGCCTCAAGATCTGGAATAAAATACATAATAATTAAACATTTTTAATACTACACTGACACATTTATACTGTTACAGAAATTATACAAGGCCTTAATATGACTTATGTACTTTCTCTTTCAATTTATTATTTTTTTTCCTACTAGAAGTGATCTTTATTTTGTTTAGAATCACTACTAGTATTAGTTCCTTTGAAATGTCTCAAAAAAAGGCATGCATCGATTAAGCAAATAATTATTGACATTTATAAACACGGACTGCCTCGGTGGCGTGGTGGTATTTCGGTACGACTACGGTTCTGAGGTCTCGGGTTCGATCTCCGGGTCGGGCAGTGATATTGGCATATATTTTTCCATATCAGCCCGGAGTCTGGAATTTGTGCCCAATATGGCGATAAGCTCGCCCCCTATCACATCTGGGACGGAACTAAGCTCGGCGAAATGTGGGTGTTCAAGTTCGCCTCTGCCTACTCCTTTGGGGATACAGGTGTGAGCAGGTGAGGTGATGTGCATGTGCAAGCAGGGACGTGCGCAGACATATTCCATAGGGTAGGCAAATGAAAAATTATTAAATTCCTCCCATAAGTAGCATAGATACTAATAAAAGTTCCCTTGTGTCTTTTCCCGCTACAAAAAAGTAACCTATTTATTAAGAAATAGTCTGCCTTCCTAATAGGATATTGTTTATTTTTTTTCAATATCAGCCCAGAGTCTGGACAATATGGCGATAGGCTCGCCCCCTATCACAACTGGGACGGAACTAAGCTCGGCGAAATGTGGGTATTCTAGTTCGCTAGTTCGCCTCTGCCTACCCCTTTGGGGATACAGGCGTGAGCTTATGTTATTCTAGGTGCTTCAGTACTAGACATTAGCGCATTTAAACAAAAAAATATGTAGGTTATCAAAATTTTACTACATTCGTGACGCACATCTTTTTAATTAATAATATGACAACTATTTAGTAACTAATAAAATGGTGAGTTAAAATTATTAAATGAAACTAAAAGACAAATCCGCAAAATAGCTTTCATTATGAGTCAGATGGGTCACCACAATTACATGTAGGTACTTTAACTATCTAGTAGCTACAAATAAATAGTTATCATAACCATATAAGTAACTTTACTTTGTGTATAAATAAATACTTGCATTTCATACTCCACTTTAATACATTGTTGCACTTGAAATTCGAATAGGCATCCTTTGTGTACCAATTAGTAGATTTTTTCGTCTTAAGAAAGTTTCGAAAAATAACATTAGTAAACACATTTTACCACAATTTTCACAGAAGAAACAAATGTTTATATTATTATTATTAACCTACTTCATTTCAATGAAATATATCACAAGTCTTCAACAAAAAAATCTTTAAATACAATAGTAAATAAACAAGACAACATCAAATTTATTGGAGAACGAACGAAAGAATGCTGAATGTATCGATCATGAGTGAACATTATTATACGATTCAGTTTATTGAACTTGTACCATGACGATAACAGGACAAGTGAACGCATTTTCAAATTGTTCGTATTATACTTGAGTTAACCAATAGCATTACACTGTTGACAGGAGGCAATGTCTAAATCTTTACTTGTGTGCACTGACTTCACCAATAAGCGTACGTCACTACGGTCGACACAATCGTGTAATCATAGAAAAAACAGGTTTGAATGTGTGCAAATTGAGTTCTTCAGAAATAAGTCTCATAGACTCATCGGTGCAAGGTCAGTCACTGACCGCGTCGTACGCGCCACGCGCCGCGACGTACCTACCGATAAGCCGTGCGCCGTGCGCGGTTATTTTTAAATCGGTATTAGTTAAGATTTATTTTATTTCCTTGTCGATTTGTCAGGGTAGACAATGTATTTTTGTCTATATGGACTGCACGCCGCTGTGTGCAAGTAATGATGTGTTTCGGCTTGGAGGACATTGTGTCATGGACCACAGATTACTTAGGCTTCAGATGGATATCTCCCATAGATAAAGATTCGCTTTAGGAAATTACAACTAATGGACATGACAGTTTTTTTTTTATTTAACGTTGCTGTGTTCAAGGGGTTTTGCTCTTAAAAAGCAAAATATTTTTAGCTTCGACTACTAGGCTTTTACGCCTGCTCCTTTTTTCTCTGAATTTTAGATTTCTGTCACCATTTTAAACTAGGAAGGGTAAAATAAAATAAAATACAATCTATTTTTTTACCTTTTTATTTTTTAGTTTCAACAAACATTTCCTATATGCTTTCATTTGCATGAAAGGCAAATTTTTTTTCTTAGCCTATGAATGTCTGTGCCTTTTAATATTTTATTTATTATATTACACCAGTTAAACACTATTAATTTTAAGGCGGTATTCAGAAAACAGTCCAAGACAGCATTTTTATGATATTCGCAATCAAGGTAGTCAAATGAATACTTGGAAAGAATTATATTTTTTAATTCTTTTATTATATTTTTATAGTTAGGTTGTCTTTCCAAGAATTCATTTGCTTCCTCGGTAATACTTCCAAATAATCTCACTGCATGTTCTGACGGGTAGGTTAACTTATTATGTTTAATAGATTTATATTCTTTTAATGAAATATAGTTATATAATGATTGTTTATCAGTATTAACATTCTTCTCGTCGACAGTTAAATTTTTTTTACAAATTCTGCAATTATTTTTCTGTAAATTTTTTCTTACTACCCAGCCAGAAGTGTAAGCTCGTGAGTGAACATGAAGTCGTTCTTGAATTGCTGTGGTTGGAACATTTTCTAAATTTACATTTCTGAAGTTAGAGGATTCAGGTGAAATCACTTCTTCGCAGTTATTTTTATTTAATCCAAAAAGTGTTTTCAATTGTATCAACTGCTCACCAGAATCCTCTTCACAATTGTAGCTACCTGAATGAAACTTGATAAACCTCGTAATCAACAGTGATTTAATAGTGTTTTTAAAAGTGATACAATTAGGATTTATATTCCTAGAATTATATGCTCGTATTTGTCCAAAAAAGTTTTCAATTGGGTCAGAATTAAAATATCTGGGCCTCATAAATGTAAAGCCCTTATTTTTGAAAAAAATCCACAACCTTTGATAACTTTCCAATGTTGTTATCCAGTTTTTTAAAGTGGGCACACATGTTTCTTTATTCGTTTTGCTTATCAACAAATCTTATATTTTTAATTTTTTTTATCGCATCTTCCCAAAACATTGTATGTGGTGAAGTGCTTGTTAATGCTTGTCTCAATGGTTTACCTTTATTTTTTTTTTCCATAAAGACGGGATTCATTAACAGAATCAAATAGATCGTCAAAAAACGATACAATTTCTGCAGTGTTCTTTAATGTTGGACTTACAGGAGAACCATCAGCAAAATGGGCTAAAATAAAAAAGAAAAATATTCAATAATCACATCAACTAAAATTTTTACATCATTTAGTGAAGATCAGATAAATAAGTATAATACTTACAGAATTGAGCAGAGAGAGTAGCAGCCACAGTTTTGCTAAAAACTCTCACACAATTTTTTACCTGTAATACAGAGAAAAACATTACACACTTGTATAAAATTGCATTGTTTTCAAAATATTGTTTCTCTATTTATTATTATGTGTGTCTTTTCTGGCACTATCCCAAATCAATTGCCATTGTGGATTTAAAATACAAAGAGAAAATTAATTCTTCTTCTTTTTTAAGTTGGCTAAAAGTAGGCACTGAAACTACAGTCGGCCTTCGGTGCCGAAACTACGGTCCACCCGAGCTACATTAGCCTTCAGTCCGCCACAGCATGACCAAAAGAAGTAAAGATGGATAGTATTATGCAGGACGACCCAGCATCTGACTTCTATACCTGGGGCGGTTACCACAACGTCATATAGCAGTATTATTATAATCTTATTTGTACCGATTCCCATACAAAATAAAAACAAAGTAAGATTATAATAATACTGCTATAAGATGGTATAGTAGTAAACTCCCTGAAGAGATAATTAACAATTAATAATTCTTATAATTTGAAGTAATTTTTTCTTTGCATTTTAATCCTCTCCCAACTTGGATATTGTCACAAAGTTTTATATAAAGGCATTGTGTTTTAAATAAATTACCTTCATCTTTTTTATTTTTTCTGGGATGACATGTTCGTCGTTTAGCTTATGGAGTAGCCTCATCTGTGCATGGTTGCAGTCTGTTTCATACACTGCTACAATGTCACTCCATTTGGAAACTTTGTTATCATGTTTGATGTTCTTTTGTGAAGCTCGGCGAAACGTGGGTGTACTAGTTCGCTAGTGCGCCTCTGCCTACCCCTTCGGGGATACAGGCGTGAGCTTATGTATGTATGTATGTATGTTCTTTGTTAGAAAGTTGATTCGTAGTCCCTTTATTAAGTGAGGTGGGTCATAGATGACACTTAGTGTCTGTCCATTGAGAGAAATAACATCATCTGAAATTAATTCCACAATAAATTAGCAATTGATACATATAAACCAACCAACAAGCAACATCATCAATTCGAATATTGATTTATAAAAAAATACAAATTAGAAAACACAAACATTTAATATAATATATTATTATCTATGCTAAAAACAATGTATAAAAATAACTTACCAATTTTTTCACCTGTAACTATTTGTTGTCTTCTTGTAGACTTTTTAGGGCTGACTGAAATGATGTTCCCTGGTCACAGACCACGGCTATTGGAAACAGTCCCGTATTGCTGACAGCAGTAATTATTTGTTTTATGACAACCTTCAACTCCACTGCAGATGTTGCACCCTTACAAAAATAATAGGCCAAAGGTTGCTGCCAATTGTATGCTGCTCCTCTTATTAAAAATACTAATGCATGATCAGCGAATTCATTCCTTTTTTCAAGAAGATCCACAAGTCCTACTATGGAGTCAGTTTTGAATCGTATGTTAAGCCAGGCTCTAAAGCTATCTCATCAAAGATAATTGAGCAATCTTTTTTTTTTCTTTCCATTTTTTAACCTGTTAAACAAGAACACATTAGAATATGCACAAACATATTTTACTTTGTATTTTTGGCTAAGAAAATAAAGCGTTACCTCCTCCTTAATTGCTTCAAATACTTGAGTATTGACACCTGTCTCTATGTTTAACTCACAAATAAATTTATTTAATGTGCATTTAGAAGGCAGGATAAATATTTTTTGTAAAAATTTGTAACATTTGGGGCTTTGTTTCATTATAGAGAGCGCTATTAGTTTCTCTTCATGTAAAAATCTTCTTCCTTTAGCCTTTTTCGTCGACTGCCTTATTTGCATCCATAATATTTTTTTGGCAAATGGATTCATTTTTTCTGTTAACTTCTCGAAAGTTTTTTGTTTTGAAAATCTTAATGCCCGTCGAACTCTATCGCTATATTGTAGTTGCTTTCGAGATTTAATGTATTCTTTATAAAGGTTGGCACTAATTGGTGAAAGCAGCTTTTTTTGGAGTATTATACGCCTCCGTTTCCTTAATGGCAATTTCGTTTTGAAAGGAATAACATAAAATAATTTTCAATTTACCTTTTCTAGGAGTTTGAGAAGTGGAATTAATCTGTTCTCTGATGTCTTCCATATTTAGGCAATGAAGATCAGGTTGCAGAATAGTTTCTGAAATTGAATATAAATACATCCCTGTTATTACCCATCTTTATATAGATACAGACACAAGCCTTTGTATATATTTATGAGTTTAGACTAAGTAAAAATCCACCAGTAGATATACATAAAATATAACATATATATCGGCGCAAAATAGCAAGCTTATTTAAAAAGCCGTTGTTATTTCACGTTATTAATTTATTTTACAATTGTTAAACTGCTGAAACCTTAAAAGATTCTAAAAAGTTAAAATAATCGTTATAATTATTTCTTTGCCATTCGATATTCGGTATCGAGTAGGTAGTTGCAAATATTACACCCTATAAAAAGAGTGTTCAGAGCAAATTCGACACAGTCGTGCTCCGGCACTCGGACTGTCCACATCCCTGACTAGACGGTGCTCTTGAGCACCGTTAATAAAGGGAATTAGTGAATTTCAGTGTTCACAGTTGATAAATAAGATGAGTAATCATCTTATTGTCAAAAGTGACGTCAGCCATGCTGACGTCACCGTTTTTAAAAAAACAACGTAAGCGTTGGCCCTCCGACATATATTTAAAAGAAATAATCATGATGATGATGATGAAGTCATCATAAGTCCCAGTTATTTATGTAAAGTGTAGCAATATCATAGTACTGAAATAATTTTCAATTTATCACTTCTAGTAGATTGAGAAATGGACTGAAACTGTTCTGTGATGTCTTCCATATTCGAGCAACGAAGATCAGGTTGCAGAATAGTTTCTGAAATTAAATACAAATACATCCTTATTATTACCCATCTTTATATAGATACAGGCACAAACCTATGTATTTGTGTTAAGACTAAGTAAAAATCCACAAGTACATATAGATAAAGTCTAACATACAAGAGAAAGAAAGATAATTTATTAGGTTTTCTTTAAAACATTTTAATATGGACTTACCAGGTTCAGTCTTGGTACGTTTTTCAACAACTACACTTTTACTGTATGTATGATCATTGTGTTGTCTTTTTCTGGAGTAATTGTGTTCCTGGAGATACTCTGAAAATAAATAATGTCATTGAAAACTGATACAAATATGTAGTAGAATTATATAAAAAAAAAACATTTTAATGATAAATAGATTAACATATTTATATGCACTACAATTGTAACTTAGGATCACTAGACTGCTTGGTGGCGTACATGGTATGACTATCGCCCTGAGGTCTCGGGTTCGATCCCTGGGTCGGGCAAAGTGATATTGGATTTTTCAGTATCAGCCCAGAGTCTCAAATCAGTTTGGTTAACCTTTTTACTGTAACATAAACTCCTTTAACTAAATAGCTAATAAAGTAAATTCAGAATTCAGATCATATATGAAAACCATTTTTTGTATATCGTATCAATTTACCATATAAATTAAAAATACTTACTGTTGTGGTCACAGCGAATAATTCGAGGAATTCCAGTGCTAATCTCACTTTGAGAAAAAAGTCGGATAAGCATCAACATGAAGACGGTGTCTCACAGGTGTCGCCGCAATATATCTCCTTTCGAAATGTTTTTCGCACACGTATTGCTTGCGAAGTTCGTCCTCACTTAAACTTCGCAAACTTTCACAATTAATACACTGTAACCACTTCTGGAGTCTTATCTCATCTTTAGGAAGTCTATATAAAATAACGTCCTTTCGCCTACTTGCACAATTCACAATACAGCAACGGTGGAACATATTGCAATATTGCACAAATTATTATTACAGCTTCAAAATTGAGAGGATAAGTTACGGAATTTAATCAACGCAAAACTTCACTCGATCAACTTCAAAACTGTAATGACAGCGCGGGCACAGCACGGCGTTGTTATGAAAACAATATGGCGTCGCTGTCACGTGTATTAATGGCGACATAGGAAAGAAGTAAGAGGTGGGGGACGAGGGCAAATGTCATGTACGTTAAAGACAACCTTAGACAAATCATGGACGTATGGCTAGGGTTTGAAGTATGATGATAGTCACCCGTGGTCATGGACACTGTCATGTGATGTGGGCCTGTGGCGAGTGCTGGCGCAGTAAGTTTTATTATCCCGTTGGAAAAGAAAAAAATAATTAATATTGTCAGAACATAGTTCCTCTTGTATGTACTACGTTATTTCTCGAAGTGAAACATCCAATTAAGATGTATAGTTGTAAGCGTATAAGCGTGTCTTTATTATTCAATAACTTAATTTTATTTTTAGTTTACGAGTCAGCGTAATTGTGTGTTTGATATACCAATTTGGTAGGAATGCGGAGCTGTTGTAAAATATTCAGCGAGTACGCATGTACTCGCAATTATATGCATATCTAATGACATTTTATGACATGCCACATTTGATATGACATGACATGGCATGATTGGCACGATATTTCATGACATGGCATAAAATATCGTATTTTCTGGTTAGTGATAGAATTTATATTTCTATGAACATTAGCTTATGGAAGATGGTTTAAATCTGGTTGTATAAATTAATAGTCAAATATTATTTATTTTATTAAAATGTGTCAACTGTAAAATAGATAAGTCAAAGTTATATTAATGTAATAGTTAATATTATTAAAATAAATGAACAAAATTAACTTACAATATTATTAAACAAACTCTATTTGCAATTTTGTCATTAATGTAATTAACGTATCAAAGAAAGTTTGTAACTAATTTTGTTTATTGATAAAACATATTGTATTTATATCTAAGACTGTTCTTTAAAATACCATATTATTGGCAAAATGTGTTTTAATAAATGTTGTATAACATATTTTACATATCGTTTTTATCAGTGTATTAAATATATTCATATATTTAACTGCATAGCAATTAGCTTTACTAATATTTTATATTTTTTCAGCATTTATTAAACCTGCATATCTATTTGTCGTAAATACTATAGTAAATATATTAAATATAATCATACATACTTGTTTGTATGAAATATTAATCTTCAAATATACCTTCGCAAAGAAAGTATTTTGCTGATCAAAGACAAAATGTTGGTAAAACTAAATAACCTATATTATTCTATATTTATGCCTCTAATTATATAACTATGATGTGGTCACTTTCTTGGTCCTTTCCGATTTGTCGAGGACCGTATCCTCCGAGGGGGTTGATGTGAGGCAGGTAGCCAGTCGTTAAACTATGCCGAATCTTTCCTGCAATGCTTGAAAATGAGTGGCGCACCGACCCCACGTAGTTTGATAAGGGCTGGTGGAAAAATAAACGATCATGTCGGGACCTTTGCTAACTATTGGTTGAAAAATCTATATTTTATGCGTTTAATAATCGTCTTTATGATAATTAGTTAAAGTGCATTTTAGACCGCAGTATTTGTTACATATGTACCTAATTATATACTTGATTGTAAATATTACCAAATGAAAATATATGCGTAAAGTTTTTATGAAAATTAAATCTTGAAGTGAACTGTTATATTCTTTTTTTTCAAAACAGGAGGACCCTTTATAAATAGCGCCATCTGTTAGCACCATTCTATGTATTCTGATATTTCTATTTAATAATAGATGGCGGAATATAATATGCTTATTCGAGCTGACAATGCTTTACGAAGATTCTTTGTTTTTCTTTAATTTCCGTCTTCACGATCGGATACACATTTAAATAGGACGCGATAGAGAGAGCCACAATGCAAATGAAAATGAAACCAACTAAATCGTGTAATAAATAATTATATTTGGTATTTTTAACTCGCATTAAAATATCTACATTATTCGAAACACACATTTTGTCACATAAATGTGTCATGTCGGACGAATCCTTGTCATGATGCTGAAACTTATGGACTATTTAAAAATATTTTTATTCAGCATTTCTATAGCGCCACCAACACATTATCTTTTAAAAAGGCACAGACTTATCACAGTTGGACGTTTAATTTTAAATAAGAACATAATAGTAGTTTTAATTTCAAAAATATTTACACTATAATAAAATAACAAAAGGAGCATAGTTTCGACGCCTTAAGTATTCGAGTTATTTGCTATTTTTATTTCAATCATTCAGATAAAGTCTTAAAAATAAATTCACAATGAAATCAAAATTATAATAGAACAATAGGCGTCGACAAATCATAAATGCTTTACAATCTGTGCAGTACACAAGATGGCGCTCTCATTGAGTTTCCCTACTGTCCGCTAGATGTCGCCAAATCAGAATCCTTGTTTAGCGTCGCGGAACTGTCGTCCGGTTTGCGAGTCCTCCAAACACGGAACCTGGACTAAGTTGAAGTAAATGTGCCCCATGAGGTGCGAGGCGGAGGTGTTGGTGGCCTTGAGGCAGTCGAACAGCATGTCGTCGCACGTGCAGTGAGACTTGCTGTAGATGGAGTTGTTGGTGAGGTTGTACCGGCGCGAGAAGGCGCGCACCTTGCTGGGGCACAGGTCGTGCGTGCGGCAGCAGCGGTCGAGCCTCCTGTCCGCGCCCAGGTCGTGGTAGTTCGCCGCTATGTCGCCGGTGCCGCACCATTTTGTGCCTACACAGGTGACGGGTAAGTAAATTAAAAGTTAATTATCGTAAACAGGATTTGTTAGTTTGTTGGAGCGATTAGTCCTCGGATTGGTTAAAAGGAGTATAGACAACATCGACTTTATGAGACACCGAAATCTATTTTCTAAGTAATCTATCACATTTATTTTCTTCAGTGGGTGGGTAGTTTGACATAGCTGATGGCGTTATAGGTTTATAATAGTGACTGGAGTTTCGGCCACCGGTGGCCGAGACGCTTGTGTAAGATATATGTACCGCCTCCGACGGATTAAAGAATAGTGGACTCTTTTAGTGTGGTTATAACTTATAGTGCAACTGCTTGACATGCTAAGCAAATACTGATCATATTTCTCTATTCCGTCATTCGCGTGATCATCGATGACGCAATCATTTATCTCGAAATCCCGACGTAGTACGCGTTTAATACCAGCTGAATCTCGCTTTATAACCGGCATATTCTTCGCGGCATGGCACGAAGACAGACTATCAAAAATAGATCGAGAAGACCACTTAGAGACATTACCAGGAATAATGCCCTGCAGCAATGTGAGCGGGCTGCCTCCGAGCAGTCCCGCGTGCACGCCGCCCGCGTCGAGCCGTGCGCGCGCCGCCGCGCCCCCGTGCTGCTCGCGCCACTCCACTCCACCACCACTGTCTTCACCGGCCTCCACGCCTTCCACCTGTGACAATACACCGTTATAGTTTAATAATAGTTTACTTGACTACTGCAAGCAAAATTCTTTGAAATTATTGAATGAAACTTGCATGATCGTTTTTTGGAATCTTGTTTTTGTCGTGTGTAAGTGCGGCTAACATTTTTAGGCGCTCTTGATACATTTTCAAGTTTCAACCCCTATATCGTCACTGTCAAATTTTTGGAGACAAAGTTGAAGCTTTTCATACCTTTCATCAAAATCTGTTCAGTTTCGCATTTATTAGTATGGAATATGGATGGCATGTCTTGTCACGTTGCGGGACTGTAAAGCTCGACCGAGCCGTTCACGATAGTGTGCCGTCCATTATTTGTGCCGTTGTAGGTTTGACTACTTTCAGATCAAAGCCGAAGGCAATAAATATATTTTTCTTGTTACCTATATAATGGTTGAATTAATTTGTAGTATTTTTCCTAAATTGCTGTCGTCTAGCTTGGTCGAGGCTATCAACAAAGATCACTCTGAATATAGGTAAGTATCACTCACTCTTGAATAAGTACCTCGTAATTTGTGAGCTGCTTCGAATTCTAATAATAGTTTAACCTTTGCAAATAAGGACACGCTAAATTAAATCATTTGTATCAATTTAGGGTACGTAAGTTTTATATTATAATTAGTTATCTACAACTAAAACGGCCATGTAGCTGGTCATATTCAATCGTTTTTAGATAAACCGGCGAACTTCATTGGTTTAGTCTAGTCACAAGTGGCAGCGTGCCTAGGCTAAGGTTGAGAACTTGAGATTTAAAGCAACGTGCTCAGAGTGGATTTGGAATATTTAAATCGAACTTCGCTTTAGTCCGAGTAATTTAAAAAAAAAACAGACTGACAGACAGACTAAGCAAAGATTTTCTCGTGAAAAATGACTCTGACTAAGTCAAAATCCTCACTGAGTTCGTTACTTTGACTTAGACCTAGTCGAAGTTCGCTCTATAGATCTCAGCCTATGAACCATAGTGGTCGTCTACAAAAAGTCGGGTTACCAGAATTGGTGTTTGAATTTACCAAAAAGCGTCATAACGGCTCGGGCATCACAAGACAATTATCTGTGTTTTCTTATTCGTTTTCACCGACATTATTTCGATAAGCATAATATTGCTCTTGCCCCAATTAGAATACTTTTACTTCTGATGATTATTATTGCAAACAATCGTAAACATGACTGAATATAAAGACCAAAGTTCAAATCCTTAAAAATAATGTAATTTCATCATGTATAAACCTTCAGACGGTTTTATTTCTTACTATCTAATGACCTAACATGTTCCCTTCACTGCACTTATGGATCTAGTGATATTTATATATCGATCATTTAATATTACTTATTCATAATGGACACATAATGTGCAATTATTCGCATACCACTACCCAGTGTCAGATCTGGGGGGGGGGGGGAGGGTATACGTGTCCAGGGCAGGATTTGGGGGGCAGCAAAATCTGGAGGGCGCCCAAATATTTTTGAGGACCCTTTAGATCATGGGTTCCCAAATGTTGAGGCGCGCGGCAAGGTGCCAAGGGGGGCGTGAGCGTCTGGATGAGATATATATGTACTTTCAAAATATGAATGTATGAACTGAATTCGGTAAAAAAAGACCACCAGATAAGCTAGTAGGTTTAAGCTTTGCATACATCGAGGGGGGTGGGGCGTGGGTCTATATATTTAGGTTTAAGATGAGATATACTTTCAAAATATCAATGTATGAACTGAGTTCGCTAAAAACAAGTTCACCAGGCTTGGGAACCCCTGCCTTAGATAGTAAAAATAATTGATTATAATAGAATCTATATACTTTTCGGCCTTCCATGGGCCCTGTGTGCCCTTAAGATAAAGACGGTACTGATTAGGGGCGGTGAAATTGAGAAAATTGGCAGCTTGTCCCCGCATGGAAAAAAACTAGATTCGGTACTGCCACTACCTGAGGTGTGAGGTAAAGGAGAGGTGGGTTTATTTAATGACATTCGAATTTAGAACAACTACAATAGGCAAATTTTGCGTTAATAACCATCGATATATTATACTAGCTGACCCGCGCAACTTCGTCTGCGTATGAGAGAGAGGGTTGCAAGAGTGAGTCGTAGGCACCTATAGCACAATAATTCTAAAAGCGGTAATGGGATGATCTACTTCGGCCGTCAGTCACCCCGTCTCTCACACCGTCAGTCACACCGTCTGTCAAACCGTCTGTCACCCCGTCCCTTATCCCCCGTCAGTCACAGCCTCTGTCACTCCGTCTGTCACTCCGTCTGTCACCCCGCCTGACACCCCGCCTGTCACCCCGTCCGTCACCTCGTCTGTCACCCCGTCTGTCACCCAGTCTATCACCCCGTCTGTCACCACGTCCGTCACCCCGTCTGTCACCCCTTCTGTCACCCGTCTGTCACCCCGTCTGTCACCTCGTCTGTCACCCGTCTGTCACCCGTCTGTCACCCAGTCGGTCACCCCGTCTGTCACCCAGTCTATCACCCCGTCTGTCACCACGTCCGTCACCCCGCCTGTCACCCCGTCTGTCACCCCGCCTGTCACCCCGTCTGTCACACCGTCTGTCACCCCGCCTGTCACCCCGCCTGTCACCCCGTCTGTCACCCCGCCTGTCACCCCGTCTGTCACCCCACCGGTCACCCCGTCTGTCACCTCGTCTGTCACCCAGTCGGTCACCCCGTCTGTCACCAGTCTGTCACCCCGTCTGTCACCACGTCCGTCACCCCGTCTGTCACCCCGTCTGTCACCCCGTCTGTCACCCTTCTGTCACCCGTCTGTCACCCCGTCTGTCACCCAGTCGGTCACCCCCTCTGTCACCCAGTCGGTCACCCCGGCTGTCACCCAGTCGGTCACCCCATCAGTCAGCCTGTCAGTCACCCCGTCATTCCTCACGTCGGTCACCCCGTCAGTCATCCCATTAGTCACCCTATCAATCACCCCATCAGTCACCCCTTAGTCACCCTACCATTCATCCCCTTGGTCAACACTAAAAATTTTTTTCAAATCGAACCAGTAGTTTCTGAGATATAAAATTCCCCGCTAGCAGCATTTTTCATTTCTGCTCCGCTTCTATTGGTCATAGCGTGATGTTATATAGCCTATAGCCACCCTCGATAATTGGGCTATCCAACACAAAAAGAATTTTTCAATTCGAACCAGTAGTTTCTGAGATATCGCCTTCTCCGGTTTTAAACATTTTTCATTTCTGCTCCGCTCCTATTGGTCATAGCGTGATGATATATAGCCTATAGCCACCGTCGATAATTGGGCTATCCAACACAAAAATAATTTTTCAAATCGAACCAGTAGTTCCTGAGATTAGCGCGTTCAATCAAACAATCAAACAAACAAACAAACAAACAAACAAACAAACAAACAAACAAACTCTTCAGCTTTATAATATTAGTATAGATATACCTAGATGCACAGTTGACGTTCGGAAAATGTGACAGCAAATGAGTGCTTAAGCACTTCTTTTGGATACAGTCGGACGCCGATAGAATTCTAAATTTCAGAATTCTAATTTATGAACGTTTGCACATTTCCTTTAAAAAGCTACTCTATAATACGTGCATAGGGTTATATTTGAGATGATTTAATTAGATCTTGTGATCTTTTTCTTTGTTTTATTCCTGATACCACTTTTTAGGAGGATATTTGCAAAGAACTGTGCATCTAGGGTATAATATATTGATGTGAATAACAAATACTTTCATTCACTAATTTGTTCGCCAATGGCAACGCGTTAGTTTACATTTAGATCCTTCCTAGAGTTATGTGTAAAAGCATTTCACTACATAACTACATAACAGTCTATTTTTGCCTTCGTTGGTGTATTTATCCTAAAATAGTTTATGTATTTTATAATCTGTAAAAACCTTCAGACAATTTTATTTCGTACTATCTAATATGATCTAACGATTAACATTTATGTTGACTCACTGTGTTCCCTTCACTGCAATAATGTATCCAGTGTTATTTATATCATTTCTAAAATATTACTCACTTAACCTTCGTTCTACTTAGTAATTAATTATTATTAAAGTAAATACTAAAGACTGAAGACAAGAATGTCTGTAATCTTTGTGCACCTGTATACATATTTTTCCATATAAAATGAGCCAGTACGTATATTATGCCATTTTTTCCATGATCATTATTCTCTGGAAGGTAATTATTGTAAACACTACCGTCTTATTTCATACGATTCATACTAGTCCAACAGATAAAACATGATTGTGAGTGATACTAGATCCTATATCAAAGACTTCTATGTATTTACTAGACAAGCTGTTTCGAAGTAAAATTGTGGCACATGACGGAGAGTGTTTGACGTTTCACGGCTAAGGAAAAGAGCAGATTCCTATAGTGAGTTGAGGTCGATTAACAGAGACTTAGTGCGCACATTCTATGTACCGAACAGCCAGTCTAGTAGTATACAATATACATAGAAGTCTTTGTCCTATATGGATCAAATAAGTGATCTCCTTGCGTAAAGGGCAAGTTCGGAAATGTATGAAACGATGCATGAATGTGGACGAGGCATAAGAGGTGTGTCAGGATCATAGCTTGTGGCATTCAATTGTCTTTGCATACCCCCATGGGATGCAGGCGTGAGTGTGTACATACACACATAACATAACATAAGCTCCCGCCTGTATCCCCGAAGGGGTAGGCAGAGGCGCACTAGCGAACTAGAACACCCACATTTCGCCGAGCTTATTTCCGTCCCAGATGTGATAGGGGGCGAGCCCATCGCCATATCGGGCACAAATTCCAGACTCCGGGCGGATATGGAAAAATCCAATATCACTTTGCCCGACCCGGAGATCGAACCCGAGACCTCAGAACCGTAGTCGTACCGAAATACCACCACGCCAACGAGGCAGTCATCTCATGTGTACATACACACATACATACATATGTAGGTATGTACTAAAAATATCCATAAGTATGACGTACATATGTTATATAATAGTATTGCAGTGTTTTAGCGTGACATCGATATAGGTATAGATGCAGTGCTGATATGAAAAACTCGTCCAATAAAATAAACTCATCATTTCATAATTTTGCGTGACTAATAACACGGTATTTTTACCTGCAGATCAGTGTAGATATTATAATGATATGGGCATAGTTTCCATAACCACACCATGCTATCCACATTGTACACACACACACACACCCCATGGGCCAGAAGCGCACCAACAGAACCAAAGAAGAACCCAGTTCATTTCCTTTCCATGACGTGTTAGGAGGCGAACTTATCGCCATATCGGGTGCAAATTCCAGACTCCTGGCTGCTATAGAGCCAAGACCAATTTTACGAAGATTTTACGCGACCCAGTGGTAGAACTCGAGACCTCGGACAGTAGCAGTACCGCATACTCAACACCTTACCGAGGCATTCACCCTTACTTCCTATGATTAGGATTAGGTCATATTAACGTTCCAATGTATCTGGTAGAAACGTCTTCAGTAGAATCGATCGAGGAACGAAAACAACAACTCTCATCGGCTTGACAGTGAAACAATGCTATTGTTTCAACTAACGCCTTGTACGACCATTTCTTTGAAATCATTCAATGAGATATTAATGCTTAATTGAAGTTCTTTGATTAAACTGAGAATTTATTCGATTATAGGAATTGCGCTTTACCTAGGTAGGTAAAGCGCAATTTCTATAACCGAATAAACATCCCGAAGCATCAAATCGACTGATATATCTACCTAGATATGATATGATTCGGGATGTTTTCGTTGAATTCATTGATTGTAAGATTCTTAATCTTTCTATACAATTTATGGACTGACTCGTTGACTTAGTTTTTTTTTTTTTTTTTTTTTTTATAGCAGAGATTGGCAAACGAACAGATGGGTCACCTGATGGTAAGTGATCTCCACCACCCATAGACACACATGACACAAAAAGAATCATGGCTGCGTTGCCAACCTAAAAGGAGGGAATGAAAGGGGAGGGAAAAGGAATTGGGATAGGGAGGGGGGGAAATGGGCCACCGGAAATCTCACTCACCGAACGAAACGCGACAGCAAGCCGCCACTTTACGTCGGTTTTCTGTGAGACAGTGGTATCTAACCGGTCGAGCCGGCCCATTCGTGCTGTAGACGTTACTGTCTACAGCATGGCTCTACCACTCAAAAAAAGACAAATAAAGCAATCTTTTAAAGCCAATTAAGATTACTTTTTCAATGAGACCTTTCTCGAATTATAGATTGATCCGTTTTTTCAGTCAATGCTTTTCAAGGATGCAAATCAGCGGCCTGAGCAGGAAAATTTCTGACAACCGTAAATGTATTCGAACTCGATGCGCGTCTATGAAATTTGTATGAAATATTAACCAAACAACATCAGTGCGCAGCGAACTCGAATACATTTACATTTACATTAGTTTTTCGTGCTCGGGCTACAGAGGTTAACCTTTAGTTGCGGATTAGACTGTCATACAATTTTCTATTACTTCTACAAATCCATAGACAAATTTAAAAATCAAGAGAGATAATTAATTCCTCCACTTCCCCTCCCCTTACCAATCTAAATTTCCCTCCTTTAATGTTGACAGGGCAGCCATGGTCTTTTGGTGTTATGACTTATCGGCGGTGGAGATCATTTACCATCAGGTGACAAACCTGCTCTTTGCCAGTTACTGCTAAAGAATGAGGTAATTCTAAGGAGTTGGATATTTCATATTTATTAGGTACCTGCTGACACTGTGCCATCAGCTTGATCATCTGCGGGAATGTGACTCCGAGCGGTCGGTTGATGCGGTTCAGCTGTCGTAGCAGGCGGCCTGTGTCGTCCTCGTCGCTGCAATAGAAACATAACATAACATAAGCTCACGCCTGTATCCCCGAAGGGGTAGGCAGAGGCGCACTAGCGAACTAGAACACCCACATTTCGCCGAGCTTAGTTCCGTCCCAGATGTGATAGGGGGCGAGCCTATCGCCATATCGGGCACAAATTCCAGGCTCCGTGCTGATATGGAAAAATCCAATATCACTTTGCCCGACCCGGGGATCGAACCCGAGACCTCAGAACCGTAGTCGTACCGAAATACCACCACGCCACCGAGGCAGTGCAATAGAAAAATGATTTTTATTATTAAGATTTTAAGGCAACAATTCTCTCTCGCCTCTCTAGCCGGCTGTGAAGCGAGAAGCTGCGTGTCGATTCCCACACCAAGATAAATGTTTGTGTGACCTATATATATTTGTTTCGGGTCTGGGTGTTGAGGCCGAAAGTATCTCATATTTTTTGATAGAGGTACCTAGTGTGGGGTCAGGAGTCAGAACTATGCGTGTGACTTTCAGGTGTATTTACTTCATTTACGACCGACTTCTAAAAAGGTGAAGGTCCTCACTTTGTCTCTATTTTTTCGACTGACTTCCAAAAAGGAGAAGGTCCTCAATTCGTCTGTTTTTTTATGTAAGTTACGCGATATCTCCGCCAAATGTGGACCGATTTTTAAAATTATTTTTGTATTTGATAGAACTTATTTCAAGGTGGTCCCGTATCTATACATTTGATCGATTTGAAGATCGGTCTGTTAAGTTTTTATTGAGTGTAGATATATTACGTGATATCTCCGTCAAATGTGGACCGATGTTAATGATTATTTTTGTGTTTGATAGAACTTATTTCAAGAGTGGTCCCATATATGGCCACGATCGGATCAAATTGGAAGTCGGTCAGTATGTTTTTAAACTTGTGAATATATATCTCGTTCTTGGTTACCATAATAATACCTAAGATACGTCGGTGCTTAATACCTAGTATATTTTAATTTAGCGTTGCAGACATTGTTTGACTGACTATTGCAGTTAGACAACAACCAAGGTTAACGTTTAGCTCGGTAAAGGCTTTCGAAACTGATTGCAAAACTTGTCTCGTCTTTTGCTTCAGGGTTTATTTCGATTGCCAACAGCTAGGGTCTAGAGGAAATCGTATGTTTAGATTTAGTAATGGCAAATTATCACAGTAGTTTAATCTTCCGCCCTTACAAACAAACAGGTGTAAAAGTGATATATATACAAAGTAAGAGACGAGACGTTGTTTTGAGACGGGTATGGGGTATCGCTGTATCTGCATTGTTCATCCGCCTGTCTTATCGCAAGCCCCTCGATTTGCTTCTTCCCTCTTCGGACTCGGAGTGTGAAGGAGCATAAATAGGCCGGCATAATTCTGGCGACCACTGATAAACCCATCGTTTGTCGGTGATCACTACGTTTTGGACTGCACGTGTTTTTTTGGACTGCACTACGCTTACCATCAGGTGCCGTGTAGACACTTTACCGTGCCCGGATAAAAAAAAATACCGCACGACAGAAACGCGTTTACATTAGGTACCAGAAAATTGCCATCCACGAGGCAGTGCTGCGCTATGCAATAATTTTACAAAAACACCAATAGTCTTATGGAATATTATTTCTTATAAAAAGTAGAATATTTCATTCTTATGGAAACATTTTATTCATTTACGACAGCCTCCGTGGCACAGCGGGCGAGTAGCCGGCTATGAAGCGAGAGGCCGCGAGTTCGATTCCCGCATTGAGAAATGTTTGTGTGGCCCACAGATATTTGCTTCGAGTCTGGGTGTTGTGAGACCGAAAGTCTCTCATAGTTTCTGATACCCACGATACAGGTTATACCCAGTGTGGGGTCAGGACTAGGTGTGACTGTTGGATGTACTTATATACTTTATTTATAAGATAAAAACGTTTTTGGCAAGTCGTTTAGTTTGCATGTTATTATTTCACATGCTAGATTACCCAAATGCAAGTTAGTTATGGGGTATTTATTTGTCAAATATTATTTTTATACTCCAATAACTACATGTCTTTTTTTCAAACTATCATTAGTTCGTTCATTTATTTCCCCATTATAGATCGGTCGATGATTGGATTCATTGGACACCCGACAGCCGGCACGGAAAGGTCAATAATTGCGTAATATCCGATCAACGAATGTGTGATTACTTTCACCTAACGATGATGGGAGATGGCACCAAACCGGTTCAAATATATGTCCACTAATAATCTGAATATATACGTAATCGAGTAAACTATCATAGGGTTAATTCAATCCTTATACTCGTTATGTCTTCTAACTCTTATTTATTAGCTTGAATTCCAAGCCGTTAGAACTTAGAAGAGGGCATTACCGTTGTATCTAAATTCAAAACTCGAGACATATAAATACCTACATTTTCACGAAAAGTTAACACTTAGATTAATGGGCTGGCAATGCCTTACATTCTTCAGAGCGGTAACTCCAGAGTTCCAGACATAAAAGAGCAGCACCTCGAAATGTCTATTCTCTGAGTGCTGAATCATAAGTAAAAAGCATCCTAATAATTTGGTCTTACTCCATACAAAAAAACTGCTGCCATTATTGCATTGCATACAGCTTGACGGGGAAGTAAAAAGATAAAAACTAAAATGTGATACTGTGTTATTTACTTCAAGGTATAATAAAGTCGTGCCTTTTGCCTCTAGGAAAGCCAACGATAACTTCGCATTGATAATAGTATAATAAAGAGCACGTAGTAGACATTCACGTAGTGTTAATGGTCCATAAATCGTGTTTTTCCTGCAATGTGAAGCAGTGGGCCGTGTGTGGCTCTCTACCTCAATGACAGGACATACCGGAGGCGCATTGTGACGTCTATTGAAGCTGTGACTATTGTACGGTAGTGGTGCACGCCCTGCAGTAGGCCTGTTGTAACTTATACGTATACTAGACATCAATGATAAATTATTGGTTATTCTTATATGTAGATATTTATTATATTGGAATGTTTAGATTTTCCGTTTGCAAGTTAAGCTCCGCGATAAATCTTTATTTCTTCCAAATCTCGATTTAAAGTTAGGAGTGAGCTGTAGAATAAATCGAGTTTTGGTTATTCTACATTAGTGATAGCACTGCAATTTGCCCGTCATCTATTATGATCCCTATTCTTCTCAATCCCCATTCTCTCCCTTTCCCTTCGGTTGCCGAAGCACATATATTTTGATATCGTGGGTGTCTCTGGGCGATCGAAATCACTTTCCATCAGGTGACCCAACTGTTCCTTTGCCAGTCTCTGCTCTAACAACATGAAGATGCACTTCCTTGAAAATAATATTGGCGAAACTCATGATTTCGTGTAAAAATAATCTATTTGCGTTGAACATAGTGTTTTATGTAATAACCCTGTGGTTTATGCGTATTCAGGTAGATGTTAACTCAATAATAAGGTGGTATTCAGTTCAGTGGGTCACGCAGACGACACCTCACACCTGTGCTCCACAGATACATATTTGACAAATAAGGAAATACAAAAGATGTTTCAATGAAATTGAAGGGTTTATGGACTGTTTCAAAGTAAATTAAGGCATAAAACGGATGACGGACTGCCTCAATGGTGTAGTGGTATTACGTGCGCGGTAAAACTATTGTCCTGAGGTCTCGGATTCGATGTTATATTCCCGAAGAAGTAGGCAGAGGTACACTAGCGAACTAGAACACCCACATTTCGCCGAGCTTAGTTCCGTCCCAGATATGATGGGGCGAACCTATCGCCACATTGGGAACAAATTCCAGACACCGAGCTGATACTGAAAAATCCAATATCACTTTACCCGAACCGGGGATCGATCCCGAGACCTCACGATGGAAGTCGTACCACGCACGCAATACCACTACGCCACGACTCACACGTTTCTGAGTTAAGCCTATACCACACGACCACAACGCTGGACCAATGGTAAACTTTACCTTCTATCCTCCTACATTCAAAAATTCTTATGGAGAATTATTATTATGCAGCTCTGTTATCGATGTCTGCTTTCGCGATTTTCGTCAAATTGCAGTAATAGCAGTTACGCAGGACAACACAAGTAACCTCCGCAAAATTATCAGTGTCTATTTTACAAAGTTAATATGAAAAAGTGTATTAATAATTGTGTAATTTTAAAATCTGTGTGTGCTGTAGTTTTCTCTGGCTGTAGTTTACATGGGCAAATAGATTACCCAACTATACTACTGTTTTAATGTTTCTGTAAGTAGGTACCTACATGGGCCTCATGATGGTAAGGTGCCCAAAAATTGATGTGACCATGCCCAATGCAACTTAATCACATTTTGATTTAATATCAAGAGCGGAGTAAATACCTATGCACTTATTGTCAGGTAAAATTACTCACTTACCTATTTGCTAAATTGTCACTAGGTAGATTCGAATGTAGCCATACGCCCCGAATATCAAAATTCACCTAAACTTGAAGGACTAGAAAATAGAATAGGTACCTAAATAATACTAAACGACCGTATCAATTTAAATGGATTATTATTCGGTTTCTGAACGGTTAAACAATGCTGTGAACTGTCATATCGCCGACTCAAAGCTTTGACAAATGTTAACTGTCAACAAGCACAACAAGTTTGTTTATTACTTCATTCTTTCTCTAAGTTTATTTCAGTTTATTTTTATACTATATAAGGCTTTATTAATCTAAGATATAAGGTTTTAGGTGCTTGTGGTCTGTGAGTGAAATATTGAAAAATAGTTTATGAATGTGAAACTAGTACATTTAACTGGTTTCTCGATCTCGACTGATTTTAATTGAAGGTATCTAAAACATTTATCTGGAAAATCAATGTTGTTGCTCAGAACTTAGAAATAGAGTACCTACTTAAAATCCGTGATAAAAGATCTGTTTGTTTGTTGTTTTAGGTAATTATAATGTCTATATCAGACATCAGCATAAGTCTATCTAGCAGCGACGAGGAAGATGAAACTCCGAGTGAAATTATTAATATTAAACCTAAAAAGCCACGAGTTTCCAAAACAAGAACGATGAATCCATTGGAGGTTTACAGTGATGAACAATTTAAAGATCACTATCGGATGACCAAAACCGTGATGATGTCTCTAGTGAACATGATAGAGTCTAAAATAAAACCATTCACACTAAGAAATAGATCGATAAGTGCATTGGATCAAGTGCTATTAACAATAAGCTACTTTGCCACAGGAGCATACCAGAATGCTGTTGCTAACCACACGAAAGTCCACAGGTCAACAGCTTGCAGAATAATAAAAAAAGTGTCCGCAGCAATAGCAGAACTGGGACCTCAGTTTATATCAATGCCTCATACAGAACAAGACAGAAATAGAATAAAAAATGAATTTTATGATATAAGTTCCTTCCCAAATGTCATTGGAGCCGTTGGTTGCACCCATATTAGAATACTTTCACCTGGTGGGCCTCAAGGAAAATTTTACAAAAACAGTGAGGGATACTTTTCCTTAAAAGTTCAGGTCATATGTGATGCCAAAATGAAAATATTAGATGTGATCCACCAGTGCCCTGGATCAACACCTGAATCTACAATTATTGATGATTCCCACATCAGGGTTGATTTTGAAAATAGATTATATGATAATGATTTCTTATTAGGAGATAGCAGGTATCCTTGCAGACCATATTTACTGACACCTATCTTATATCCTTCAACGTGGATTGACGAGGCTTATAATGAGGTCCATATGAAGACCAGAAGTCCTGTGGAGAAGTGCATTGGTGTCCTGAAGACACGGTTCCCTTGTTTGTCTATGGGCCTTCGAGTGAAACTACAGACTACTATGAATATTGTAGTGTCTTGTTGTGTACTGCACAATTTGGCTTTAGATCACAATGATCACATAGACATTTCTGATATGGAATCGAACCTTCCAGAAGACACTGTTGTAAGTTTATCAACTCATGAAGACACTTCTGTGCGATCAGCTCTACTGTTAACTTATTTTAATAGATAATGGAAATAAAATGCAATATTAAAAAAAAAACATTTATTGCTTAATTTTCATAAGTTAAAAATACCTCTATGTACCTTATACAGTAACATTTTGCAGTATAAAATACTGAGTATACTCAGTATAAAATATTGAGTGAACTTGAGATATGTACAAACATGTAATTTACTTCATCAAAATTTAAAAAATACAATGAGAAGTAATGTAGGAAGTTTAAAATATTTATATAACGATGTATATGTACATACTTATATACAATAATGAATATAAAATGGATGAAATATTTCTATTAGGTGAGCTGATCACCCATCTATGGGACTGCCGGCATCCAAATATAATCAAATAATAATAAATATAAAATTATTTTAAAGTATAAATTACTTAACATTTATAAGGATTGTGGAATTTTATAAAATTATCAGGTAAGCCCCCATTTTTATCTTCATAGAAGTTGGCAGGGATAAGTACCCAGTTTTCATTATGTTTATTTCCAACTGCATGTGATATGGGGTCAAGATTTTTTTCCATAAACTAAAATCAGGCATAGATGAACAACACAGACACACACATCCACATAAATTGTTTGCCTGAGTATGAATCTGAACTGCAGACTTCAAGGTTTTGAGCCTATATTCTCACTAGCCCAATGAGAAGTTTGATACCATAATATTTTACAAATACAATTAAGTAAATTTATTTGTTTAATAGATGATACTCTTTTTCTTTGATTTTAATTTCCAAATCCAATAATTTCTCTTTTTTTAACATCATTCTGTATTCTACTAATCTTGTTTTCTTCTCAATCATTGCACATTCCAATTTGTGTTTATAAAATTGTTTTTTTAGTAAATCATTATTTTTCTTTTTTTGTGGCACTATTCTTTTTTGTGTTTCTTTAGTTTCTGTTGTAGCTTCTGATGCTGGTGGAGGATCGTTATATTCTTGTTTTAAATATTCAAATGGCAAAACATCAGAGGGGGCTGTTTCTTCATCTAAAAAAGAAATTAATTTGATATTTAATAAACAGTTACACACATAGTTCTGAATTTAGAGGAAGATACAAGTATCCGAAACATTTGAGAGACAGTCTCACAATACCTACAATAGAAAGAAATGCTTATGGTTTTAGGGCTTAGAGAGGTCAACATAAACAATATTGTATCATATTTATTCATAAACAAAGATTTCAACGGTCCCTATGTATAAAGCGACATGTCGAAAACTGAGGTTTTCAGGAGAACGAAATGAAGTTTATCTATAAGTTTAAGAATTATCATACTTGTTATCTTGTTCGATTAGTATTTAAAGTAGAATTATTAGAATACAAAATAATTAAAAAGTATATCTAGATAGATATGAGCGTATGGACAATTTAAAGCCATATATGCAGTAAAAAATATGACGTTTTGACTTCTCTTTATATACGTAGGCACTGTCGACTTTTTTGCAAAAGTTTTTACTTTATTTAAATAACTATACATACCACTCTTGTAATAACTGGATGCACTGTCACAGTTGACTGATAGTGGTGCCTCTTCTTCAGTGATCACTGTTACCATTTCACTACCAGCAGTACTTAGGTCAGACTTCTGGAAATAATAACTTATAGTTATCAGAATTTGCCATCAAATTAGTTTACACACACACAACCTCCCCACCAGTTATTCTGTAGGTAAATACACAACTAACACACCCACATTTTACCAAACTTATTTCAGTCCCATGATGCACTAGAGGGCCAGCCGGCGACAGCTGTATCAAGTATATTCTTGTATATATTTGTTGTATCTCTTGTATCTATAAGTTAATATCGAGTAGAAAAACACTGCAATCAGGGATTCTAACCCACTACCTCAGGGTGGCCATTCTGAATATTCAACTGGACCATAAAAGCATATAATGCATAGCATAAATACTAATTTATTCATTTTATTGACAAAGATTTTAATTTATTGAATAGTATACAAGAGTTATATGGAAGGATCAGGTTAACATACCTCATCAATATATTTGTGTGATCTGTCATCATTCTCAACATTATTTTTTATTTGATCTAAATATTTCTTCAGCTGAAACGGAATATAAAAAAATTAATAACAAGTACCACATATTTATTTTATTTCTGGTATTTAGTCAATTTTGGGAACTTTCGTAAATTGGACAGTGTTACGCAGAAATGATCCAACCCACAAAAATACAAAAAAAATTGCTGACTCCAATATGGTCTAGGATCATCTTTGCGTAACACGGTCCAAATGTACTTACGTTTCCATTAGCATGACTCTGCCTTGTGGCTCTTTTTAAATTCAAAAAGGCGGTTTGCAATTGCTTTTTGGTACGGGTTACCTCCGCGGTATTGTTGAATTCAACAGCGATTGCCTCCCAAGTTTCATTTTTCTTCGCAGTGAACTCTGCAGTAATGCATTTACTCTCTATGATTTCTTTATATCTAGAAATGAAAAGCCGTATGTTACAAAATCACATCACTTATTCACTTTGTCACTCACAAATGTATAACGTAAACATTCCGTAAACACAAGCTATTTCTCAATGTAAAGCGTAGTCATTATTCCGCACTTACTTCTGAATTAGTTCCAAAAGCTTACACTTTTCTCTTTCTGTGAAATTTTTACCGCGCGAAGTCATTTGGTAGAATACAAAAATACAAGAACAATGCTTTATTTACACCACAAACAGTGGATGAAATCCCTTGTGGTAAACAAAATTGCATTAGAAACCAGAGTTGCCATATATAATTCGAAAAAATCTTCCGTCTGAAATCTGCACAAAACATCAACCAATAAAAAGATAGATTTACAAAATTATATTGTTTATAGTATATATAGTTTCTTTTTAGGGAAAAACGGTCGTTCTCACTTCATATCTAGTAAGGTTTTACTATTTTATACACTTTTAATAGCTTATTCATTTTTTTGCGTCGAATTAGAATTTAGTACCTACTAATTTAATTTAAACTAAGTAACAGAACAGCACGTTATTACGTTTCTTAAAAAAATAGTCAAACTCCTGGAAAATCGTTAGTTTTGGCAACTCTGAATCGAATTGACATTTGTGACAGCTATTGCTTTTTTATTCTACAAGGAACTCACTAAGATCTAAGACCATTCTGCCAGGCGCCTCATACCATGCAGATTAATGCAGAATCATTCGTCGTGTAGACGTGACTGTCTACCGAGTGACTCTGTGCCTTAAAATTGTGATACTTATAATACAGTATAAATGAATAGTATTAACCCTGTAATATTACAGTCCCACTGCTGGAACGGGCTTCCTCTACTACAGAAAGATGTTAGGCCTTAGTCTACAACGCTGGCCTATTGCGGGTTGGTAGTTGGTACACTTCACATACCTTCGAAATTCTTGTGGAGAAATTCTCGGGTATCATCGTAAGGTTTCCTTACGATGTTTTCCTTCACAGTTATGGCAAGAGATAATTCACAAAGAAAATAGAGGTGTATGCTCCTTTTTTGGGGTTGGTCTCGAATATAGACGGGCAATAGCACACAACTTGTAATCTAAAAGTTATGACCTAGTGGTCATAAGTCGCTCAATTTATTTGAAATATACGCGCGCCAGCTCGGCCAGCGTAATATTGAAAGAATAAACTTATCTTACGTGTTTCTTAAGTCTTAACCACTCACGAAACATTCTAAGGTGTAATAATCGCTCTCGCATTGTTATAAGTGGTTGATGGCGGTATTGAAATTTGAGATCGATTTATTTGTATGGAAACTTGCTTGATGGCCCCTCTTTAATTAGTAATATTAAATCTACACTTTTAATTACCTAATCATTAACGTTTAGTTTTCAGTTTTAAACAAAACTTTTTATAATAAACAACAATCCTTTTGTGACTTGTGAGTTAATTCATTAGTGTAGCGTAGTTATGATCATTTTATTGATAGGAACTAACAAAATAATGCAATATGTTAAAATGCAAATAACTCTCCGGAAAGTAAACCACTTCCCCGTCTTTAGTTCAGTTGGTACGTGCAACACTTTTTCACAAATTATTAATTAATTTCCTTGAAGCGTGCACGATAATAGATTCGTTAATTTGAACGATTGAAAATAATTACCTAGTAGGGACTTAGACTATTAAATAATAGTCTACTAAGTATTATGTTATTTACACATTAGGTATATTTATTATATTTTTATTGTAAACAGACCGACCGATCGACCAATTTGGAAAGTGTATGCCATAAATTGTATAAAAATAATCATATAATGACTAAGCTTATTGTTTGTGATATACATAGATATAAGGATTTTTGTTAGTATGGGTTTTTGCATCCTACAATGCCATTTCACCTTTTAATCATTCTTTTGGTAATTACACCTCCAGTGGTATTGAGGATGCGTGAATCCATATAAATATGATTATCAATTGTATTGACAATTTGTAAATCAAATTTTTTAAAAAAGGAAAATAGACAAAAGAAAATAAAAAAGAAATGGTGACAATTGATGATGAAAAAAATAAGCCCGGAGTTTCTTTCTGCCTTTCTTCTTCGGGTCGTCATCCGTAGGTAGCTAGAGAAAGGCTGGTAGGTTAGCTAGGATAGGGCCTCACGCACCAATCCCAACTGCTTCCAGTATTTCCAGTCAATCCCCTGCCACCATTCCTGCCATATGCCATTCCCATACAATCCATTCCCTTACACTCTATTCCTATTTCCCCTTATCACCCTATCTCAGCCATCCCATCGTTATTATGTCCATACTTGCCTGCCTGTTGTCTAATACAAATATATAATGTAAATTATATTAATCCTAATTTAAAAATTTACTTGTGTTGACTTGTCATAAGTGCTTTTTTACATGCCTACGTGATCAATAAAGATTTTTATTTTTTTTTTTTTACCTTCTTACCTAAGTGGTTCTTTATGACTTTATTTAATTTTGAATTAGTTTGAAATTGTAATTTGTAAACCACCGCAAGATAACTGGATACAACCGATATTATAGCTTGCACTCGGTACAACAGCTCAACGCTTTCTATGTGTTAGCCTTATAATTCTATGGTTTAATTTTCTTAACCTCATCAGTTTTACCACAAAACACTATAGAGGTACAATGCATGATCAAAACATAAGCTATAGATTATAGAACAAATCTATATTGCATGCATTTTACAGAGAAATATTATGATGCAAGTAATCGTCAAATAGTACCTACCTATCTGGAACAAGGATACAACAAGCGGTGTATCAAATCGATATCACTTCTTGAAGTTTATATATCTACTATAGTTTTTATTACCATTTCTTTCTTTCCAATTTGGGGTCGGTACTCGGTAACACACTTTTCCAAGCATGTTGCAAATTGAATTCGCCTTAATTTTTTATGACTGACTGTTTGTACGACGTCAGCCCTCTGTGGGATCGAGTCCCGAGCAAATTTAGAGAGACACCCGCCCGACTTGGGAATCGAACCCTGGACCTACAGATTCACAGCCAATATACGCTGCCACTAGATCAATAGGAGGCTACGATTTTTATTCTATCAGTCTAACAAATGCAGGCATTTCATATAGGTCGCTATGTAGGTTTATTTATGGTAGATACCTACCTATTCTGCCTGTTGTCGAAAACCTATTGTTTCGTAAACAGTGGCCTGGATCTATCCAAGTTGCAGTGCAAGTTTTTGCGCAGACATAAACTGAACTACCTCATAAACTGAAGGTCATAACTGGCTAATCATTAATGTTGCAAAATTAATAACAGTCCCCAGGCTTGACACGGCCGTGTACCAGATGCATTTCGACGGATTTCTGCAATCATTTACGCTAGTTTGCATAGTTATCTAACAGAAGAGTAGGTTAATGAGCACTCCCACAACTAAACGATCATCTAATAAGCGTAGGTTAATAACCTTTAAATATTATGTAAAATACACTGTATAGTAGTAGAGAAAACAAGCCTAGGTAAAAACGGTTAAATCTTAAATCAACAGAGAAGGTACGTGTAAAAGTACACGGATCCATTTTTGAATAGGACATAACCGGCAGGTGGAGAGAAAGAAAGAAAGAAAGAAAGATTATGTAGGCTTTAAGGCTGTCCCTAAAGTTAATCGCAGTTCAAACTTGATACCGGGCATAATAGTAAACATGATAGTCAACTGAATGAGTGAGTGACGTATGTAGGTGATAAATGTACTCGTATTGTGTATGAGTAGATGGTGGAGATTACTCGTGCTTCGCGTCTGACGACTACATGCGCGAGGGAACTATTCATTCAACATTAAAACTTGCAACAACTTTAAAGATCAAAATAGTCAAGAGTTAGTGATCTACATAAGGATGTAGAACGGTTTAGTTGAGGTGATACCCAGAATTTATCATCATTAGGAGTAAACTGATATGAAGTGACAGCTCGCCGTTACATTTCATAAGTGTGTGAGATTTCCCTCCCAATCCATGGGAATTCTAAGGTATGGGGCTTCTTTCCCACGACAGGCACTTAGGTAGTAGCTTGGTAGTGCACCTGCTATCTAACATTAAGGGCTACGATAACCCCTTATCAAGTGGGCCATTTGCTTCTTAAGCCACTAAAACATGACGATTTTTTTTTATATTCATCCTTCGCCTATGATCCTATATTGCATAATACATTCAGATGTTAAATTGCCAAATGGTCCAATCATTGTGACGTGGTGCCCGGTGTCGTGCGGGGACCGGTCTCGTCTCCCGACCCCTAATTATTTGCCTTGACTCATACTCTGGACTATTTGATCGGTCAAAATATCTTTACAGCTATCTACTTATCTACATTATTCAAAAATTTTTAGTCTAACTTAAATACCAGCATTATTTGAATTTCATGTAATTGTCATTATCATAAGTGTAATCCGCAAGTTTGAATTATATTAGATTAATGTTAGACATCCATCTTAATAAATTTTTAAACCGTTTTTACTTTAATTTTTGGAATTTTCTAAGAGGCTTGTTAATGAAGATAGTTCATAATTATTCTACTGATTTGAATTAATATATACTATCTACATATTTTCCTACATACGTTTGCTTACGTTTTTATTTGTACCGTTAGTTATGCCCATTTTTATGGCCCAATTATTCAATGAATGCCCCTCCTACCTTCTTGATCCCGAAAGTGATTTTCTCTTCTAGAATTGGACTTCTAACACATGCGATTTCTAATAGTAGCACTCGTAGCTAAGTCTGCACTATGGTGTGTAGCTTGATGTCACGGCGTTTTCAAGAGTATAAAATAAAAGTATTAGCAGATTGTTATCAAGAATAATCAGTATAAGAGGCAATAGAAACAGTTTAGCGCTTTATTACAAGTTTCGTTCGAACACGCAGGTCTCTGTTTAGTTCTATATTATGAGGACGCTGAGGAGTAAGGATACGATTGTCTGAGTTGTAATTTCTCCTGCGGCCATATTGTGTAACCCGGTCAGCGTTCAATTATCCAATGATCCAATCAGTGTGAACTAGTCGAGAGCTCAGGGTCTTCTTTCCAAACCCTGCCTTGACTCTGCCAGAATTGGAACAGTAGGATTTAATAGCCGTGACCCATATTGGTACGAGGTAAGCATTTCTAAGATATTCATTTTTAGGATAGTTAAGTAGACAAACTATGGTCAAAATGTTTTTGCACCAATAGGTCGACTTGACTAGGGCTGATCTAATAAAATATATAAAGAAGATAACAGTTAATTGTTGAATTTAGGTATTTACGCCAAGCAAATCAGTTCCTCTTTATTTATTTTGAGGATTGTCTTTTCCATATTTGCTTCGAGATCTTGAGAGACTGTACCTCTCTAATATCCTAGGTCTCAGGAACTAGGACGAACTTAGATGTCACAAGTTTTACGATGTCTAAACCTAAATATTCATCAATCACTCGATATTGAGTGCGGGGATCATCAAACAGTATAAATACTTATCAACGTATCAGTGAAATAATTTTGTCGACATTAAAAATCAACTTTCTAGATAAAGTATCATCTGTCAGAGGCAGAAGTCGTGAATGTCGTGACACACAGACAGACGCGGCGACTGGTGGTGGAGAAAGCGTACATCCGCCGTTTTCTATTACCACCATCGCTATAATTAACAACATAAAGTCAATACGCGAATGTTTACCTACTTGATAAAAATGTAGTTCACATGTTCTAGAAAGTGGTTGACACTTACTTTAGTTGAAACATAATTCTTACGGCCTTTTCGCTTGTTTGTGATTTATGATGCTCATTATTGGGTACTGGGCATTTTAAGATTTAACATCTAGATGTTAACGACACACTAGGTCTCAGGTTGACGAGCGCAGAGCATGCATCGGTGTTTTGTTATTCAAAATGCGGTGGGTGGTGTTGCTACTGTTCGTGGGCAGTCGTATCGCTTACTGTTACTGCAATGTTTTTTTATTGCAGTTACTCACAGGAGTTAGATACCATAGCTATTATATTGGGTACCATATTATCATTACAACTACCTATTCGAATCTAAATTGCTCGTCCGGCTCTTTAAGAAGACTGGTAGCGTGTGTGACTCCTAACAGAGTTTAAATATAAAACTCTATTATTGATCTTTTTTTATAATCATCTACTTTTATACTACTATCCATTGCAACTGACGACGTTGCCAATCGCTGATCGTCGTTTGTCCCAGGTACTGTGAAGATAATCGGCTTAGCAACGTGGAGAGTCCGACGTCTCTCGTTACAAGTCCATTGTACGCATTGTGCTCGGCCGACACAAACTAATAGCTTGAATGTCGGTGACGTGTTCGTCACTCGAGCCTCGAGAGCGAAGGATCTTGGTGCAGTTTTGACTAGGGTCTTTTGACTTTACTCATAAAAATTTAGACAGACTGAGAGTTGAGAAGTGATTAGGTGCCGGGTGCCGATGACTAACGCCTGCACTTTTTTCTTTGTATGATATTTGTCTCATCCTTGATCTAGCTAGCAGAATTGTATGTCTGTGGCCATCGTATCATGTGGCCTGGAAGGTTTTCGGTTTGAATCCGAGGGGTCAATGTGGTTTTCTTAAAAACACTTTACTCGGGAATGGATCACTCAGGAAGATGGCAGCTGGTCTTAAGAAGAAAGTGAAATACATGCTGCAACATGTTTAAAAATGTGTGTTGGGCATTATTGTGACAAGACCGAATCTGCCATTACAAATCATGACTACAAAATTATTTCGTGTGATTCAAAATAATTTTGCGTGTTTTCACACATATTAAAGTTAGCAAGATGTAATCGCTGACGCTACAGATTACAGAAAGACGCGTGGTAGCTTCTCAGTAATAACTTTCACTATTGCATATCAAAGCGTGTTGTAATAGTTGTTCTTTGCATAATTTTTATGTGTTGCTCATAACCGTGAAATGTTGAATGACTTGCCGAAATGTTTTACATGCTGACAACTTTATCTGTGAGAAAGTGGCGAATGAATGGGAATTATGTAAACTCTAACGAAATGCCTTTTTACCAACTTTTTACCTTTTACCATTTTTACCAACTCCTGACACCCCGCACATAATATGCGAGCAATGGGACTAATCAATATAGGCACGCAGAATTCGTCTAAGATAGCAATAATGAAAAAAGGAATAACAATTTAAGAACTAAGAACATAGGCTGTTGGTAGAATTTACCTTGTAAGGGAATAGGAGAGCTGAGTCAGGAACCATGCGGTCTATTTACGTCTCGGACAGTCGGACATGACAGGTGATTATTGCGTAAGGATGATTGTGATACATGACCGCTTTACTTCAGTATATTTCCCCTCCTTAACACGTGTAAAACGACTGGGATATTAGTAAAGAATATTTTAGATAAGCTGAAACAATCTTCTGAAAATCTTTCGGGAAGCATTATGTTAAGCAGTGAATAGTGAAGAGAGAGAAGCTCTTCGTGAGAGTCTCACTTCCCAAATAAATTGCCATAACAGTAGTTAAAGGTGCATTTTGTAAGATTGATTTCAGATTTAAACTATCTACAGATACAATTTAAACTGTTTACACGCAGAGTAGTTGCAGTGGTTTCATCAAAGTCAATGAAGCAACAAGAACAATAAAATCATCAAAATCTCAGCGTGTAAATGCTGTCACGTTTGAGTCGGTTGTGCACGCGACCATTGTCCGTAGCAATTGTTTTATTATCGTAATTGTAAGAGCTTCATACTAACTGCTTCAATCGGCATTGTTTATTGTTACGTTATTTTGATAATCATCAACTTTTGTCTGCTGCTTTTGTATTTGTAATTTGTGTGGGATCCTGCAGCGGTAGCAATTTTGTGAAACAGAAATCATTGTAATATATTGTTATCCCTTTCAGATGGTTTTAAACGTGCTTTCGCCCCAATTTATGAACACATTGGTATATAGTTACCCAGTAACAGAGCAGCACCCCTAGTACGAGTTAATGCTTTTCGAAAACTATGATAGTTATCGTTAATACTCCATACATTTGATTAGTAGCGCCGCTTGCGGAAACTACAATGAACTAAATAAATGTATGGAGATTTAACGATAACTATCATATTTTTCGAGCAGCATTAACTCGTACTAGGGGTACTGACTCTCTCTCTTTGTGCGATTCCGCACTGAGGTAAGTGGAAAGATAAGGTGAAAGATAAGGTAAGTGGATAAGGTAAGTTGGAAAGAAAGATATCTTACTAATAAAATGAAACACATCAGCAAGTTGCTATTTCATATCGGTTTCTTGAAGCAATGGTATTGACCCGGTTGAGCCGGTCCAATCATGCTGTAGACATAACTATCTACAATGTGGCTCTACTACTTATAATAAAATCACACTCCCCACGGAAAGACAGTTTATCAAGGCAGTGCCTCTGTCAAATATTAGTCTCGTAAAAATGCATTGTGTATGTGAATCTATGGAAGATTTTAGTCTCACGATCGACTATGATCAGGCTAATAATATAATAACAATACTTGTCTAATAATGATGTACCTATAAATAATCTACAATTTACCATTTTATTAGAAAACATAGTTGCAATCCGTTGTCGTCTGACGACATTATTGACGCTGGACATACATAATAATTATGTTTTTATGGAAGAGCTCTGCATAAAAAATGTCTCTCTCTGCATAGAAAATCTCTGTAAGTGATCCATAGATAGACCTATACCCCACAATGAATAAATACAAGCTAATGATGATGGTAAAGCTAATGATCGTGGTTATTGTGATAGTTGTGATGATGACAATGATTGGAAAACATTCAAAATGTAGGTACTTTCAAATTTACTAGACAAAATGTAGGATCCTTGCAATGATAATTTAACAATTTTAGATTTTGTTTCTGACCTACATGATCAAGATCGTTACATCCAAGTAATCGTATTTTGACATAGTTCATAATCATAGGTTCGTTAAACACTTGTTGATACATTAGTAGGCAGGGCATGCGTCGCGTCGGTCTTTATGTCGCAACCTTCAAGGAGCAACTGAATTATTTAGTGGACGCCACGTTCTTTAGTATAACGAACACTTTCTCTAAAGGTTTAATTAATGATGGACGTGAAATTAATACAATAAAGAATCATTGAAGTCACAAAGTACTACGAAACTGAGAGAAAAAAGGAAGTCTAATCCGAAACTAGCTGATAATCTTTAAACGGCTCTACAGTTTTTCTTGAATTATGGCTAAGAACACTCCCGATCAACATAACATAACATAACATAAGCTCACGCCTGTATCCCCGAAGGGGTAGGCAGAGGCGCACTAGCGAACTAGAACACCCACATTTCGCCGAGCTTAGTTCCGTCCCAGATGTGATAGGGGGCGAGCCTATCGCCATATCGGACACAAATTCCAGACTCCGGACTGATATGGAAAAATCCAATATCACTTTGCCCGACCCGGGATCGAACCCGAGACCTCAGAAGTTCAGAACCGTAGTCGTACCGAAATACCACCACGCCACCGAGGCAGTCCCGATCAAGTAACCTTAAAAAACGGTTCATTAGTAGAGCTACGATAGCCACAGACAGATACACAGAGTCACATACATACATATATACACGTTAAACTTAAAACACTCCACTCGTTGGGTCGGCACTTCGGGAGTTAATAAAATAGTGTTCAAGACAATAGGGAAAAAAAGAATAATAAAGTTTTCAAAATACACCACAAGTAAAATTTATCAAAATCGGTTCATATAATTTATTTTGGTGGTGACATGTTGTACACATCAAAATACGAATTGAGGAAACATCTTTTGGAAGTTGGTAGTCGGAGAAGCTACATGAACTTTAATGTAAGTAAAGGCTATTAAAATATTAATAGTAGGTGCTCATAAAATATTCATCTGCGTGGCCGTCACCCCGACCTAAGGCTTAAAGCTGACCACTGTTCGATACCCGGGTCGATACCGTGGCCTTAACTTGGCATTTTAAATTACTGTGGAATAACTGATCGATTGTAGTGCTGTACTATTGTTAGTACAAGGTTATCTTTATGTCTATTATTAGTCAATATTAATAATTACCAAATAATTGAAGGTTAGGTTTACTTTGAGAATTGAGGTACCTCCAGGATAACTATTGATGAATAAACTGGTCATTACAAATCATCGTATCATGTATATCGGAGATATTGCTTTTACATCCTCTCGAGCAGCTCGACCGAAGTAAATGCACTGTCTCACAGAAAACCGACGTGATGTAGCAATTTGTTATTGCGTTTCGTATGGTGAGGGATTTCTATTTTTTCTGCACCGGCTTTCAACCGAACCCTGGCATTAGGTGGAATTAATATCAGGCACATTTAAAGAAAAAAGGAATAGTTGAATATTATTCAATTCACACGGTAACGGGAGCACGGGTGCTATGCAATTGTTTAATAACTTTAACATACTGTCTACTTGGATGTTCTTCTGTAATACCGTGTAAAACTATTTTTAAATGAATTTGCGAAGCCATTGCATGCAAATAAAATAGTCCATGCCTTAGAGACGGCCCTGACACGGGATTCCGTGCGTACGTAACCATATTACGACATAGATAAGCAGGTGTGAATAATAGAAATAAGTACCTATGCTTTGCTGCAGGTTGCTTGATTATTTTAAAGGAGATAGAAAGTTCTTAATTTAAAGGGAAGTATTAGAAAATATTTAGTAAGGGTAATTAGTAGTTACGTCGTCGTCTGTAATTCACTTTCTGCGGCAGTTTGTGACGTCGCGTCGCGCGTAATCCTGCCGTCCATTTAATTCCCAAAATACTCATATGCACAGGCAGAGCACACCCCCTTCCCAATCCCTATTCCCTTCAAACCACTATGAATATTTTGGTATCTTGGGTATCTGGATAATGAAGGTCACATACCACGAATAATTAAGATGAACCATCTGCTTATTTATCAGTCTCAGCTATAAGGAATTCTACACATCAATTCAGAAACCATAAGCAAAATGTAGTAATCGTTTATAGTACATTTCATACTTCTACCTCGCTCAGACATTTGCGTCAGAGTAACTCAAGAGGGAAGCAATTAGCTGAAGGGTTTTCCAACAGGTACCTCTGACCGGTGCCGCGCCAACAAGGGGGAGGAAATTCAAGGTTTCACTCATTACTTTTTAAGGGCACATGAATATTTTAGGAGTCTGGAGTTCGTGGAAGTGGGTCAGCTCTTAACCTACTCTTAGGAAATTTCGGGTATTCCATGATTTTAAAGATGACCTTAGGTTAGAAGTAATAATAAATAATAATAATAATATTAGCCCTGTAATATTACTGTCCCACTGCTGGGAACGGGCCTCCTCTACTAATGAGAGGGGTTAGGCCTTAGTAACCACGCTGGCCTAATGCGGGTTGGCAGACTTCACATATCTTCGAAATTCCTGTGAAGAAATTCTCGGGTATGCAGGTTTCCTCACGATGTTTTCCTTCACCGTTATAGCAGGCGATATTTCACAATGAAAATACACTTAACATAGAAAAGTCAGAGGTGTATGCTCCATTTTGGGGTTGGTTTCGAACCTCCGACACTTGTCTCGGCAGTCCATACCATTCCCAACTGAGCTATCGCTGCTTATAAGTTAGAAGTAGGATTATTAAATACATTGATTCATATCTACATTCATGCCTGCTTCCCTAAAAAGGCATAGGTACATAGGTGCAACTTTGACGCTAATGACTTCCTTGAGCGATTCATTTCATGAGGAGTATAGGACTGACTTTTGCTAAGTGACTAGATAGTAGGTACTTAGTTAGTTAAATAGCAACTACATATTATTAGATGCTGGTTCGAAAATCCATCTTCACAAAGATCATTACAGTGCGATTAAGAAACAAGGACTCCCACTGCTTTACCAAAGCATTTATTTTGAAACATTTCACAAACGCGATCTAGGTTTATGACGTCATTAGACAGTTAACCTAGTTTAAATTGAAAATTTTACAAATCGCCAATCAAAATATGAATGCAAAATGTACCTATAGTTATATACTACGTAAATTAACAACCATTCCTAATATTGTAACAAATGACAATGGTTGGAATTACACAGGCATGTATCTGTGGAATTACATAATTAAATAATATAATCGACGTTGTAAACGTTGTAATAAGTATCTTGGGCGGTGTGAAAAATATCTTTATGATAGAATTATAGTTTCTGACATTGAAAGAACGTCTTTATATTTTAAAAATCATATTATAATATATTCTAGAAATATTTTCATCATCATCAGCATCAGCCACAGGAGGTCTACTGCTGAAACTCCTCCAAAGATTTCTACATGTGGAACAGGATGCCGGCTCAGGGTACAAATTGAGTCATTCAATCAAAGTGTAAAGAAACATTTACGCAGGTCAGTATGATTCTACAATCCATTGATAGTATTTTTTATTGGGGTTACTAGTATCTATAGAGGGAGTCCATCTATTACCGTTGCCCCCTTCGTTTTATCCACCACTGGGGACAAAAGGAAAAAAACCTAACCGACCGACTTCAAAACTTTCCCAACGTGACTAAATTTATACCCTTGAAATAAGCTATATCGAACACAAAAATAATCTTAAAAATCGATCCACAATTGGCGGAGATATCGCAAAGACATTGGAATAGCTCCGCTTAATAAGATTTCTATGAGATATCGCGTAACATAGATAAAAAAATACATACGAATTGGGGACCTTCTCCTTTTTTGAAGTCAATCGAAAAGTTGTCCGTTGTGGTGCATAATGCACCTGTCATCAACTGCGTAATGTAAAAATAGCGTAGATATTACGTTTTATAGCATGTCGATGACTAGGTAATACTTCGAGTACAATTAAGCGACAAAACCGATTTAAATATGCCAGGGTTGTAATCGGTGGAGCATTGCAAACTGATGTTTCATGATGTTATACAGTCATTGTAATGTATCTAGGTTTGTTTAAGCACCATTTAAAATAAGAGAGTCCCGCACCACAGAAGCGAGATCATTAAACAAAATATTCAGGTGGCCATGTTATTGATTCTTATTTTCAAACTGAATGATGTGGCATCGTTAATGACAATTTAATGCTATGTATCTATAAATTATAAGTTACTGAATATATTTTGGTCATAAAAAAACATAAGTGATACTTGTGTTTTAAAATAACAGTAGGACTTTATAAAGATCTTTTTTGGCTCAGAAAAGTGACTTAAAAAAACGTAAACTGACTGGCGGACCCAAGAAGTTACTAACCTAAATTGGTCATTTTTGCAGCTTGTGCGTAGGTACATGCAGGTACGGGTAATGCTTATAATGATTAATAACACCGGATTAATTATAATAATAGTCATAATAATCACTCATTTAATGGGTAAATAATTATTTAATCCAAGTTTTAGTAATGACTCAAAAAGTAACTGTAATTTGGACTGCAATATTGACATGCACTACGAGTAATGAATATTTTCACGACATATCGTCGCGCTGCGATTTATTTGTGTTCAACGTGGAAAGTTGATTTATGAGTGTAAACTGTAAACATGTACGATATTTGTGAAAATATTCTGTTTCCTGAGTAGAATTTTTTTTATCGCCTTCTGACGGTAGAGCAGCCATTGTAAGTGGTAACCGTTGCCCATCAGCATCGTCATTGATCTAGATTCAGGCACTGATACCTACCGTGTTGCGAACTTAGATAAAAGAAAGACAGGTTTCGAAGTACAGCAAGTTGTCATTTTACGTCAGTTTCTATGATACAATGGTAAAAACCAAGTTGAGCTGGTTTACAAAGTGGCTCTACCAGGCACCAGTTACTCTCTTTAAAAATATACTGTAGCTTCGCAAACTAACTTACAATTTTTGGTTGTAAAGATTTATTTTCTCTTTCACGTTTACAAACTAGTTATTATATGTGATCCACATTAAAATAATATGACATTTCGTCGGAATTTTATTTAATCAATAAACATGAATGATTTTTAATGGTTGAACAGCAGAGTGGGAGACTACTAAGCTAAGCCATAGCAGAGATACTATGGCTTCTCTTTGTAGCGGGTAAAAAATATTTGTATAGGTACATATATGATTTAAAAATTGATTTTTTGCATTGTTTTGTCACTCAGTCAAGGAGTCTAGTGGCAGCGGCTATGGGCTGTGAACCAGCGTCGAGATCCTCAATTCAAATCGCAAATTGCGTGTTTTTCTGACACGATATTTTATACACAGGACTGGATATTCGAGAAAATAACCACAGGCAGACGAGCGATCTTAAAATAAAGCCAAAACAATTCTGCAACGTTTAAAAAAAATTCGCCACGCCGTAGCGACTCCACATTATAAGTCGGATAAGGACTAAGGTGGAAGAAGTTTTGAAGAGTCGAAAAGATTTGAAAATAATATTTGTTCTGTAGTTTTAAACTCATTTAATTTCTTGGAACAACGATACAGTCAGTGTCCGATATCAAATAGCTATACAGGTTCAATTTCAAAAATCTCTCCGCGGATTTATCTCGTTATCATACAATGTGCCGGTAGCATTCAATAAATTGGCGGTCAATTTTGCCATTTGTACATATTAAATGAATGAAGGATTCATTGGCTTCTTGGAATAATCGGGAAAGCTACATCGTAATCTTAAAAAAATGGGGTCTATGTATGTAGATTTGATGAATTTTGAAGTTCAGCAGATATTCCAGCTTTCAAAACCATTTGCATCAATATTTCATGAATCGATTCGATTTCGAATGGCTTATTTTGCTAACTTTTACTTTTTAATATGCACATTTGTTTTGAATATATCTTTATTTCGTTTTTTAATTGCGTAATATTTTTCGTCACGTAACATGGTGGAAGATTTGTTTTGAGTTTTCGCAATATCAAGATCAATTGAATTTATTGCACAGCAACTATCACAGCCAATGCGCGGACCAATTATATCTAATTGTTACATGTTATAACACAACTACAGTGTACTCACTACGTCTCGATGAGCTCGCAGTTGAGCAGCAACTTCTCCGGTCCCAGTTCCACCACAGCCACCGTCTGATCGTGGTAGTAGATCATCCTGAGGGTGTCGTTGCTGATTCTTCTGCCGGTGTACGGCTTCACACCCGCGGTAGGCTTGTCCGTGCCATCAGCCCGCGCACCCACACTCCCCACCAGGCCCGCCAGAGACCAACCAGCAGGGAAACTGAACGTAAACGGCTTAGCAGACGCCGACGGCGGCGACGACACGGCTATGCAGAATATAACAACAACTGACAACAAGGATTTGAAAAGTCCGTCGGCCATAGGAGCGCCCCTGACGATGGCTTCGCGCGCCGACCGCACCGCGCTCATCAACCGTCGGAGAGACATGTTGTTTGTTTATTATTCGTCCATGGCGTGCGTGCGTGCCGCGCGGTGGTCGGACCACAACTGGTGCGGACTGCGGACTGGTGGGCCCAGTGGTACTTTCTTCGGCATTACGTCATAACACCTGTGGTTTTCACTTGCATTTCCGTCTCCGCACCAGGGCCACGGTCATTGTCAGGTTCATTGCGAAATGCGACCTAAATGAGCGTCCATCCGGGGGAGACCTGGTCATCCTCGCAATAGCTATTGTATATCATATCATATTGAAATAGCCGGTGTTTTTGTATTTTGATAACACTTAGATAGAATTCACTTACCTACCTACTTTAGTGTATTAGATAGTCGGGTATTACAGATTACAGAAACTCCTTGTCAAGCATGATGCATGTAAAAATTATTCAAGAAAGATATCCTCGGCGACGTAGTTTTGTTGCGGTACGACTACCTACTATCCTGAGTTCTCGGGTTCAAAGGTATATTGGGATTGTCTAATCAGTTGTAACTTGTAGCCTGGAGTCCAGAACTTGTGCCGGAAAGGCGCCTCGACTCTGTCACTTCACCAGACGGAAATAAGGTTGTACAAAAGTGGATGCGCTAATACTCTCCTGTCTCTCCCCCAACAAATGCTGTTTTGGACCAAAGGTCACCTTTAAAGGTAGGCAATAGGCAATGAGGTAATTAGTGTTTCTTGTGTCAGAGCCTCTTAGAGGTAATTTATAGATGCTACCATTGCCCATTCCACATGTTGAATTTGAGCCTCCACATTAACCAGTACCGGATCTAGGTATTTTCAAAGCGGGCGCAAGCTGCCAATTTGCCCGATTTTACCTCCCCCAAATTAGGACGTCCTCAAGACTTTGCCGCCTCCCAAATCCTGCCGCCTGGGGCGCGTGCACCCTCTCGCTCCCCCTAGATCCGGCGCTGACAGCAAGTAATAATTTATTTGCGTAACTTATTTGAACTCAAAGACATTAAATAGCAGGAAGATTATCGATGGTAGGATGTAGGAAGCTAAGAATTACAGGATTTTAATGGAGTTTTGTAAAACATAATTGGATTTTTGCTTGATTTTTTGTAATAGTTGGGTATCACTAGCGCCATCTAATGAGTAATATTTGAACTAGTTCAGTGCCCACAGACAGAAATACTCGTCATCTTACTTTCATTATTCATATCACAAGTTACCTTGAAGGTAATTTAATTTATAAATCTATTGTTACCTATGATTGTTACGAAAATTATTTTATTTTCAGATAAGTTTTCGTTTTCGGAACGCATTGATTTCTCATCTGTGCAGTGTAAAACGTCAAAAAGAAACGTCAAATAATTTACGCAAATATATATTTTTTCTTTTCTAGTTTTATCGTAATTTTACATAAAAATCACAAAATAATGCTGTATAGTCGAGAACTCTTAAAGTTATAGGATCCGTTTTAAACTATAACTAACCTAAACGACATGTCTGGTGAGCAGGCGGAAGCTGTGAATGGTATGTTTATAAGTTCTTGTGTTTTACATATATTTTATGCTGGTGGTGTTAAAAATTGTTTGTGGTTAAAGCAGAAGGCGTGGGCGAGAGAAACGGCCCATCCCCGGGTCCTGATCAAGCAAGAAAAGATCTAGAAGAAGAGTTCAATGTCCAAAGAGCCAAGATGAAAGAACTGTTTTTGCAAAAAGAAGGTTTGTTGATTGACCTCGAAGGAAACAAATTATTTTCTCACCGCTGGGAAACAGTTTATGAATTGTTTTATTCCCATAAAGTCTGTATACAATGAGTTTTTTATTTCTATTAGAATCACAAGACAATGTCTTGGTTAATTTAAATTGTTATGACATCAGGCATAGAGAATATGTTATATTGCGCATTTGGCATATATAATAGCTAATTTAAAGGTATAGATACAGGATAGCTTCACCTTCACATTTAATTTCTATACTGGCTAATTTATGCTTACACTAGCTTTTGCCCGAGCCTACGCCCATATGAGAGTCTTGCCAAACGTTCATCGCCAATTGACAGCCTCCGTGGCGCAGCGGCCGAGTAGCCGACTATGAAGCAAGAGGCCACAGGTTTAATTCCCGCATTGAGACAAATGTTTGTGTGGCCCATAGATATTTGTTTCAAGTCTGGGTGTTGTGAGACCGAAAGTCTCTCATTGCTTCTGATACCCACTGTACAGGTTATACCTAGTGTGGGGTCAGGGCTAGCTGTGTGACTGTTGGGTGTATTTATTATTATTTATTTTAATAATTACATCCCTTTAGGGGATGAAGGGAAGGCAAAAAACGCATCAAAATCCATTTTGTAGTTTTAAAGACAGCATACAGACAGCAGGAAGCAATTTTGTTTTATACTATGTAGTGATAGGTATACAAAATGTCATTTTTCAACAAATATGGTGCTCGTGCTAATAATAGCTAGAAAAACGAAAGCCTTAAATTATAACACATCTAGATTAAAGCAACCATGAAGCCTGACTAAACTTGTGTATAAGATTTGATGTAAACTAAGTCAATATCTCCTTGGTGTCGTAGTTTTGTGCATGGTAAGATATTGTTCTGAGGTCTCAGGTTTGATCCCCGGGTCGGGCATAATGATATTAGCTCGCCCCCATCACATCTGGCACAAAACTTCGCTTGGCTAAATGTGGGTGTTCTAGTTCGCTAGTGCGGCCCTGCCTACCCCTTTGGGGATACAGGCGTGAGCTTATGTTAAATAAATCAATGTTGCCTTAACAAGTGTTTGTTCACAGAAGACATGCGTAAGATGTTGAACGAGAAGGAGCAGCTGGACTCTGAGGTGATGAGTCTGCGTGCAGAGCTTCAACAACTGCAGACCCTCAGCGAGAACCAGAAGTCCGAGATACAGAGCTTGCAGATGCTCGTCAGTGGTATGACATTAATATGATCCATCTTCAATTTCAAAGTCACTTGCTTACATAAGCTCACACCTGTATCCTTGAAATGGTAAGCACCTATCCCCATAGAGGGGACCAAATCTCAGATCAGAAAATCTGGCCAGATACTAAGTACAAAAACCTAATACCACTTTGCTCATTTGGAGGATCGATCCTGAGACCTTAGGACAATTGTTGGACCATTTAAAATTTAAGAACCGGCTTTGCAATCCCGTGTAGGGATCTTTACCAAAATGAGCTTTATATTTATAATTCAAGTTAACTCTGTTGAACACAATTTACAGACCAACTTCATAATTAAATCTCATCATGACCTAATTTATATGGGAATACCATTGGAATATGCTCTATCACACCAAAGAAGAATCTTGAAAATTGGTCTACATTTGCGTAAATATCACATGAAATGAAAAAAATATAGACAAAATTCATTACCTTATTTAATTCGTAAATAAAGTAAATAATAAATAAAGTTCCCTAATGAAAATAGATACCATAATAAAGCATATCATAAAAATATTTTCAAAATATGGTTATATCCCAAACATGTGATTATAACACTACAATTAATTAACAGTTCTGATTTATCACAATAGCTTTTATCAAATTAACATTTAGTTATGTTTTCCTCCATCATTATAGTTTATGTGTGAGTTGGTGTGGCAGGACTTGCTTTTTTCGCAATATCTTTTAATATAAAGTAATGTTTCCACCATTCTGTACGTGGGGTACACAAGGTATTTTATAAACTACTATCTTTTGCTCATAGTGATTAGTTTTAACTCATTGGTTTATCAAAAATGACCTCTTTTTTAATATTCTGAAAATGGAAGTTCTCATATTAGATAAAAATCATATTAACTTTATATATTGAACTAGCTGTGGCTTTGTGGCTTGTGGCTCATGTCATAAAAGTCTTGTCCTGAGATAAACATAAACATAAGCTCCCACCTGTATCCCCGAAGGGGCAGGCAGAGGTGAATTAGTGAACTAGAACATCCACATTTCGCCGAGCTTAGTTCCGTCCGTCCGTCCGTGTGATAGAGGGCGAGCCTATCGCCATATCGGGCACAAATTCCAGACTCTGGGCTGATACTGAAAAATCCAATATTACTTTGCCCGACCCGAGCATCGAACGCGAGACCTCAGAACGATAGCCGTACCGCGTACGCAAAACCGCTACGCCTGTCCTCCTGAATTCCTGATACAAAAAGTATGTCCTGAGATAAAAAATAGCTTATATGCTATTAGCCTATTACATCGTATTACAATCTAATAGATAATTATTATATGCCTAGTAGATCTTATGATGTTCCTCGTACATCCTTCTTCATAAAGGTATATTTTATTGAAGTTTTACAGACTTATACTCCTATAACCCTCAATATCCACAAAGGTTAACATGTGTGGTTATTTTCAGAGACGGTGGAGGCGTCGTCATCAGGAACGGAGGAGGTTCGGAGGCTGCGCGCCAAGAATCTGGAGCTGGAACAGCAGATGACACAGCTTAGGCAACAGCAACAGGTATGCACCTATTCATCCCTTCTTAATTTATTTCTAAGGATGAAATGTAGCTTACTCTCACTGTCGGTGATAGCTTTCTAATAGAGTATTTTTTTCAAAATAGTATATCTAGAGATTTGCGCGTTGATTTTGACGGTACATATTTTTTTTTAAATTTATTATAAGAAGGCTTACAGACTAATAACAACAATAAAATATAATCTATTATATAAACTAATTGTTAATAACAAACCCTTACTTATTTATAACCATATTGGTACCGATTATCAAATATATGTATATATATTTGATTATACACACACACACACACACACACACACACACACAAAATATCGGTATAGATATATGTATGACATATATGTAGGGCCTTACTTATAAAAATATTTTCGATTGTGTTTTCTCTAAGAATGGCCTGTCCCTTTTCTCCATGTGCTACATTGTTTAAAAATGAAAGAGACAACCCATGGTTAAAGATAACCAGCGCTTAAATATTTTTATAAGTTAACGGGCAATATGTCGATACACTATATAAGGTTGAATTATAATTGGGACAAATAGATACCCAATTGATTATGGGTAACGATTTAGCAATCCTGCTTTTGCTCATGAATTTTTTTAAGCAAACGGAAAAACGACCAAAAGCTAGCGTTTTTGAATTTTTATTTAGAACATATTATACATGATAATAAAGATATTACCTTAACCTCCATTGCCATTCGAAAATACCCAAACTCGATCTTAAAATTCGTTTAGACCACAAAGTATTCTCATTTCTTTTAAAATAAAACAATGCATTAATATAATTTATGTAATTTGAATCATGTCAAAATAACGGTGTGTAAAATGACTGAAACAGTTATGGAAACAAAATTATGGTCAGAACCGTGCAGTCCATATAGAGAAAGAGACACTGTCTACCCTGACAACTTACCAATTACGTAATTGGGTACTTGACTATGTTTCATTTCATACATATTATTATATGTAAAAGCAAGTAAAACAAAAAACAAATCCTTCTCTAAAAACCGCATCGAAATTGGTTGAAAAATGAGGCTGTAATTCATATTTTAAATTCCTCAATGAGCAAGAGTGGGGATGTAGTGGGGATATCTTGCTATCCCTTTCCAACGCATGCACCGTTATGCACGTGACGTGATTTTACTGATACTTCTCTTTCCCGCAGTTTGAAGGTTACACCAAACTATAAAGGCTTATAACTTTTTTATTTTTGAGAATATTTCAATATTTCTTTCTGTACTTTGGTTTAGATGATGTAAATTTCGTATAAAATCAATAAAAAAAATTAATCAAGTATCCGGGTATGGTTTTCAAATTATGGTGTTCAATAAAGAGTCATATATCGATCCCTGACAATGTTGGTTGTAGTGAAGCAAGAATCGAAGAAAATAATTTTGCAACTTTTTTGTCTACCCTAATCCGAATGTCCGTGCACGTCACTGATTATGGTATATTTTGTATTTTTCTATTTTGTGGGCTTTGTTCCTTAACTATTATACTCGTATTATATTCGTTACTATAACATTACAGTGGATGCAAGACCATCAAACCAAAATACATTGCTTGCATAATATTGCTTGTATACTGAAATATACCTACAGTATACATTGTGACAGTAGTACCACCATTAAAAGATTAAAAGACAGAGATACTTTCGCATTTATAGGGGTCCGGGTCAGTTTTTTTCCGAAAATGGTCATTTTTTCAGATTTTTTTTGTTGACTGGTTAGGAACTTATTGTTGTCCGTGTGCCTGATGATCTTTTTTTTAGTCATACATTCATATTTTGAAATATGTATAGCCCGCCCTGTAATCTGTGTCAACAAAATCAGATTTTTTGGACTGTAAAATTGTTTCGACCCCAGCATTTATTATGTGGATGTTAAGTAATTATCCTTGTAAAATTGTTTATAAACAATACCCTCGTCCCTCACACATAGTAAATACAAGATACCAGACCCTTATCCATTGGGTGTAAGGTGTTAACGTCGTTTCACAGTTATCTGCCCATTTAAATATCAATCGAGCGACATGAGTCACCGTCTCACTGGCGTTGTACGCGACGGTTATCGGCTCACGATGTTTAAACATGTGTACACACTGCAGATTACCTGTTTAAATATTTTCATTGACTTACAAAGTACTACCTGGTGGTAAGTGGTCACCGTGGCTCATCCAAACTGTCAAGCCACTCATGACAGCCTCCGTGGCGCAGCGGGCGAGTAGCCGGCTGTGATACGTGAGGTCGCGGGTTCGATCTCCGCACCGGGACAAATGTCTGTGTGGCCTACAGATATTTGTTTCGGGTGTGGGTGTTGTGAGACCGTGCGTCTCTTTTAGTTCCTGATATTTACGACACAAGACTCGATCTTAGTGTGGGGTCAGGAATATGTGTGTGAGTGTTGGGTGTATTTATTATTATAGGGGCACTAACTGCTAAGGAGTTAAAATTTGGGCCTTTTTTATTCGAGTATGCCAACGTGACTACATTACACCTGGTGGTAAGCACAGGGTAGTCCAAAAAACTAGTGACCAGTGAAGAATCAAATTGAGGCGCCAAAGTCAGAGGTCGAGGGGCCTCGGAAAACCATAGCTTTATCCACGTTCGGCGAAGGGACTACACTATACTTGATGTTAAGCGCAGTTTAACGCGGAATCTTGACGACCTGTATAAATGGCTCTTCACACTCCAAAGAGGGATGAGGTAAATCTTAAATCCTGTGATAGGACATATCCGCCACAACCAACAATTCCAACTATGAACTCATATCCTCTGCTCCTTGCTGCTCCTGGAACTCGATCCAAATAATGTGTATGGGTCACTATGGCGGGTTTTAGGCACACTGGTGTTATTCGGATGGAAGGACATGCCTTTAAAAAAACTCACAGCGATGATACAGTATGAAAGTTATTAAGCGCGCTTAGCAACATTTTATCCGCAATAATTGCGTGATTTCAGTTAAATTTGTCGATTAAGTTGTTGATTCCAAAATAATGACTTTCACATGAATAATGCATGAATGTGTAGTCGTTTATAATAAAATTATCAACACATCATGTACAGTGTGCACTAACCGTTTTGGTAAGTGAACACAGGTAGCAAATGAACCATAACGTTTAGATGTTTCACTTAACTTAGTTGAAGAACACGTACTGAACACAAACTGTGCATAATTTTACAATTACTTACTGTTTTACAATTATTTACGGGTTCCTAAAGTTTTTATTTATTTAAAATTGTAATATTTAACAGGATTTTAGAGTGTGAACTGTGTCTTCATTTTAATTTATAAATCAGTTTTAATTTGTACTCGCAACATAATTCATGAAGTCTATTGTGACTATTTATTTATTTATTATTAACGTTACACCAACGACACATCACAACACAATTCTTATATATAATTTAGATATGAGGGGAAACCAGACAATGTGAAATGCCTTTACAGGTGTATAAAACATTTAAAGTTACAATATAGAGCAAGTTAGGTACAGATTAAGCAAGATATTGCCAAGAAATTGCACAATTATCAAACAAAACAAAATATTTATATCAACTTAATTCTTATTGCAATGCAACTTAGTTCAAACAAATTCACGTTAAATATTAAAAAACAAACAATTCATTTAAATCATTTTCACTATGTCCGTTTAATCATAAATTAATAAATACAGACAACAGTCAAACAAGATCCAAATACAAGTCTTGTGTCATGGATATCAATTATGAATAACTTAAAACACAATATGAATCCAAAACATAAATATTTTCTATCGCACTAAAATCTTCGTTGGTACCAGATTGAATGCGCGACCTTTCCTTATACAACCGGATTGGTTCAATCGACACTAGCGGCATAAACAAAAAAATATATTAACAGTATCTACTTATCCTGTTGACTTCTAACAAATTGTATGAATGGTTTTTCCATAACTAGCACACTTCACAGTGCCTTTTTTAATATCTTATGTCGAATTTTGCTTAAGTTATTTAATTGTAAATAGAGATTGTTCAGTGTATAAAGTTTACTTAAATAGAACATAGATTCACAGTTTACAATCAAGAGAATTATTTGCATGAAATAAAACATTTTGATATACTCAAGATCTTGGGGAAATATTCGGTAAATTGTGGCCGTTTAAAGTTGAAATGAAAATTGATTTCTAAAATAGTTAGCTTTTATTTAATGTGGTTATAAGCCCTAGGAAAAATGATATGGGTATTGTATTTACATTTAAATTCGTGCTTAAGTGTATAGGGTGATAGTGTTGATTGTAGAAGTAGTCTCTGTAGTGTAGTGTAGTGTAGTGTAGTGAAGTGATGGAGGTGAACGCGATGGTAACGGCGCGCGCGTTGTGGCAGGAGGTGTCGCTGGCGCCGGCCACGCTGGTGCGCACGCTCGCCAGGAAGCTCGGCGCTGATGCTGAACAGGAACAACCCACCAAAAAGGTACAACTTTGCAAACTTAAAGTAGGGTCATTTTTGACCCTCGATTCGATTTCGTCTACGATAGGTTTCATTTATTGACTTAAAATTTCACCGAAATCTGTGAAAAATGCGCTAATGTTGCATTAGATTCGAGAACTTGTAATTTTTAACGCGACATTACTTTTTACCTCGATTTCGTTGGAATTTTAAGTCGATAACTGCCGAATGTTCATCCACTTAAGGTCGCCTTATGCCGTTGAAGTGAAAATTGTATGGCGCAAATCAATCTAAGAACCCGTAAAATTGAGTAGCGCTTGAACATTCAGACGTAAATGAAACCGAATCGTAGTTAAAAAAGGATTCGAGCGTTAAACGTCAGGGAGCAACTGTAAAATAAATCAGATCTCGACCAATTCAAAAATGGCGAACACTGGCACAGGCTTATATCCAGCAGTGGGTTATTGTGGGCTGAAATTATGGTGTATGTATAAACTGTTTTTTTTTCTTCAAAATAGCAATGTTAGCGTTTTTTGCCTGTCCTTCTCTGACGAACCAGTTTTCCAAACTGGCGGTAGAGTAAAATTTTTGACGGAATCTTAATGTACATATGACATTTTCGAAAACATTCACAACAATTCACACAAAATTTTCGCCTTCCAAAAACGAGAAGGTCCTTTAGTCGTCTGTATTTTTTTAATGTATATTACGCGATATTTTCGCCTAATGTGAACCGATTATTAAAATTCTTTTTGTGTTTGATAGAGCTTATTTCAAGGGTATAGTATAATTTTGGTCACGATCGAATTTGATGTTAAGTTTTTAAACTTATGATTATGTATGATATTAAAAGTCTTGAATTCATTTGTCAAGCCAGGAATGAAAGAACACATATATTTGTAGAATGTGGAGGACAACGAGCTGCTGCAGTCCATCATACAGCCTCTGGAGATGGAGATATCAGCGCTCAAGAACAAACTCAGAGAGACAGACGCACAGCTACAGGAAACTCTGGTGATTACATTGTTGTATATATTTACCATTTCGATACATAATATTATTTTACAAGCTGTTGTATAGAAGATAAAAAGTAGCCTATGCGTTAATCCAGAGTATTACCTCCCTCCTTACTAGCCACCGCCATACAAAATTTCATCATAATTGGTTCAGCCGTTTGAGTGTGAAGCAGTAACAAACATAACAGACTCACAAACTTTCGCCTTTATGGGTCTTACAAAAACAGTTTAGCTAAGCAAGTGGTAAAGAATAGCCTGTCCCTTTTATTTTCAAACAATGTGACACAAGGAAAAAAGTGATAGACTATTCTTAACCATTTGCTCAGCTTAAATGTTTTTATAAGTAAGGCCCTATAATATTAGTGTGATTAGAAACTTCGATCGTTGCCTGTTGCCGCCCCCAAATGAGGCGCCTTGCTCTACTGACAGCATGTATAGACTGTGGATTGGGAGGTCTTGCGTTCGAATCCCATGTTGCACAATCATGGGACAACAAAATAGCGTATTCTGGTTGTTCTGTGTATCAGTCGCACGTCACTTAAACAATCCAGTTCAACCCTGACGAAGAGGCATGAATCGAGCCTCGTAGTCATAAGCATTTTTGGACGGTGCTTAGCTTTAAACTAGTTTATCCCTTTCTTTCTTTCACCAATATATATTGTGAGTGATAGATCACACACTGTTTTTATAAATAAGGTCCAAAATCAGGCACAGTGCAGTTGGCAGAACTTATAACTTAAAATATATTTGCTTTTTCTGCAGAAATCAAAAACAACGACCAAAGAAACTAGTATAGGTGGAAGTTCAGCGGGCGATACCAAACCGGAAACAGGTTCGTTGAAATTACATTGATACATACAGTTATTATACAGTTGATTTAATTGGGCCTCCGGAAATCTCACTCACCGAACGAAACGAAACAGCGAGCTGCCACTTTACATTGGTTTTCTGTGAGACAGTTGTATCAAACCGCTTGAGCCAGCCCATTTTGTGTGTGTTATGTATGTCTCATAGTTTCTAAAACTCAAGAGTCATAAGCAGTGTTGGGCCAATCAACATTTTTTTTCAATCGCTTAATCAATTACGATTGATTCAATCATGACTAACGTTAGTCATGACTAATTCAATCATGATTGAAAAATGTAGTTGACTAAAGAGATTAGTCATTAGTCATTCAATCGTAATTTTTTTATGACTAATGACTAATTGGTTGTTATGAAAAGTACATAATTATGTACAAATACAAATATAAATTATGATTGATGTATTAGTCGTTAGTCAGACTAAATTTTGCTCAACACTGGTCATAAGACAACATAACTGTTGGTTGAAGACAGTTTGTGTGAGTGTCGGGTGTTATGTCGTGTTGTGTGTGTGTGTGCAGAGCGCGGTCGTCAGTGCGACATGTGCGTCAACTACGAGAAGCAGCTCGTGGCCGAACAGAGCAAGGCCGACGCCGCCAGGGACAGGGTGTTCGTGCTCGACCAGGCGCTCAAACAGGTGATTAAACACTTGTCAAATGTTAAGACGGTTCGCACTAAAACATTACACAAAATATGCTTTTTACCTATGGTCCATTGTTATACGAGCAAGTGACAGCTAAAACCGTTGTTTTGCGTATGTGTTTGTAGTGTTTTGTTTCAAAAAAGTTAGTGTAGGAGACCCGGCTTTATATTTGCTTGATTTGTCTGATGAAACTATTCTCATTTCCCTTTTTTTTCTTTATTATGACTGATCATGAGTAAATTTGTATACCTGAAACTCACATAAGAATCTCGAATGTGTGTGAAGTTTATCAACTCACAGTAACGTGGAGGGTTAAAATTTAAACCCTCATTAGTAGAGTGAAGGCGAGAGCGACGAGATTATAATAATCATTTTCTTTCTACATGTCCTTATCTCATGTTAATGTGGGGTCGGCGCAACACATATTTTCAAAAATTGTTGCAGAAAAGATTTAGCTTACTTTTTAAGACCGGCTGCCTACTTGATGTCAACTCCCATATGGGAGAAATAGTTATAATACAGGACTGATTATATATTTTTTTTTTAATTTGTGTGATTTTTTGGTACAAAAGATGTTATACATAATATTACAGTTCCATAAAAAATCTACCCTGTCGGGTGTACACAATTTCTATAGTAATATAATTATTTAAAATTGAAAATATATTATTAATTCAATGTCTTAAAGTATTCAAATGATAATGTTGTAATTAAATATAATGTCATAGCTGTTATTTAAATATCTAAAAGTCATCAGCAAGGAATTCATCAATTGTATAGTAACACCTGTTAACTAGTAAATTATATAATTGTCTTTTAAATTCTATTAAATTTATTTTTTTCATGTCATATGGTAGCTTATTAAATATTTTTGGAGCCATACACACGGTGCTCTTATGCATTATGGCAGTTTTTGAAGCTCTCAAAGCAAAATCATGGACATAGTTTCTTCTAATATTACCGTAATGTTGCTCAGATGCTTTTCTAAAGAGATCGTTGTTTTTCTTTACAAAAAGTGCAGTCTCATAGATGTAAAGACATGGCAAGGTTAATATTTTTAGCGATTTAAAGTATGGTTTGCATGTATCAATGGTCTTAAGTCCGCACATAGACCTGATGCACCTTTTTTGTGCTTTAAATATGTATTCTTTTTCACACGAGTTGCCCCAGAAAATTACTCCATAACGCAGTATACTTTCAACATATCCATAATAAGCAGTGACTACGGCAGCTTGATTAACTACTTTTCTAAGTTTGTAGAGAGCAAATGCAAACTTACTTATTTTTTTAATTATATTGAACGCATGGTCTTTCCAGGTTAGTTTGTTGTCTATTATTAAGCCTAGGAATTTAGTACATGTCACTTCTTCAATTTTTTCATTTTTAAATGTCAAGTTAATGTCAGGAGATATAATTCGTTGTTTAAATGTCATTATTTTGGTTTTTGATAGGTTCAATATTAAATTATTATGATCAAGCCATTGTACTGATTGGAGCAATGCATTTTCAATATCGTTCTTATAATCTTTATCTTTTTCACGTCTTATGATGAGAGTACTATCATCAGCAAAAAGAACTATAGGATAAGATACGTGCTTTGGAAAGTCATTTATGTATATTAGAAATAGCAGTGGTCCTAGCACGCTGCCTTGTGGGACCCCATATGAGATATTGCGAATGTGTGAGACAAACTTGAGTTCCTTTTTACTATTTATACAGAGTTGTTTTATTTCCATACACTGAGTTCTATTGCTGAGATAAGACTTTATAAGAGATAATACATTTCCTCTTATACCATATATATAAAGTTTTTGTAACAGAACATTGTGGTTTACTAAATCGAAAGCTTTGGTCATGTCCATAAAAATAGCGCTAGTTAGAACTCTATCATTCATATCTGTCACTATTAAATTAAGGAAGTCATAGATAGCCATATTGATAGAATAATTCTTTCTGAAACCTTTTTGCTCTTTAATTAGAATATTGTGTTTATTGAGGTAAGAATACATAGATTTATATATAACCTTTTCAAATATTTTGGACATAACAGGAATAAGAGCAATTGGTCTGTAATTGTTGATATTAGTTCTTTCATCTTTTTTGAATAAGGGCTTGACGATAGTTGGTTTAAGTTTACATGGATAATTCCCAGAGGAGATACTTAAATTAATAATATGACTAAGAGGTTCTGAAATTACTTCTGCAACATACTTTAAAGCTTTGGTCGAGATACCGTCATAACCTACACTAACTTTGTTTTTTAAATCATGAATTATTCTATAGACTTCATTAGGTACAGTAGGGGCTAGAAACATAGATTGACAAAACATATTATTGGAACTCATAGTGCACAAAGATGATGATTTCGAAAGTAATTCTGCTTGTCCGATAAAGTGATCATTAAATGCGTTCGCAATATCAATGGGATCTGTCTTTTTAACACCATGACAATTGATCTCCGTTATGTACTCATGTGGTAAACAGTATTTATTTTCATTTATTATTTTCCATGTATCTCTAATATTATAGTTATCTATATTATTATAGTTATTTATTTTTGTAAGTCATAAATGGTCCCAATTCATTTAGCTACTTATCTTGCACATGATTATCTTGTAGAGAGACAGGTACAGGACATCCACTACTGCACATAGGCCTCCCCCAAAGTAGATATCGTAGATCTATAAGATGTAACAAACGTACACGAGTACTTATGTCTTCAGGCGACAGAGGAGCTGGAAGGCGTGCGTTCAGTGCACGACGAGACCATCCGCACGTGGCAGCAGGCGCGCAGCCTCGCGCACGACCAGATGGCGGCGCTGCGCGAGGCCGCGGCGAGTGCCGAGCTCGAGCTCGAGCGGCGCGCCCGGGCTGCGGACCAGGCCTCGCAGCGCGCGCTGCACCACGTCACCGTGCTCACCGTCGACAGGGAGACGCTGCAGAAGAAACTGGACAGGTGCAGTATGGGCTCAACTGGATACTACGTTATTTTATACGTAATAACATATACTACAGACGTTTCTGTAGAAACTGCATCGAATTTGATTGAAAATAAGGCAATAGTTCTAATTTTGTAATGAGCAAGAGTAAGCGCGTAATGGAGATATCATGGGTATTCCTTTCTAACGCTCGCACCGTTATGCCCGTGACGTCAGTATACTAAAACCTCCTTTTATTGTTCGACACTTGACAGTTCCACCATTTTCAAAAGCTCTAAAATTATTCATTTTTGAGAATATTTCTTCTTATTTTAGGAAAAAAAATGTCTTCCACGAATTTGCGATTATTTAACTAATGTCAAGGTAAAAAAAGCAATTATACTGTCCATCTTTCCTGAAGTTTGGTGCATAAAACCACATCACTTTAAAACAACAAACAACTCTAGACAATAAATGCAATAATAATTTTAACATGCAACGCCCACCCTGTCAGACTTCCCGTCAAAATCCTTTTGAATATTTCTCTCCGTGCTATACTTTAGATGACGTAAATTTTCAGCTACCCAATTATGCTCCTTCCCAGTCCCCCCGCTACCGACTTAATGTCCTTATTCTTCCACCTTTGTAGGCCGGCAACGCTCTGGTGTAATGGATGTGTATGTGCCGACGATTCGAAGGAAATCATCTTAAAATGCGTCGTCAAGGCGACGAAAAATTTGAAGAATCGTTATTTGTTTCATAGATTTTATTTACCATAAACTAATACACATTGTATTTTACACAATGCTAATAACGCCACTGGCTATGTAATTTTCTAATCAGATTTTATATTTATTTTGTACTGTTACAGCTTAGAAAGAGACAACGCTATGCTCATGGGACAATACACAAAGAGAGCGGACGAGATGCAAAACGAAATCATAGACTTACCGGACACAGTGGAGGTGTGTATGGTACTCTTACCGTTTCTATATATATGCCTTCTGACAAGAGTTGAATTTTAAGTGTTGTTAAGGGTAGAGTGAGAAAGGAAGATAGAAAGATAGATATAGAGAAATATATAGGGGGATGTATATATATATTTTTATATCCGCCAAACAAACACATAATGCAAAACCTGGGATAGTGAATCCATCTATGTTCAGACAGTACATATCCAGTTATTTCGGGACTGAAAATTTTAATTTTATTTATATATTTCGTGTGTGTGCGTGTCACATTTTCTAGAAAAAAATGTAAGCTCAGTAAATTCACTTTGTTGTAGCAATGGGAAAAATATTATTTTATATGCATAGGCTCACACCTGTATCACTCTAATGGTAGGCAGAGGCGAACTAGAATACATATCCACATTTCGGCGAGCTCATTTCTGTCCCAGATGTGATAGGGGGCGAGCCTGTCACCTTAACGAAAAAAAACAGGCCCTGAATTGTGTAGAAAACCCCAATATCACTACCCGATCCGGGGATCGAACCCGAAACCTCAGGACGGTAGTCGTGCCGTTTACGTAATACCACTACGTCACCGGGTAGTCATGTCATCTTACATTTATTAAATTACTATAAAATAGAACTCCAGGAGGGATCCAGGGTTTTGGACGTTAAGTATATTATTGAGTGGTCGTCGTCCCCAGGAGTTGCAGGAGCACACGCTCCGGCTCCGCGAGCAGCTGATCTTCTGTCAGATCGGGAGGGAGAAGGCGCACGAGGCGGAGAACGAGCTCCGAGCGCAACTCCTCGACCACGCGCAGCTGTTCCGCCAGCAGGACGCCGAGCTCGTCAGCATTAGGGACCAGCTCGGACGCGCCAAGTGAGATACATACATACACACAACCGTCACACATACTTAACTTTAAGATACAACATACATATTTTGTGTCGTAGATATTACTAGGAGTACCCCTTGTACGAGTTTATTTTGTTAGTTCTCGATATCGATGATAGTTTGCGTATTGTCCATAGATTTAACTAGCAGCGCCGCTATGCGGAAACTACAACGGACTAAAACATTTATGGAGATACTGTAAATTATCGTGGATTTCAAGAATCGAGAAAAGCTCGTACCAAGGGTACAGAAATGCAGTCTCACTTCTCTCGGAACTGGCACACTCTTGGAACAAGAATCGAACGCGGCTTCATAATTTCGCTTCGCTTTGCCAGCTGCCCGCTACTCTCTTTTAATTTCGATATTTTTTTACGAAATATCGACATTGTTATGATATTATATCGAAAAATAATAATAAAATAATTTTCATCACCTAATCAGAATCTTTTGTTTCTAAAATTCGTTATCACTATATCTACTAACATATCGATATTTTTAAACATCACTGAATCAATAAAAATTACACTTAATAGTTATGCCTTCAGTTTCATACGCGGTGGCGATCACTCATCATCAGGTAGTTACTCATGGTATTTACACGATGTTGCAGAGAGGAGCTGGAGCAGGTGTCGACGGAGCGCGAGCAGATGCGCGAGCTGGCCGACAAGCTGCGGACCTCCACCGACCTCACCGAGCAGCTCTTGGCAGATAAGGTCACATTTCATTCTAATTTATTTCGAAATCGGTCGCATTCTTTCTCCGGTGACGGTAGGAGTCTGATAAATTGATATTATATTTTGGCAATTTGTCATAATTTTTGGATAGAATACCGCGTTTTTTTATACAATAATATGACCTTGTCACAATATTTAACCGTTCGAAATGTTGGTATGTGTTACAGAAACGGCTACAAGCCGACATGTTGGAGCTGCGCACGCGTGTGTCCGCTCTTCAGCAGGAGTTGGACAACAGCGAGAAAGTGCAGCAAGACTTCGTGAGGCTCTCACAATCACTGCAGGTACCCCTGGTTATTTCTGATCCTGATTTATGCTGGTGTGAAGGCCCAACTATACAAAATTGGTACTACTACTAATTTAAGGCCAATGTAATTTTGTCGAGCATTGAGGGACGCAATATTCGGTGGTCGACATTATATTCGGACTGTACTAATCTAATTTATACACTTTTCTCATAAATAAAATAATGAGTAGGCCTGTGTCCAGCCCGACTAGCAAGCGCGCAAATTTTCTCGACGCCTTTTGTCGTGTTATAACCGGTTTTCTCTATTTGTCTACGGACACTTACATGCATTCTTATTTTCATACAATATTGTAAACAACATTTCTACAGTCGATTATCGAGATATATCGTGACCCGCATGCTAGCTAGGCGGCAGTAGGATAGTAATAATAGAGGGATAATAAGATTGCTTAAGTTTAAGGCAATCTATCCAAATCTGGAAGAACTGTTAATCCCTCAATGGTATTATTATTATTATTATATTTATTATATTTATTATTATTATATTATTATATTATATTATAAAATTTGGCTCAAAATTCTATATATATTTTATGGTATTATGATCATAATGTATATGTCGATATTTGCAGGTGCAGTTACAACGTCTGCGCGAGGCGGAGTGCGAGGTCCGCTGGCAGCACGACGACGACGTGTCCGAGTGCCCCTCCTGCAGGACCGCGCTACCCAACAATAAGAAGAAGGTACGTCTTTATACATCATATTGTACTGCTCGACGGCCTCTGTGGCGCTGCGGGCGAGTATCACCCTGTGGAACGTGTGCTAGAGTAGTCGACTCCCGCATCGAGATCGATATTTTACAATTTGATATGCTTTTTCTGTATTTGTAATGCGAAGAAGCTTTTATGCAAGTCGGTATGATTCTAACGGCCACCGATTCATTGTCAGTGTCACTGTTTTTGTAGCCTGTTCTGCGTTTATCGTTAGCTGTTACGTACTTTACGTAATTTTTTTTCTTGTATCCCATTGTTTAAAAATAAAAGGGACAGACAATTCTTAACCATTTGCTCATCTAAAATCTTTTTATAAGCAAGGCCTAAAATGTCCAGATAAAAAAAATTGGGCGAGTGTGTTAAATATATACATACATAAGCTTACGCCTGTATCCCGAAGGGGTAGGCAAATGTGAACTAGCGAACTAGTACACCCACATTTCGCCGAGCTTAGTTCCATCTCATATGTGATAGGGGGCGAGCCTATCGCTATATCGGGCACAAATTCCAGACGTGAGTGCGTTAGGGGATCATAATCCGTCGTACATATACGGTTCGATGCGCACGCAGCTCGCTGCAGTACAACGTGTGTGCCTGTTATATATGTAATGTGCGGGTGGTTACATCCACTCCCAGTGCTATAAATATTGTGACGTTTGTCAAATACACTCAGTGTAAACACAGCAGCCTGTCGTTTCACTAGTCCTTATCCGTATACTTAAGTGTGTGTGTGTCTCGCAGGTGCACTGCCGCCACTGCGGGCGCATATTCTGCGGCGCGTGCGTGTCGGGCACGGTGCCGGCCGGGCCGCGCTGCCTGCCCGCGCGCGTGTGCGCCGTGTGCCGCACGCTGCTGCAGCCGCACGCGCCGCCCTACTTCAGCACGGGACCGCCGAACGACGCCTGAACGCGCTCTGCTCTACTGCGACCACGAACCTATCGCGTGCGGGCTGAGCGAAACATACAATTGGGTACTTGACTCATTTTTGAAGTTATAACTTCTTATGAGATGGTAAATCGCTTCGTAACGTAACGCGTTACGGCGCAAATCTGGCTGGCTTCTTATCATAATAATATACATAAAAAAGTTTAAGTAATAACCTAAACTTTTAACCTAAAGTTGAACAATTTCAATATTAAACAGTTCAACTTAAATTAGTTTAAGTTATCATTTCTGTCGAGCGTCCCAAGACGCACATTTTTTTAAATCTATTTTTGTTTGAAACTGACGTCATTTTAAACATAAAACAAAGAAATACTGAAATATTATCAAAAATAAAAAAGTTATAAGCCTTTGCAGTTTGGTGTAACCTTCAAACTGCAAGAAAGAGAAGTATTAATATAATCACGTCACGCCATAACAGTACGTGTGTTGGAAAGGGATAGCAAGATATGTCCACAATGCTCCCACTCCAGAATTTAGAATATGAATACTACCTCATTTTTCAACCAATTTCCAATGCATTTTTACAGAAGGGTTTCTTTTTTGTTTTATTTGCTATTACATATAAATTATGTGTATAAAATCATACACAGTCAAGTACCCAATTGGTCATTGATTTAACAGAGCAATCGTCTACAATGAAATAGAGCTGGCACATCATGCATCTCGCTCACGATATGAATATGTCCAAAACCATTCAGCAAAAAAATCAAACTATTTTTTGTGATGTTAAAAATATACTTTGTGGAATTGTGATGGCATTAGTGCTCGATCATAGACAGCGTTTATCTACGGGGGACGTTATTTATTATGATTCCATAGTGTTAGACATAAGATGTAATATAATGTTATATTGTAAATAAAACATGTTCCATACGGTTTCTGTTTGTTTTTATTTTAATTCTAAAATAGTCTATTATTTTAACTTCACTTGAAATCGGAACGTTAAAACGACTAATCGTAACGTTTCCACTATTAGGCGTCAATAGTAAAAAACATCGAGTAGTAAGTAATAATATATTATGCAAAAAGTAACAGGCATACATTAATGGTCGGTTTCAATAAACAATCTCAGTTCGAATGTGCAGATAGATTACAAAAATTAGCCAATAAGTACACAATTTGAACATGACTCCGTTAAATGACTTGATATGAGTGGTCCATAATCGCGATCTATCTGCACTCTAAACTGAGATCGTTTATTGAGCCCGGCCGTAAGATCATGGTTGTGTTCGGTAGTTTGACGTTTCTGAAGTACTAGGATAGCGTAAATTACGAAGAGGGTAGTTTTAGTACCACCCCTGCGTTTTATATTTTTTATTGTAATACATCTAACTACTAGGATAACATAAAGTATAAAGAGATTAATTATACAATTACCCTCATATACTAAAATTGCTCTTATTCAGTGTTGATTTCGACGACTTTTGACGACTCAGGGGGGTTACCACCACCTCTTATAGCAGTATTATTATTATCTTACTTGTACCGATTCCCATACAAAACAAACGAAGAACGATTATAATAATACTGCTATAAGAGATTGTGGTAACCCTGCTGAAGTACTAGGCTGGCATAAAGTATGAGGCTATTATGATATTAACAAAATTATATAAAACTAGCTGATCCGCGCAACTTCGTCTGCGTAGGAGAGAGAGGGTTGAAAGAATGAGTTGTAGGCACCTATAATCCAATAATTCTAAAGGAGGTAATGATCTCATTACCTCCTGACCAAAGTAGATCATCTGATCTACTTTGGTCCGTTTTCGTCAGTCACCCAGTCAGTACCCTCGTCAGTTACCCCGTCCATCACCCCGTCAGTCACCCCGTCGGTCACTCCGACAGTCACCCTGTCGGTCAACCCGTCGGTCACCCCATCTATCTGCTCGATTGTCACCCCGTCTGTCACCCGTGTGTCACCCGTCTGTCACCCATCTGTCACTCAGTCTGTCACCTGTCTGTCACCCGTCTGTCACCCAGTCGGTCACCCCATCTGTCTGCTCGATTGTCACCCCGTCTGTGAAATCTCTAATATCTGGAAAATCTATTTTCACGCACCGGCGCCATCTACTTAAAATATTGGTTTGTAGTACATGCTATGTATCAGAGATGGCGCTGTATGTGAAAAAAGATTTTCCCGCTTTTCTGTTGAAATTCTTCCTGAATTTCCTTTGCTATAAACCTCACGGAGCCCGAGACCTTTCCAACGAATGCAAAACCGTGGAAATCAGTTCGTGCGTTCTGGAGTTATAGCGTCAGAAAGGAAACCCCGACTTATTTTTATATAGTAGATAATGGGTACAAGAGGGTAGTGTTAAAACTTACACTACCCTCTTGTACCCATTATTTTATATAATTTTTTTTAACCGAATGTAAGTCATAAACATCAAAAAGTAACGGATCATGAAACATTGAATATAAATTACCTACTACTGACGCCGTCATACTATGTGGTCATTCCCCATAATGGAAATAAAACAACATAATATTATCTAATTCGTCATAAAATCTTAACAATAATGAAGTAAATCAATATAAAAATGTAACGGACCCTGAACATGAGTCTATTAATGTATTGGAAATGAATGCAAGTGTAATAATAAACTAATCGTTGTAATTCTCGAGGCTGAGCGTGATGACGTCACTCACGAGGCAGTCCGCAGGCTGGCAACAAAATATTCCATTATTAATCATAGTTTATATTCTTAAAACATCGTCTGTAGTAGATTCACTGTATCGGGGACAAACAATAACGGGCAGCTAATGGTTTTTAAGTGGAATACTCAATTGAGTTGTAGACATGGGTCGGCCCAACTAGGTGATTTCCACCGTTTCACAGGAAACCTACGCGAGTACATGAAATTTCCCTAGAAAGGGCTTAACGTCAGGCAGGCAGCTGGTCGTAAAAACTAAATCAAATCTGTACCTCAGAATGATACAGTAGTAACTCATTTATTTTCCAAAATCATGTTTTTTACATCAATAGATGCGCAAAAAAACAAATCCTTATAATGGTATAAAACATAAGATATTAAATACATAATTAAATAATTTCTGTAACTTTAATTAAATTGACCAGTGCTGGCTTCATACATATGCAGCGCACATTTTTGCCTTTCGCCTTTCTGTAAAATTTGTGTTTTGGCGCTTGATGTTGTATGCTTCTCTGGTACAGAAATACTTTCTGTAACGTGCTTAGAAAAGTGTGTTAAGGTGAGATAATAGTAGGGAAGAAAAATAATTGACTGTCCATAGACAAAGATTATCACCTCAGAACAGATACCGATGAGCGCGTCTGCACATCCGTAGAACTCTTCCTTGAGCGAGATGACGATGGTCTGGAGGCAGCCCTTCTTGGAGCGGATGTAGGAGGCGACCTTGCCGATGTTGGTGTTGTCGAGCGCGGCGTCGATCTCGTCCAGCAGGAAGAACGGCGCTGGCTGGTAACTGCACGGAGATTCAATACGTTCATGACCAGTTTTAATAAGTGCAAACGGTGTGCATCTCTGGTGCGAAGGATTAGGACTAGCTCCAACAGCATCCTGGAAATTATTGCTGGCCTAGTTAGGTTTTTAAATTAAATATCAAACTAGCAAAAAATTGTGTTTCCCCTAACACAAAATATATTATGATTTGCGATTTATGTACCTTTAATACAAGATGAGTCTCATGTTACTAGATATATAAATAAATGAATAAAAATAACATAACACAGAACATAAGCTCACGCCTGTATCCCGGAAGTAGTCAAAGACGCTCTAGTGAACTAGAACACCCACATTTCGCCGAGCTTAGTTCCGTCCCAAATGTAATAGGGTGCGAGTATGTCGCCATATCGAGCACAAATTCCAGATTCCGGGCTGATACTAAAAAACCCAATATCACTTTGCGGGACCCGGGGATCGACGCCCGAAACCTCAGAACGATATTAGTATCGCGCACGTAACACCACTACGCCACTGAGGTAATCGAATTACGATAATTCAATATAAAACTTAATTGAATATGGACACAAAACTGTGAAAGAGATAAAGCTGTTTCCATTAGTTTAGTTTGGCCGTAGTTATTTTGTTTTTTCTACATAGTACAACTGCTTAGTTTGCCTTCTACGTCTACAGTTTGATGGTGTTGTACTCGCGCACAAACTGGTCGAATGAGAAACCTGTGTATCGCGAAGAGCAGCGCGAGCGCGGCGACGGTCTTCTCCCCGCCGGAGAGGTTGGACATGGGCTGGAAGCGCTTGCCGGGCGCCACGCAGTTGTAGTTGATGCCGTCCAGGTACGGCTCCTCGGGGTTCTCGGGGCCCAGGAACGCCTGCGCCGACTGGTTCATCGCCAGCGCCTGGAATCGACATACGGACTGTGAAACTACTTTTTTTTTATTACAGATTGGGTCACCTGATGGTTAGTGATCTCCATTGCCCATAGTCACCCAAGACGAGAAAATCATGGGTGCGTTGCCAACCTAAAAGGAAGGAAGTGGGGATTGGGAAAGGGAGGAGGGAATTGGGCCACAGGAAATCGCACTCACCGAACGAAACCGAAACCGTCTACAGCGTAGCTCTTCCACTCAAAAATGATTTCGCAAAGATAGCCACACACAATCGCCAGTGGTGCGAGCTTTTCGGCGTGCGCCCATGCACCATTATCTACGGGCTCCGCAACTAGCGTGCTTCTTCATACATACTATAACTCGAGCATTATATCCTTTATGACATCTATTGTAAATGACATTATTTCAATACAAAAGTTATTTATTATTGCGTGATAATTTTTCAGCTGAATTATCGATTTATATTAGCATACCTTGTAAATGGCGTCGATCTCGTTGGCGACGTGTTCGAAGCAGTCCATGAACTTGTCGTGTCGCTCCTTTTTCACCTGTAACACACAACACATATCGTTGCACTTTGCAATATTTTCTAAAAATATCGATATATCGACTATAATGCATTTGAACATTCTTATTTGAAATATAAAAACTGAACTCAGATATACATAGGACTTCATTTCGTTTTTTTTAGAGATAAATAGTTTGATGTAAATTGATACAAAATATTAAGAGTCGATATGTGGAAGAAAAAAATAAATAAAAAACGGTTGTAAAAAACTTAGCCAAATCCATGCATGCTTGAAAAGGTGAGTTGTGCCGACCCCACATTAAGGTGGAATAAGGGCAGGTAGAAAAAGGTCTAATATTGGTACGTACCTTTTCAAAGGCCAGTTTGGCCTTGTGCGCCCGTTTCCTCGCGAGCACGAACGCCTCGTTAGTTGCGTTCACCTTCTCTCGCACCTCGTTGAGTTTCTGCATGGCCCTCATGTTGGGCGCCTGTATCTTGTCCACGGTATTCTGTAGAGAGTTGATCGCCTTCTGCAGTTTGTCGGCCTTGCGCTTTATCTCGTCCGGCTCATCGAGGTCCTTCAGGTTTTCTGGTAACGAGCTGTAGTCTACGCGGATTCTGTGGGTTAAGTAGCTAGATTTTAGGGCTTTTTGTCTTAACACAGATAGCATATTGAGAGCCAATGGTCCCACTAAGGAGGATGCTGAAGACCGGGCGAAATAGAAGCGTTTTAGGAAGGCGGATCCTGGCAGAAGGCCGGGATAACGCCAGGCAGAAAGCAAGAAAGAAGATAGCAATGACAGCATTAGAGATAAATACAGTGGTAAATCTGGAAATCTTTGGGGGAGATCTATGTTCAGCAGTGGACGTCCTATGGCTGATGATGATGATGATGACAGTGGTGTCTCAACAATATCACGGTGTTTTCTGACTGGCTTTGCGATTATCCACTGGCAGTATACGTTTTGTGTTTTTGTTATGTAATCTGTGGAGGAATGGAGGATGGTGGTTCCTGTAATGAAAGGCAGAGGATGTTGTCAGACGAGTGATCGTTGATAATGTTGTTACCTGGACTCCTTGCGGTACTGGTGCGTGGTGGACATGGAGGAAGGGTCCGACTCGGTGTCGGCCGTGTCGTCCAGGCTGCCCTCCAGCAACGGAATTATTATATCGTCGATCTGAAACATTTATAAATTTCACTATGCGCTACATCACGTCAAATTTTCACAAAAATTCCAATCAAACTCATGAGCGCGCAATGAGGTACATTCAAAAATGTAGTCGATCGTTGTTTGGACATACCCCCAAATGGTCAAACGCTGCCTAAATATTTAGGATGGCCTTACCGATTTAAGCACTCCTTATTCTTCAATTTGGCATGGTCAAACAGAACCTATCTCTTCACATTAAATGTAAGCAGGACCCAGTTTAAGGCCCGCTTATTTCATAAAACGGCATGGTCAACAAGTGCCTAAAGTTTGACAGCTATTTAAGGCCCGCTTAACTAGCATTTAATCGACATTAGTTTGAGAGTACCTGCGACCAATCTCAAATGAAACTATTGTATAGTTTGTGATGATGTATGGATGTTTTGTTACTCTTTCACACCAGAATGTCTGAAGAGATCTGAATGAAATTTGGCACAGAGATGGATTAAAGTCTGAAATAGCACACAGACTACTTTTTTCCCCGGAAAAATGTATGGTTTCTGTAGGATAGATTTGTTTAAATAAATAAAATTTCACGCGAACGGAATGGCGGGCATAGGTTTGTATTTCATGATTTCCGTGTTCCGTGTAGTGTTTAATAATATATACCTATTACCTACCCCTTGATTTCAATAAAATATATTTTTCCTCAATTTATCGCACTCGTAGAAGCGAAGACAAATAAAACACTTCAAAAATACAATGATTAATTTTATTAAATCCGATTCAACACTACTGCATGTTGCCGAATTCCTCAATCCTCTCCAATATAATGGTTATATGGTTCTGCTGAAGCCGGCGTGAACTGGGACGTCCTGAATTCCTTTCTCAGATCGGGCCGAGTATTTTTCTTCACACGGTCAGACACAGTCCCTGGCAAGAAAAATTCAAGAAGACTTCTTTCATTGAAACGCTCCACGAAATATCCTCCATATCCAAACTTCATAGTTTCCATAATCTCTCCATCTGCGTTGATGTTTATTACATAAAACAAAATCACTTCACATACAACAAACACAGTTATTTAATTACGAAAATAAATATAAACAAACAGGTCGCCATTTGCCAAATTTTTTTTTTCAATTCTTCCACACAAATCATTGACTAAGGACGAAAGATACATACTGCCAAGTGGTAAATATTTTAACAAGATACTAATAAATTATAAAAAGATCCATTTTAAGTTCCGTTTCTATTATATAAAAATGTATAATAACAAAAAATAGACAGAGATAACATAAACATTACAGAAAAATTTACTACAGATGAAATATGATCGGAGTGGCACATGGAATGCAAAAAGGTTAAATAAACATTATCGAATCATGTATTCTGCCAATTATTTATTATAATTATCTTAAAAAAATAATTAATTAAATAAAATGATTCTACGTGAAACGAAACAAAAATATAATTTTATAAAAATTTTGTAATCGAGAACAAACTTTTATTATCTGTAGCAAAATGATTGATCCTCAGCTGATTTTTCCGCCAAGTCTTCTCAAGTGCGTACGACCATGCCGCTCAAAAATTATTGTCTGCTTAACTTTGGGTAGTGCTCAAATGACTTGGATGATTGAGCACTGTTTGACCATTCGGCCCTTAGTGTCTCCTTTTTTTCTTTCCGCCTATAGTTACCCCGGTTTATTACCAAGGTCCACCATCCTAATTGGACGCTTCCACTTCGCCGGGTCTCAAGTATCCTCCACTGTGAAATCATTTGCTAAAGTATGTAATCGTGTGTACTTAATGTTATACCTTGCACTGTCGCAGTATATTGTGTCTGTCGCTTCGCTTGCTCTCGATGCGCGCCTCGATGCTAGATATCTGTTTCTGAACCGACTGGATGTCCTTCTGGATGCTGGACACGTCTTTGCGAGCCTGTCAACAATCATACACATAAATATTAATAATCCAACTAACTATGACTTAACCCTTCATTGACAATCGATCTTTAACCAGCTGTGGCCTAATTTGTGGTGTAAATGACTATAAACTCGCCCCCTATCACATTTCGGACGGACATCAGTTTAGATGTGTGTACCTTGTCGAGCGCGGATTCGGTCCTGTCGAGTTCGGCCTTGTGCGCGGCCTTGTCGGCCTTGAGTTTGTCGGCGCGGCGCAGCTCGTGGTCGATGTCCTGGCGCTGCTTGGCCTCGGCCTGGCGCCCCCCCTCGAGCTCGTCCTCGGCGTCCTGCACGGCCCGTTCCCAGCGCGTGACGTTCTTCTGCGTGTCGCGGGAGCGCTCGAACTCGAGGTTGGATGCGATGCGGTCGATCTGCGCGTCGAACTCCATGCGACGCTTGGCTCGCTCCTGCTGCGCGCGCAGCTCGCGCTCTTCGTATTGTCTGTGGTGCGAAACACGGTACAGTTATTATTAGAGCCTCAACTGCCCTACTGTTGGGCAAGACCCTCCCAACAATTCTTCCATACATCGTCATCTTGGGTGTGGTTCTGCCAGGTTTTACATTTGACATTACAGTGGCTAATAGAAAATTTACAGATATGCGACAAAACGTAATTGTATTATAAGTGACAGGGACGATGCTTTACGAAATTACTATCTCTTCCTAAAACAATATATAGTGTCGAGTACTGTACCTGATGTTGGCGACGCCGATGTCCCTGCAGAACCCTCGGAACACAACGTCCTCGACGTTGTTCATGTTCTCCTTCACCTCCTGGATCTTGGCGTCGCGAGCTCGGATCGTGCGCTCGATATCTTCCACTTGGGGCTGTAAATACCCACTTCATTATATACACCACTACCTACTTTACCAGAAATAATTATATATGACTATTATATCTTGTTAACTCACCCCAAACATCTCCATTTTCCTCTCCAGCTCGGCAATCTCTGCGTCCAGAGCTTTTATTTGTTTCAACTAAAAAATAACATTAATTAAATCCTTACAAACGAACCGCTGTAATAACGCCAAAAATGACAAAGGAAAAGCCTGCTAACACGTAATAAATGATTTGTGTGATCTAAAATAAAACAAAAATTCTCACACAATTTAATTTTATACACAATACAATCCAAAATTGAACTACCGCATTCGTCATTTCGAAACGATCTCTTGACAAGAATATCTATGAAGAGATACCGCATTATGTACAATTGAGTACTTGACTATGTTTGATTTTATACACACATTTATATGTAATAGCAAATAAAACAAAAAAGAAACCCTTCTGTAAAAACTGCATCGAAACTGGTTGAAAAATGAAACAGTAATTCATATTTTAAATTCTGTAGTAGGGGCATCATATTGGAGATATCTTGCTATTCCTTTCCAACGCACGTACCGTTATGGCGTGACGCGATTATACTGATACTTCTCTTTCCCGCCGTTTGAAGGTTACACCAAACTTCAAAGGCTTGGACATTTTCATTTTTGAAAATATTTCAATATTTCTTTTTGTTTTATATTTTAGACGATGTAAATTTAATTTAAAAAAAACTAGTCAAGTACCTAATTATATTAAACTAGCTAAACATCCTCACCGTGGTGTCTCTGTCTGTGATGGCGTACTTGAGTCTCGACTCCAGTCCCCGGATCTGCGAGTCCACTGTAGTCAGTTCGGACTCTTTACGGGACTTCTTCATAGACTCGCGCAGCTCTTCCGTTAGTTTCTCCTGTCGATGTTAGTGAATTCAACTGTTTACAACATTTCTATAGTCGATAAATAAATATCGATGCAATGTAATTAATATCGATAAGCAGTTACACAAAGTTGAGAATAAATTGATGCGATCAGACAACTAAATTAACAAAGGTATAATTTTTTATTTATAATTTAATTTTTCAGAGGAGTCAAAGATCTACATACATTTTGGGTAAAATAAATTTAAAATATCGATAAAAACTTTTATGTGACCAATGTTTATAAGATGACTGCCTCGGTGGCGTGGTGGTATTTCGGTACGACTACGGTTCTGAGGTTTCGGGTTCGATCCCCGGGTCGGGCAAAGTGATATTGGATTTTTCCATATCAGCCCGGAGTCTAGAATTTGTGCCCGATATGGCGATAGGCTCGCCCCCTATCACATCTGGGACAAAACTAAGCTCGGCGAAATGTGGATGTTCTAGTTCGCTAGTGCGCCTCTGCCTACCCCTTCGGGGATACAGGCGTGAGCTTATGTATGTATGTATGTATGTTTATAAGATCTAAATTTTAAAGTTGTTATATCGTCTTTCGTCGTTGTTATATTACCTTCTTCGACTTGAGTTGTGAGAGATGCTTCTCGTCCCATCGCTTGGCCTTCCTCGCCAGGTCGAGCGAGCCGCCGGATATGATGCCGGACTTCTGGTAGAACGTGCCGTCCAGAGCTAACGCCTGACGATCGGAACCAACAATATGACGACGATATTAAGAATGGAAGTAATGCCAATGACCTTGCCGATCGTAGCGTTTGCGTACGAAAGTTGCGTATGTAGGCAACCAGAGGGCGACGTCGTACCCAATATTTTCAATGGATTGTCAATATTGCGTTTAGAAACGAAGTCATTTCAATGTTTGTACATATCTATATAACGCCAGTCGCGAGCAAAGCGTTGACAGTTGAGTTGACACATAAAATCAACGACGATTTCGTAAAATGGACTGTAACACAATTCTATTGTGGTTATTCTTGAATGTATTATAAGTAATATCAACACAGCATATTATAAATACAATTTTATACTTCATTTCACATTACCTAATTTATTATAATATTCATATTAGACTGCCTCGGTGGCGTGGGTGTATTTCGGTACGACTACTGTCCTGAGGTCTCGGGTTCGATCCCCGGGTCGGGCAAGGTGATATTGGATTTTTCCATATCAGCCCGGAGTTTGGAATTTGTGCCCGATATATCGACAGGCTCGCCCCCTATCACATCTGGGACGGAACTAAGCTCGGCGAAATGTGGGTGTACTAGTTGGCTAGTGCGCCTCTGCTTACCCCTTCGGGGAAACAGGCGTGAGCTTATGTTATGCTATGTTATTATAATATACAGTACTCTTTATTTCTTGTATTATTGTTATCTTAATTATTCTACTGATATTCGTTACAAAAATGGCTAGTTGGATAGGCAGGTTTTTCCGCGCAGCTGGTGGATAAATAGGTATCTAAACATTTTTCCGATCTGCTCTTATTTCATCTCGATTTGTTTCGGAACTTATTTCTGTCCCAGATTTGATAGGGGGCAAGCCTATCGCCATATGAAGCACGCTTCCAGACTCCGCGCTGATACTGAACAGTAAAACTCAATACCGTCGTGTCGTCGTGTTAGGTCATGTCAAGTCATGTCAAGTCAAGTCATGTCAAGTCGTATCAAGTCGTGTCAAGTCGTGTCAAGTCATGTCAAGTCATGTCAAGTCATGTCAAGTCATGTCACGTCATGTCAAGTCATGTCAAGTCATGTCAAGTCATGTTATGTTAAGTCAGGCTCTGATGATGAGATCCCAGAAAAATCTAAGGCATCCCTTTAATTTTACAGTGATTTTTCAGTTTTTGCACCGGATTCACTCTTCAGTACCATGGGGCGACCCAAATATCGATTATGAAAATTCGATTATTTATCATCGATTATTTACAATTTTGTTCACATAATAATTATTTACTTTAGAATAAAAAAACAAATAACAGATTTAATAACATATTTGAGATGCTATCAATGACAAAAGAAAAATAAGAACTTGGCATAACTACGAAAAAATACGTGTACATATGCCTAATGTATGGAGAGAAAACAAAATGGCGGCAGAAAGATCGAATATACCTAGCAGTTCGGCATCTTAGATCATCGAATCGAAATTGATATTATTATAAATAAAACACCGTATTTTTTATATTAAAATTAATATGTATTTATACGTTATTTAGGTATTACGAGTTACGACACGGTGACAACATACATGGGTGTTTCTCTGTAAACTGGGTAACTCATGGTCAGTGGCCGATATTACATGGAAAAGTTAATGAATGCTGTACGACCATTCCTTTGTGGAATCCGCGTTGTAACGTGACAGCCATCAGTCCTCTGGCAAGGATTATTATAGTTTATTTATATCTTACAAATGATGTATTGTTATAATAGATAAATATCCCCTGTGTACAGCAAAATATCAGGACTATAAAGTTGTTCCAATCATTCTATGAAATAAAATTAAACAGTCCCCTGGCAACAGACCCCTGTCGCTCAACAGGACACGGGGTGGTTTCGGACTTCAGGGGGAGCGGCTGTTGTTATACATTTTCATTGGTAACAGTTGAGGAACATTATGTTTATTAACCAAAACTACAATTAATATAATTTCGACAGGACTTGGTATATTTTTATTTCATAGTATTGCTGACTCCATTCCCGTAATAATTCTCAAAAAAAATTGATATTCCACATTTTGCATACAATAGGAAAGTTGAATTTAAATCCTTTTAGTTTTTCAGAAATAAGATTGAGACAATTTGTGTCGCAACCTAAGCCGTGGTTAGTAATCTCTTACATTTTTTCAAAAAAATAATTAACGTTGATGATTCGGCGGCCCTTAGGTTTCTTAACATATCTTTATTATTTTCAATTTCAATTACTAGTGATATATCCTCTTTTTCACTTTCAGGATTCTGTGAAAAATAAAAAAGTTGTTAATTACAGTAATAAACAATAAGATTATTTAAAATAATGTAGTATACATTAACTAACAAAATACTTAATAACTACGAAAAAGCAGGAAAGGGCATAGTCAGCCCTTATGGTTCTGACATAGTTGTCTCAAGGTATCAACATGCGGGACTTTCAATACTCTGACAGTGCTAGGAAGTATTGAAAGATTCGGAAAGATGTAAATGTTGAGATTAAGAGTGAAATTGTTCTGACAAAGTTAACTAATAACTTATCTATCCCACTGTAGATGCACTGGTTATAAATACAAATAAAATTACAGGTGAAGTCTTAAGAATAGTATATTTATAAATTCACCTTTTCCACTATTTCACCAATATTATTTTGTATTTCCCTACATGCATCAGTTTCTGTATTTATACAGTAAATGGTTTTTATTTAATAACTAGCTTTTTCCCGCGGCTCCGCACGCGTATTTTGTAGGGCCAACGGAAACAACTTTTGATTTGTAGATCCGCCCTGTCGTTTTAGTCCAAATATGAGCGACACAGATATCGATTTTGAAGTCAATCGGCCCAAAAACTAAGAAAAACAAAATGGCGGCCGCATTTGACAGGTTTGACAGCGGTTCTGTCGTTCTGAACCACGGTGTGACTCAGATATCGATTTTGAAGTCAATCGGCCCAAAAACTAAGAAAAACAAAATGGCGGCCACTTTTGACAGGTTTGACAGGTTGATTTAAAAAAGTAGCCCATTTGTGTCTTTAAACCCAAATGTATCCACTATCCCAACAAATTTCATAAAAATACATTAAGTGGACCTAAAATCCCCATACAAACTTTCAACCCTTATTTCATCCCTTTAAGGGTTGATAAAAAAAATGAAGTCCCCCAATTGTGTCCTTAGGGTCAAAAGTATCCTCATACCAAATTTCATCAAAATCCATTGAGCAGTGCCAAACTTCCCATACAAACTTTCATCCCCTATTTCATCCCTTTAGGAGTTGATTTAAAAAAAATAAAGTACCTTATGTCCGTCCTTGGCGTTAAAGGTACCCACATACCAAATTTAATCAAAATCAGTTCAGCGGCTTAGACGTGAAAACGCCACAGAGACAGAGACAGACAGACAGAGTTACTTTCGCTTTTATTATTTAGTAAGGACTAACTTTTGCCCGCGGCTCCACACTCGTAGTTTGTAGGGCCGACAGAAAAACTTTTGATTTGTCGATCCGCCCTGTCGTTTTAGTCCAAATATGGACGACCCAGATATCGATTCTGAAGTCAATCGGCCCAAAAACAAAGAAAAACAAAATGGCGGCCGCATTTGACAGGTTTGACAGCGGTTCTATCGTTCGAAACCACGGGGCGACTCAGATATCGATTTTCAAGTCAATCGGCCCAAAAACAAAGAAAAACATAATGGCGGCCGCATTTGACAGGTTTGACAGCGGTTCTGTCGTTCTGAACCAAGGCGTGACTCAGATATCGATTTTGAAGTCAATCAGCCCAAAAACAAAGAAAAACAAAATGGCGGCCGCTTTTGACAGGTTTGACAGCGGTTCTGTCGTTTGGAACCACGGGGCGACTCAGATATCGATTTTGAAGTCAATCGGCCCAAAAACAAAGGAAAACAAAATGGCGGCCACTTTTAACAGGTTTGACAGCGGTTCTGTCGTTCTGAACCACGGCGTGAGTCAGATATCGATTTTGAAGTCAATCGGCCCAAAAACAAAGAGAAACAAAATGGCGGCCACTTTTGACAGGTTTAACAGCGGTTCTGTCGTTTGGAACCACGGGGCGACTCAGATATCGATTTTGAAGTAAATCGGCCCAAAAACAAAGGAAAACAAAATGGCGGCCACTTTTAACAGGTTTGACAGCGGTTCTGTCGTTCTGAACCAAGGCGTGACTCGGATATCAATTTTGAAGTCAATCAGCCCAAAAACAAAGAAAAACAAAATGGCGGCCGCATTTGACAGGTTTGACAGCGGTTCTGTCGTTTGGAACCACGGGGCGACTCAGATATCGATTTTGAAGTCAATCGGCCCAAAAACAAAGGAAAACAAAATGGCGGCCACTTTTAACAGGTTTGACAGCGATTCTGTCGTTCTGAACCACGGCGTGAGTCAGATATCGATTTTGAAGTCAATCGGCCCAAAAACAAAGAGAAACAAAATGGCGGCCACTTTTGACAGGTTTAACAGCGGTTCTGTCGTTTGGAACCACGGGGCGACTCAGATATCGATTTTGAAGTCAATCGGCCCAAAAACAAAGGAAAACAAAATGGCGGCCACTTTTAACAGGTTTGACAGCGGTTCTGTCGTTCTGAACCACGGCGTGAGTCAGATATCGATTTTGAAGTCAATCGGCCCAAAAACAAAGAGAAACAAAATGGCGGCCACTTTTGACAGGTTTAACAGCGGTTCTGTCGTTCTGAACCACGGCGTGACTCAGATGTCAATTTTGAAGTCAATCGGCCCAAAAACAAAGAATATTTCATCCCTTTGTAGGATAAAAATATATCGCATCTCATTTCTGTCCTTAGGGCTAAAACTATCCTCATACCATCTTTCTTAAAAATCCGTTCAGCGGTTTCTAGATTCCCATAAAAACTTTCATCCCCTATTTCATCTCATTAGGGGTTGATTTAAAAATGTAGCCCATTTGTGTCTTTAAAATCAAAGATATGCACTATCCCATACCAAATTTCATAAAAATCCATTAAGTGGGCCTAAAATTCCTATACAAACGTTCATCCTCTTTTTCATCCCATTAGGTGTTGATTTAAAAAAAGTGGCCCATTTGTATCCTTAAACTCAAAGGTATCCACTGTCCCATTCCAAATTTCATAAAAATCCATTAATTAGACCTAAAATCCACATACAAACTTTTAACCCTTATTTCATCCTTATAGGGGTTGATGAAAAAAAATGAAGTACCCCATTTTAATCCCTAGAGTCAAATGTATACTCATACCAAATTTCATCAAAATCCATTAAGCGGTTCCAAAATTCCCATACAAACTTTCATCCCCTATTTCATCCCTTTAGAGGTTGATTTAAAAAAATAAAGTACCCTATGTCCGTCCTTGGGGTTAAAAGTACCCACATACCAAATTTCATCAAAATCGGTTCAGCGGTTTAGACGTGAAAACGCCACAGACAGACAGACAGACTGACAGAGTTACTTTCGCTTTTATTATTTAAGTAAGGATTGTTAATTAGACCGCTGTTAGCGGTAGACTTCCATTTTAATAGATAACAGATAAATATCCTCTGTGTACAGCAAAAACTTTTTATGCAACCATTCAATTAAATAATAAAATTAAACAGTCCCCTGGCAATAGTCCCCTGTGGTTTAACAGGACAAGGGGTGGTTTCCGACTTCATGACTGTTTTTATAAATTTTTATAAGTAACTGTGACTGTATTTTGGTACAAGTACTGTCCTGAGGTTTCAGGTTCGATTCCCACCCAGGTCGAGCAAAGTGATATTGGATTTTTCCATATCAGCTCGGAGTCTGGAATTTGTGCCCGATATAGCGATAGGCTTGCCTCCTATCACATCTGGGATGGAACTAAGCTCGGCGAAATGTGGATGTACTAGCAGGGTAGTGAGCTTCTGCCTACCCCTTTGTAGATACAGGCGAGAGCTTATGTATGTTATTTTATTATTTGAATCAGTTGAGGAATGTTATAACTCAATCATGACATTATGGTTTGAATATTTAGACATAACCTACCAATTATATGTACACAGCCATAGAATGTCCACTGCTTGACATAGGCTTCTTTGGGGGAGCCCAAAGATTTCCAGACCGACCTGTTGGACGTATGTTTGTTTTGTGGATGTCCTGTGGCTGATCATGATGATGATGATGATGTACACAGAAAAACTCACACGTAAAAACAATCAAATACAGGATTACCCTGTATACTGACAAGGATGTTCGGCAATTATTGCTGGATGATGAAAAGGGACCAACCAGAAGCTAAATATGCCATAAACTTAAATAGTAAATTCATAATAACAGCTTTATTGTTTTTTCTGTATTAAACGGTCACTATTTGAATACGTACCTATTTAAAGTTCATCAACATAATTATGAAATTCTTGGCCAATAAGTGTTTTTGTAATTACTCATTTTCACTAACAGTCACTCATCTAAATAAAACTATTGGTCAAGTTTTGTTGCTTAGTGTTCTTTTAGTTTTCCCTCTTTATTGAAGAATTACAAATTAGAAATACTTACATTATATCCGGCTGTGAAATAACTGATGCAAAGTCCCAAAAATAACACAAATATTTTTCTGCATTGTCGAGATAACAATCTCATATGGGCCAAATATCTGCAATTACAATTTTATGTAACACATGCCTATTTTTTTATAACCAAACAAATATAAGATAGTTGTAATTTTTTTGTCAATACACAGCAAAATGGCAAGACAATATAATAGGAGGACAAACACACAATATGTGTGGATCATCACAACAGGTTTTAACACTGGACACTAAATATCCTATCCCGGAAAATAAATATATTTAAGTACCTACCTGCCAATTTGTTTAGGTTTTCTCTTTGAACCGGTAAAAGGTTATTGTTTATTACGCTTGCTTTAGGTAATCCAATGTTTCGACAATTCAGCGCCCAGTATAACATTGACCGATGATAAAAATTTGAGTTCCAAATCAGCGAGAAGTCAAGAAACAATTTGAACAAGGAAATATGTGATCAAAATCCAAATACAAGCCGAAGTCGTGAGATTGTATATTATAAAACCCGAATACACCAAATCACACCAATTTACCTACTCGAATTCCGATTTGCAAACAGTGTTGCTATAGGTGATACCAAAAATCTGTAATCCGGCTATATCAACCTGAGTAAAATCATTCCAATATACCATTATATATCCAATATACATATATTTACATTAACTTGTTTTATTGTAATTTTGTAGTAACGTCAACCATGACATACATAATAATAAGTTAAAAATATAAATGATGGTCGAAAAATTCTATTCTATATTCTATTACCAACCAATATACATAGCAAAAGTAAAAGTCCAAAAACCTGTAAAAAGTGGAGTAAAATTTGTAATTTTTGTTGGTAGCATAAAATCTGTATAAATTCAGATAAATCGGTATATATGGCAACACTGTCTCCGAGCGTCATTTTATTTGTCAAAATTAGGTATTGTGTTCAAAATATCGTTCAAAAATTAGAAATACGAAATTTAGTAAATCCATAACAAATATATTTGACGAAGTTTAAAATTATAAATTACCCTTTTAATTCATTGAATTTATTCTGATAATACGTTTGAGTTTATTTTATTTTATTCGAATCAACACGCATTCCTATGACGTCACCAAAAAACACGTCACATGAAAACGCCTGAAATTCCCAAAGAAATTCCTAAGAGCAAATACATCCATGTGTGATTTTATGTAGCTCTGGAGATAAATCGTTCGTTATCTTTGTATAAGACGTTATTCACAAACATGTGTATGTTGGTGTATAGAAAATACAAATCTTATTAACCCAATGTAAAAAACAAGGAACATTATTATGTTGATGTCCCAGGCCACTTGAGGAAATAAATTGACTTTTGCGGATTATTAGATGATTTAGATAATTATTATAGAGACGTTATCATATTAAACCAATAAAAGTCTATGATAACTGCCAGACCAAAGAATAAACTTCCTATTTCGTGTATATATGTTTGCAAACAAGGTCCAGATGAACGACCGTCTCCTCCCAAAGTTGACGTAAAATCAAGTTTAGCATGAGTTAAAACCTTAACGGTTGCCTGTTAGTGGCTCACATAAATAAAAAAATATAGCAAGTGCATCTTAATTTGTATTTAGTTTTGTTTCCACATGAATCAGTCGTCTCGACCGTGATATTGCAATTTTTTCACGTGATATTTCGAACGTTTTCTGAAATTGCTCAATTTTCAATATTCGAAATACGAGTCAAATGGCTTGTACGTAACGTAATTGTTACCTAAAATACTTTTTATTCTATGGATATAACAGAGACTCCATGTATTTCATACTTACCACCTAAAATTAACTTGAAAAATTACAACCCCCAATGAATCTGAAACCGTTTGCAACCCCTTTTTGCAACATTACGTCTAGTATGAGACTTTATGACAGTGCTCTCTTCTCGAAATCGATGATAGTTTTCATCCCTTTCACAGCCTCCGTGGCGCAGCTGGTGAATAGTCGGTTGTGGAGCGAGAGGCCGCGGGTTTGATTTCCTCACCGAGACAAATGATTGTGTGGCACACAGATATTTATTTCGGGTGTGGGTGTTGTGACACCTTGCATCTCTTCGTAGTTACTGATATAGGTTATAGCGGGTACACACTGGCCGAACGAAGGCGAAAGAATCTATGCCTGTTGCGTTCACACAAACAAACCTTCGCTATTGTGTGAATAAAACAGGCATAGATTTTCTTCTTTCGAGGGGTGTGTTAGCCATTAAACTTAGTGTGGAGTGAAGACTGTGTCACACAGTCTGTGTGTGTCCGTAGATTCGACTACCAGCACGGGTGCTGTAAGCTGTTGCAGTGACACGTGTGAGTGTGTGATGTGTGGGTAGGTCGAGAGCGGTGGAGTGTCGTGTAGTGCAGTACTGACGTCGTATCTGCTGTTCTTGTTGCGGTCGAGGTCGTATGCGACGCGCGAGGCGTCCTCGGGAGTCTCGCAGACGAGCGCGTTGTTGGTGACGAACAGCACGGCGCGGTGGATCGCCGCCGGCTCGAACCGCAACACGTCGAACAGCAACTTCACGTTCTTCGGCTCCTTGATGTCCCTGCGAGACGATCGCCACTACTGTGTAACTTATCATAATCTATGGTATCTTATTAATAATCAATTCCCACCAATAGTCTTTGGCGATAATTTAGACTTTGCGAGTGGTCGTTGATTATGATTTCATAATCTAGTGTAAGGTTGTGATTGTTATTTAAAAGTGATGTGGGTTTATGCAATAAATATCAACAGAGGTGGATATTAAACACTGTATGGAAAAACACAAATAAATAAGTTTGGATGCTTTTCGTCAAAGCGTACATATTGTTCAACCGCGTTCGAAAATAAGTAAAAAGTATCGAACTGGAAAAAATTTACGCCCAAACTCAAAAAAAAACATTAAATCGGCACATCTATGTTTCATTTTTCTTTAGTTTAATTTTTTAATTTTACTTAGTATATAAAGATTAGGTTTCATTTAAAGTTAGTTAAAAAGAAAATATAACTAACTGTCTCAATCTTTGACCGATTCCCTATGGAACAAATAATACACATAAGCATGGTCATGATGCACATGAAGATAATAAGAGTTCAATGTAAACTCACCTAAGTCTCTCTCGAAGCGGTTTCGCCTGTATGTAGTCGAGGGGTAGAAACGTTTCCGGCTCCAACATCCTCTCCTTCAGCACCTGCGAGATTCATTGGAATTACATAAAATGTTACATAACTTCATAATGTAGAGATGAATTAAACCAGTCGACTCGAAAGTCGAGTTATTGTATCAAACAAGTAGATCCATACTGTAGATAGTTAAGTACGAATCGATCGGTTTGATTTGATACCACTGTCTCAGACATTCGACATAAAGTGGCAGCTCGCTGTTGCGTTTCGTTTGGTACATAACATTTCCAGTAGAAATGTTACCACTGCCCAATTCCTCCTCCCGTTCCTAGTCTCATCATTAACTAAGAGGTGACCCAAATACTGCTTTGCAATGTCTATGGTGTGGCGTCTCACAAGAACGGACACCATCAGCTGTTCCTTGCCTACATCGCTGTAACATCGAACACGCAACCATACATAAAATCTACAATGGTATATAAAAAAAATTGATTATATGCAAGCCATCACGTTAGAGATATGATATGGGTACTATTACTGGTCAGAGGCACCTGTATGCATCTCCTGGCGGTCTTCTCGGTGTCGACGACGATGGCCTCCATGTACTTGCCGAGCACCTTGGTGATGGCCACGTTGTACCGCTTGTGCGTCGGCTGACACATGTTGATCATGCGGTCGTACTGTTACATACAACACTAACGTTAACCCCTCGCCACGCTTACTCTGTCTAGTGGTAACTTACATGGCCTGTGGATTGGGAGACTCCAAAATAGTTTAAATCCTTTTTTTTAAAAGCGCGTCTTCTCAAAAACTATACAAAGACACCAAAATAAAAAATAGTTTTGTACACATTACTGCTTATGGTCCATGGTTTGATTTACCTGGTACTGGATTCCCCAGGGGCGGATTACGTCAGGCAGGCACCTTGTTTTAAAAACTAAAGATACTTGCAAAATAGTATTGAACGGCGTCTACGGTTCCGAAGTAGGTTTTCATCTTTTTAAATTTTATGTATCAGAACACAGTGATCAAAGCACTAAAATGAATTTTAGAAAAGGAAGTTTTACAAGTAGTGGGAATTAGACACCCATGTTCTGGTAAAATCAGCAGGTCAAAGGACACACTTGTTATTGTTGATTGTGAATGAGTGTGTAAGTGTACAGGTGTAAGGGTGTACAGTGTGTAAGGGATTTGACGTCGCGACTGCTTTGCCTCCCTTTTTTAGTGTTGTTTGTTGGTAAAACTGTTACATAGGAGCCCATCTTGGAAGTTTTCATCGCAATGTCTAGTTCTACTGTAAGCAATGTTGTGAAATAAAACTATTTTTACGGATTCTAATTTTTATGCCCGACGTTTCGAAAGAAATCTTTAAGCAATCATTAAGCAATGTTGTGTTTTGGTTTGAAGGACATTGTAATTACTGAGCATTATCAGACTTGACATCTAATGTTAGAGGGTGTCGTGTGTGTAGTGTGCACTCACCACTCCCGGTATGTCCCGCTTGAAGCTCTCGACGATCTCCTGCTTCTTGCGCCGTCGCGCCTCCTCGTGCTTGTCGACGCGCGCGTCCCCGAGCTGCCCCGCCACCTCCTCCAGCTGCGCCTGCAGCGAGGCGGCGCGCCCGCGACACTGCCCGACGTCGGCCTGACGCACACACATACACACACACGTCACCGACACGTGCTACAACTGGAGAGTGTACCGAGCTGCCCCGCCACCTCCTCCAGCTGCGCCCGCGACACTGGCCGACGTCGGCCTGACGCACACACATCGACATACATACCCAACCTGCTGCTAGAGCCCAGATCAATAGAGAATGTGCCGCCGCGACCCGCGACCACCTCAACACGAGCAACAACTAGCACGATATAGTTTAGCCATCGCGTAGCCCTTTCATGGATTCCAAGATACAAATAGACCGAACTATTCCCCAAAAAAAAACTTGCGTTCGACGCGACATTGAAACGGCAGCGGAAATTCATATTTTGTATATAATTTGATCAAAAATTCAACATTATTCACCACACACATGTCGTCAATGGCAATACGTTCCGATAATGGCAATACGATCGTCACTTTACAGTTTTAGCAACAGATCTATCCTTCGGAAATGCGAGGCGACCCAAATATCGATTTATAGTTAATTGGGTCAAAAACAACAACAAAATGGCGGCCACTATTTCAGGTTTGGCACCGCATCCGTTCGTCGGAGCCATGAGGCGAAACATTTGTTTTGTTATCGCGGGGAATAGTGTTTACCACTCCCCCCTGGGGGAAACGTAACGGTTATATCGGAGTCGCCGGTCTTACGGCCCAGCGCCATAATATACCAGAATAGTCTGTACTTTTACAGTAATAACTCTACGCTATTGGAATACAAAGGGCGTTTATTCAGAACAAGTTACAAAGAAGTAATGCCCCGTGGGACCCGTGCCCGCGCCTTATAACCCTTGTAAGTAGGTGGGGATCGTTTTTACATCTCTCGTCGCGTCGATTGTTTACGTTGCCAAGTTTGACGATAATAGTATTAACAAGCAAATAATATATAAATGCACAGTACGCGTACATCCAGCATGAGGAAATTATACCATTTTGTGAATGGCTGATTGATAGTTTAGTTAAGTGTTATATTCTACCACTACCTTCAATGTTACATTACCTGTAGCTCAGCTCGGAGCCGCCTCTGTTCCTCGAGCGCCTGCTCCGAGCTCTTGATGTGCTCGTTCAGCTTGTCCACGCGCTTCATTGCCTCATTCCGCTCGTGACCCTGAACAAAACCACAGAATATAACAAACAAAATACACAAACAATTGAAGAGGCCGCTTTTAATATCCAAATAGAAAAGATGTAGATAAAAAGAATAGTGACTGCCACACAATGACAGCTTGCTGTTGCTGCTGTTGCGCTTCTTACGGTGACAGATTTCCATAGTCCCAAATAGGCCGTTATTTCAACTTAAGCAACGCTTGAGGTTGGAACTGATTTTAAAAGGAGGAGGTTCCCTATTTGTCAGTATTTTTTATGTATATTACCTGAATTATCGCCAATACATTTCATGAGGACCAATTTTCAAGATTATTTTTGTGATGGACAGAACATACTCCATGGGTCCCAAATAAATTTGGTCAATATCTGATGAATTTTGAAGTCGGTTTCGAAGTTATTAAACTTGTGATTATGTAAGTAGTCAATTTATTGATTGATTATCAATCTAGATTTTGATTATTAATCTTACTTTATGATAAATCTGATAATATAATCCAGTCAATAAATTCACCACATTACAACAAGTTTCCGTAGTGTAGCGGTTATCACGTGTGCTTCACACGCACAAGGTCCCCGGTTCGATCCCGGGCGGAAACATACTTTTATTTTCTTAAGTGGTGCATTTTTCCCTAATGTAGTTTTATATTATTTTAAGATTTAAACGAACATAGACCAATTCATCTACGCCACGACACCAAAAAATTTAAAGACACTGCAATAGAGCAGTAAAATCATTGTGGGTGCTGTTTTTTTTCTACATTGCCCTTTTTATTTATGGTGAGGATACCTGCAGTCGCACAGACGGGTGATCAGCTCACTTATTAGCACTATTTCATCTGTAATCCTAGTCCGGATGGCACTCCATTTTTGCTTTGGATGCGACCTGTTTATGCAACAGGCCCATCACCACTGGGTTTCAGCTGCGGCTCAGACTAGCCTTTGGGCGCCATGGAGGTCTTCCAGGTTTGCACCTTTCAGGTCCGCTATATTGCGTTTACCATTGAGGTGTCATTTATAAAATTGGGTACTTGATTTTTTTTTTATTTTATGAGAAATTTACGTCGTCTAAAATATAGAACATAACATAACATAACATAACATAAGCTCACGCCTGTATCCCCGAAGGGGTAGGCAGAGGCGCACTAGCGAACTAGAACACCCACATTTCGCCGAGCTTAGTTCAGTCCCAGATGTGATAGGGGGCGAGCCTATCGCCATATCGGGCACAAATTCCAGACTCCGGGCTGATATGGAAAAATCCAATATCACTTTGCCCGACCCGGGGATCGAACCCGAGACCTCAGAACCGTAATCGTACCGAAATACCACCACGCCACCGAGGCAGTCAAAAAAAAAAAAAAAATATAGAACAGAAAGAAATATTGAAATATTATCAAAAATACAGAGTTATAAGCCTTTGAAGTTTGGTGTAACCTTCAAATTGCGGGAAAGAGAAGTATCAATATAATCACGTCAAGCCATAACGGTACGTGCGTTGGAAAGGGATAGCAAGATATCTCCACTATGCCCCCAGTCAAGAATTTAAAATATGAATTACTGTATCATTTTTCAACCAATTTCGATGCAGTTTTTACAGGAGGGTTTCTTTTTCGTTTTGTTTGCTATTACATATAAATATACATATAAAATAGCCAAGTACCTAATTGAAGTAAAGTGATTGATATTTCATGTTTGTAGTTTAACAAGGACCTACCTTCTGCCTGTGCTTGTTCTCGAGCTCGCCCTTCTTCCTCATCTCGTTGTCGAGCCGGTCCTGGTCGGCCTTCTGCTCGCGGTTGACGGAGTCCAGCTCCTGCAGGTACCGCGCCGCCTGACGGGACGCCTCCATCTTCAACTCCTCGTACTCGCGGATCTAAAACAACAAACGAATCACAAAAATATTTCAAAAATCGGATTGAATTGCCCAGGGTTGAAAATCACATTTATCACCAATTTAGATCTGCGGAGCTATTCGCTATTTTTGACACTTCGAGTGAGCAACAAAGTTTAGTTGGCAACTGAACTTTGATGTCAACTGAGATTTAAGATAAATCGGTATTGCGTATCTCATTGTTTATATATGCACCATGAGTGCCTATCAAGTTCCTTTCAACGATCACTTGACATCTCTATTTTTCTATCGACACTGTGTGACAGAGATAAATATACGCGTTGAATTAATAAATGAAAGGGATAGTAGATCGCCTTTATACTTGAACAAAATGTTTGAAATTGACGAAAAAATAATTTATGCGAGAATTATAAAAATCGTATTGTGATAATTCAGGATTTATGTTTATAAATTTATCGTGAAATAATTACTTCGACTGGCATGAGGAAAGTAGCTAAAACCATTTGATCTAGGTACATCTTTGTTGTGTGTTATAATCTATATTTTTGTATGATTTTAACCACTTTTGCCATGCTCTAAAATAATATTTAAGATTAGTTTTGTAACGAGTTTATTGTGTTTTATTTTACAATAAGTATCTATTACTAATTACATGTACTTTCGTGCTACAAATACTATCAACAAACTTCACAATGTGATCTAAGTAATGAATACTTAGATCACATGTATCACAATGTATCACAAGTACATGCTTCAAGTATTCACTTATATACTTATTACTGTTGAAGGAAGGGTTATTAAAATAGTAAATGCTATAAGTTTGTAAACCCTTCCGTCGTGTCACAATCTTGCCTGGCGGACGTTGAGCACTGTCTTTGAACACCTTGCCGAAATCCAGCGTTATTTATGTGAAATATTCTCAAGTGATCACTTGCATGATAGGTACATTGCGCAAACTAAACGGCGGCACTCATATATAGGTACTAATAATATATTAGTCTTTCTATTCCAAAATCCTTCTTTTTCTCTCTTCATAAAGCCTCAACAAAATCAATCCGAACACATGTCGGAACATAATTTGGAAACAATCACACTGCTTACAGCACACAATCACGCGATTATGATTGTTTATAATATGGAATCCTTAGAATGGAATCATAATATTATTATGTGTTGATTAAGGTGTTGATTATATAATTTTTTTAAATAACACAAATCTAATAAAGCACACACTCGCGCAGTCTCACAAAAAAGAGTTTTGTAATGACTAAAATCCTAACAAATTCAAAATCTGAAATATTTCAATGTAACAATCCACAAAACTGACTAATTTATCTAGCCGGATTATAGTGGTAATCACTTTACATCTCAAAAACACTCCTCCGAGGTTGTGTCTTTCAAAACTCTTTTGATAGGCACAGTTACTTTCGATTTGATGTCCACTTTGCTTAGCCAATACCGATTTATCTTTTTCGATATACACTCACACGCTACGAAAGTCACCGAGACTTCACGGGTGCCAATCAATGTTCAAAGGCACTCGTGACGTCATTCTAGTTGATAACCGACGTTAGCCGATACCAAATTAGCAATATGACAGTTATTTGTTGTACACTTTGAAGAGTGGATATCATTTTCAGTTGCCAACTAAGATACATAATCGCCCTGCTGGTATATTAACAGGTTTAGATGGGACAACATTTGGAAATATCTATTTTATTTCATTTTTAAGAGCACTAGTTGAGTCTATTTTTTTTTCCCTAAAATGAGCAGTCAGAGTTTCTTTCCCGTTCTTCTCTGGCGCACCAGCCTTCCGAACTGGCGGTATAGTAAAATTTTTGACGGAATCTAAATAATGTGTGACATTTTATGGATTCAATAAATGATTTGATTTGATTTGATATTCCTTAGGCTGTGGCTATACAATAGAGTGAGGGCCTGAGGCTTAGGAGATACAAACATCAGATTATATTTATTGGGTAGAAAAATATCAAACAAAATTCAGGATAAGTTACCTGGGCCTCCTCAAGATGCACATCAGCCCTACCGCTGTGCCCTGTCCCCGCAGACTGCTCCCACGTGGCCTTCTGCTCCTCAATCTGTTTGAGCTCATCCTCAAGCTTCTTGATGTCAGCCTGGTGAGCCTCGTGTGCTTTCCGCGCCTGCTCCAAGGTCTTCAGGGCGCTCTCCAGCTTCTTTTGTGTGTGGGTTACGCGTTCCTTCGCCTTGATAAACGTTGGACGCTTTTTGGAGATTTCTGCTTCCTATAATAATTGGGATATCATTTGTGTATATTTAATGCCAGATGACTGAACTTGCATAAGTATTAGTTAAAATATGCATGTTAATTACTTACTGAAGTGTTACCCATCCTAAATGTAATATGCTATACATTAATATTAACATAAGCTCACGTCTGTATCCCCGAAGGGATAGGCAGAGGCGTACTAGCGAACTAGAACACCCACATTTCGCCGAGCTTAGTTCCGTCCCAGATGTGATAGGGGGCGAGCCTATCGCCATATCGGATACAAATTCCAGACTCCGGGCTGATATGGAAGAATCCAATATCACTTTGCTCGACTCGGGAATCGAACCCGAGACCTCAGAACCGTAGTCGTACCGAAATACCACCACGCCACCGAGGCAGGCATGCTATACATAATATGTAATATACCCTAATCCAGGTGTCCCTATACTTTTAAGACAATGGAGAATCCAGTGACTTTTCTACGCCACCCACTTTAGGAATTACAGAACTATTCAATATAATAGTCATCACCACTCACCACTTCTCTAATATCCTGTTCAATCTTCGCCAGTTCCCGCTGCATGGCTCCCGTCTCTTTCTTCTTCTCTTTGAGAGCTTCCTCAGCCTTCTGGCGCTTCTTCTCTACTTTAGACAGCTCCTGCTGCTTGTGCTGCAGGTCCTCCTCGTGAGACTGGATGTCCTTCTCATTGTGGTACAGGTGGAACAGCTGGAGTTCCACTTTTTGCTCTTGCTAGAAAAAAAAAACAAATTTTAAGTTTGTGGCAGTAACCAGTAAGCTATCAAAAGCATATATAGTATATGCTTTTGATAGCTAGATAGCTAGGGCCTAACCCCCCTTATTAATAGAGGGGGCCAGTCCCCCCCAGCAGTGGGAGAGTAGTATTATTAAAAATTAATATAAGTAACTTTCAAAATCCAGTGCAGTTAATGATTCTTTAAATTCTTCATCTGACTGTTCATTTTTATATGAGTACTTACACACAAATAACCCCCCCGCTCCCCTAGACCAGTCCCGAAATTGTGGTTCAACATAACAAAATACTTATGTATTTTTTTAAAGTTGAGTGAGAGGTTGTGAATAATTTCTGAAAGCTTTGGAGATCTTTTAAAATCAATTATGTAGCTTAGAAGTTTGAAAAATACTGTTAATTATCAAAATTGGTTAACACTTTATAATATTGTTTATTTATTTAAGACACATACAACAGATTATTGTTATAATTTTTTTATTTTTTTTACTTAGAAGTTTCTAAACTTAACAAGAACCCTAATGGCATGCACTCAGTGTAAACAACAAGTACATAATTACATTATATATTATGCATAAATAGCTCGATAATTATACTATTACTATTTATGAAAAAAAAAAAAGAACAACTAAAATTCAATACTATGTTTTAATTTTTTTTAACTACACATATTTCTGACCAAAGTGTACAAGTGTTTTGTATTTGATCCCTCACCAATTCCTCCTTCAATCTGGTGTATTTTTCTGCTTCCTCCTTCTCAAACTTGGCCTCCTTCCTCTCGGCGGCCACTCCCTTCTTCTTCTGATAAGAGAACTGTGCCTCCTCGTCCGCGCGGTTCACTTCGGCGCGGCACGCTTCATACTGTTCCTTCAACACTCCTGATCTGTTGGAATTGTAACATAGATGTGCCTGTACGAGTTCATACCCCTAGTAAGAGTTCATACTTTTTGATAAGACAGTATTGTTGAATAGCCATACATATGACTGACTAACTTATGCCCGTGACGTCGTCCGTGTGAAAATATCGTAATATGGACCTGTAAATTTTTCCATGATTAAAAGTAGCCTCTGTGTTATTCTGATGTATAATTTATATAACTGTAAGTTACATCAAAATCCATTTAGTAGTTTTGTGTGAAAGAAACAAACATCCATACATCATCACAAAGGCACAATGGCTCTATTTGTAACGAACTAAGTGCCGAGACAAGACAGTAGGTTTTGATATTAGTGGACAGAATTAGCAAAGTTATATGGTGTTAGAGCTATGAGTGACTGTTTGGTGTTATTACCGACCCACTGATTTCTTCAAAGAGAGCGGTTCTCTCCTTGGGGTTCTTCATGGCGATACTCTCGACAGCGCCCTGGAACACCAGGAAGTTCTTCGCCTTTACATTGATGCCGAGCTTCTCCAGCTCTGCTAGATAGTTGCTGACCGACACAGACTGCAAATTATAATAATGTATCTCAGATGTATAACAGATTTAAAGACAAGAACTAGTTACTAGTAGTTTAGTGGAATCTTTGTTTTTTTATTTCTTCCTGGCGTTATCCTGGCTTAGTGCCAGGGTCTGTCTTTCAATTCCTTTAACATAACATAACATAAGCTCACGCCTGTATCCCCGTAAAGATAGGCAGAGGCGCACTAGCAAACTAGTACACCCACATTTCGCCAAACTTAGTTCCGTCTCAGATGTAATAGGGGGTGAGCCTATCGCCATGTCGGGCACAAATGCCGGACTCCGAGCTGATATGGAAAAATCCAATATCACTTTGCCCGACCCGGGGATCGAACCCAAGACCTCAGGACGTTAGTCATACTGAAATACAACCAAGCCACCAAGGTAGTCTAACTAGGTAAACTAACAGTAAAAAGGTTTAAAAAGCACCAAGAAGAAGTTTGACTGTTGTATCCCTGGAATTACTGATGTTCTTAGGCGACAATAACCCCTTATGTTTAAAATGAGCCTTCTGTGGGTCTGCCTTCACTGGCCAATAAAAAACAATAAGTATGAGTAATAGATACATACATGTCCATCTATCTTATGTTCTGATGATTGTCCATTGACAGATCTTTGGAACTTCTTCTCAGTCATGTCCTCCAACACAAATGTTGCCGTTACTGATGCACTGGAATATAAATAAAATCATCAAGTCGAGATTTACTTTCATCTTAAAAGGACCAGCAATTGGTTACTTGACTGTAGTAACCAATATCAATGAATTTCTGTAGGAACATAGATTTATCATCGAAATAACCTGTGCAATAGGATTTATTAAAATACTCCAAGAATAATTTTATTTTAGTAATTTAAATACTTATTTTTTTATCTGTGCGTCTCGTGACTGTAAACACCAATCACGATGCATGATGTCACATTACTCATTTTTCTGATAAATTTGTTCCACAATGACTTAAGACCTAAGATCCAAAGTCATACTGCCAGGTTATTTGGTATATTTTTTTCGAAGTTTTTGTTTAAAGTTCAACCTAATTTCAACGCGGTTGTGTTAGACTATCAATATCTAATCGACAAAATATCTGACCCGTTTTTTTTTAGTTTGAAATCATACATGTTATTACTGAAATTTTTTTTTTATGAGCGATTTTGTATCTATGGTAAGGAAAGATGACGTCACCCGTATCTACATTTAACAGATAGCGTTTTGGCGGCAAATTAAATTTAACATAACATAACATAAGCTCACGCCTGTATCCCCGAAGGGGTAGGCAGAGGCGCACTAGCGAACTAGAACACCCACATTTCGCCGAGCTTAGTTCAGTCCCAGATGTGATAGGGGGCGAGCCTAACGCCATATCGGGCACAAATTCCAGACTCCGGGCTGATATGGAAAAATCCAATATCACTTTGCCTGACCCGGGGATCGAACCCGAGACCTCAGAACCGTAGTCATACCGAAATACCACCACACCACCGAGGCAGTCACTGAGGCTGCCACACTGTGTTATAAAGTAACAAATATATTTTTAAATCCATAGCCTGTCCTGTGAGATCATAAATAATGTTATTCCAGTAGTTAAATAAGATGAATACCTCCTAGACACTGGTTTGTTGATAGAAGCACCATGTATGAGATCACTCAATCTCTTCACACGCAGCAGTGAAGTCTTCTCTCCCATCACAAAACTCACGGCATCCATGAAGTTTGACTTCCCTGTGACAATGGATATAATTAATAATTACACCCAACAGTAACACACCTGTCCTGACCCCACACTAATATAACCTGTATTGTGGGTGTCAGATACTATGAGAGACTTTCAGTCTCACAACACCCAGACTTGGAGCGTATATCTGTGTGCCACACAAACATTTGTCTCAATGCGGGAATCGAACTTGTGGCCTCTCACTACACAGCCAGCTACTCGCCCACTGCGCCACGGAGGCTGTCAATTGTTTATTATATTCATAATCATCATCAGCATACTCTTCCACTGCTGGACCTATGTCCCCAAGCAGACCTATACCTCTCCTAGTGCACACCATTGAGCTTGGTCTATCATGATAAATACAATCATTAATTAGTATATGGAGATTCATGCTGCTTCATAATCTTACAATCTATGCTGCATTTCTTCAATTGGACCCTGTGGTATATAAATGAACAAGGCAGCCTCCTACTAGCAAATGCTGTCTGATTTTATAGCTTCTAGGTTTGATATTGGAACAGGATAAAAACTACCTTGTTTATTATAGGGTGTTCGTCAGACTCGTTGTTATGAGTCTATACATAATCATACTAGAATAGACTGGAATGAAGAAGGAATATGGACTACTTATTTACAATATTAACACAAATAACGAATAAATACCTGAACCATTGGGTCCCACTACTGCAGTGAACGACTTCAGAGGCCCTATCTGGTGGTGGCCCCGATAGGACTTGAAGTTTTCCATATCAATGAATTTAAGAAAAGCCGGCATCTTGCCCGCACCAATTAACGCTCTTTATTATTTGAGAATAGCTGGTTTATAGTAAATAAATAATAGCGCCAAACATTGTATCGACGTACAACAAATAAATGTCAAATCCTAGGCATTTAAATGTCAAAATAGAATAGCGAGAGGCCATATTTGAATAGTGCTACCCAATTAATGAATCGTAAATATAGTTGAAAATTATAAATATACTAAATCGTCGTTTTAAAATAATTTAACTTCTCATTATCTTATATATTTTGATATTTAAAATAAGAATTGAACACCTAAAAAAAATAAAACACATTAGCAAAGTGCTTAAAAATAGTATTCCATCTGAAAACCGATCAAATTATTATGTTAAAAATATGCTACAATCTTTTCAATGGGCGCTGGAACGTGCGAACTAGTGTTGCCAAGCGTAGCAAAATTGGCAAGTTGTTAGGATTTTCAGTCCTCTATAACACTATTTGTAAGATATAAAATTCAGGGCAGATCACCAAATTATATAAGAATTAAGATTTAATCTCTGTCTAGTTGATATACGTGATATTCCATACAACAATAAACAGTTTAATACACATGACACAAACATAAATATGTGTTAACTATAAATAGTAGCTGACGATTAAGTGAGTGTCGAAATAAGAACCTGCGCAAATTTATTCAACATTGCATTGCACATTAGTTTCTATTTTTATTCAGTCTCCGATATTTCTGAAAATGGATTTGTCAACACTTAGTTTTAAATGTCAGAATTTTATTGACCTCTTGCCTTGTGATTGGCAGTTAATCAGCGTAAATTATTACAATTGTTTTCGAATTGGTATGGACACCACAAAATCCTACTTAATTGTGGAAATTCGTTGAACATGAACGGTGGTGATCGAAGCCCTGGTACCCCCCTGGATGTAAACGACCTAGAAGAAGCAGTACTGATGGATCCTATAGACCACGAAAGAAGCAGATATCCTTATTGCATAGTCTGGACTCCCATACCTGTTCTAACGTAAGTTACATTTAATTTAACATTAAAGATTTTAATTTTACATTTTGTAACAGTAATAATTGCGCCTGAAAATTAAATATTTTATTAAGTAGAAAGATCGATTCCCAGGTCAGGCAAAGCTAATTTTCTAATTTAATTTGCCCGGGACTGGATCTCTCAGAGGGGGTTGATGTCAGGCAGGCAGCAGGTCGTAAAAACAAAGCCAAATCCTTTCTGCATCATGGTTAAAAACAAATATTAACCAGAAAGTTTCTGGAATGGTACAGAGTTTTGTCATTAATAAAGGTAATAAATTACCTTTAGACACATAAAATGCTAAAAGAATCAGATGAGGAAGAAAGATGTATATATAGTTAATGTGTTTCATACCATAAGATTTATTTTATATGGACAGCCTTTATAGGCTAAAAATGTATATATTACTGAGCCATAAGGCTCAGTGGACAAGTGTGAGCAAGCCACCTGTGAAGCGAGACAGGATTCCTGCACCGAGACACATGTTTGAGTGAGCCACAGATATTTGTTTCGGGTCTGGATGTTGTGGGAATAAAAGTTTCTCATAGTTTCTGATATCCACAATATACACACAATACTTGGTGCGAGGTCAGGACAATGTGTGTGACTGTTGGGTATTTATTAACTAGCTTTTGTCCACAGGTCACTTGCATGATCAGGTTTATCAATACACTTTATTTGTGTTTGTCCCAAAATCAAACAAATTATAAGAAAAAAAAACATTTAAAGTCTAAAATATAATAAGTTTTAGTTTCCATTGAATAATATTTCATCAAAACTGGGTATGACAATTCATACATAAATATATTATTGTACTTTGTATTATTTTTTTTTATTTTCGACCGACTTCCACAAAAGGAGGAGGTACTTAATTTGTCTGATTTCTTTTTATGTATGTTACTCGATATCTTCACCAAATGTGGACCGATTTTCAAAATTCTTTTTGTGTTCAAGAGAGCTTATTTCAAGGGTGGTCCCATATAAATTTGGTCACGATATATTTTAGGTATATTTGCGTTTATTGTTAATTTGTGCTATTACTACAAATTAGGGATGATCGATATTCATCGATGTTTAAGAAACATCGATATTTAGCTGGAAAATATCGATGTTTTGACATCGATGTTTTGATTTCGATAACATCGACACATCGATGTTATGAGAATAAAATATCGAAACGTCAATATATTCTTTAGGGCCATCTAGCGTTGGATGGACTAGATAACTATGAGTTCAACTATTTAGCACTAGATGACACTGATCAACATCATCGAAGTAAGTCATACGAATAGTTATTTTTTTGCATTTCCTAAGGGATTAAAAAAACTGTCAACTTCAATGCACAGACTAACGTCCAGTTCCAATAAACAATCGCAGTTCGAATGTGCAGATAGATTACAAAAATTAGCCAATAAGAACACAGTTTAAACATGACTCCGTCAAATAACTTGATTTGTTTGGTTCATAATCGCGATCTATCTGCACTCTAAACTGAGATCGTTTATTGAAACCCGCCATAAAGGGAAAACACCTGGAAAAATTTATTTTTTTACAGAGTGTGCCCAAAAAATACTGAGAATATTAAAAAAAATCCTGTATTGTGTTTTCAATAACAATAAACACATAAATTAAAAAATAAGAATTGAAAAAAAAAAATGGAATACACAGTTTTATTTGCTACAGAAAACATCGATGTTTTGACATATCGATGTTTTGCTATCGATGTTTATCGTACATCGATACTTTTGGATCGATGTTAACATCGATGTCAACATCGATGTTTTTGTAATATCGATCATCCCTACTACAAATCCGATCCGAATCCGAAATATTCAATTTTTTTTTTTATAACAGACTTACAAACAGATGGGTCACCTGATGGTAAGTGATCTCCACTGCCCACAGACACCCAAGACACAAAAAGAATCATGGGTGCATTGCCAACCTAAAAGGAGGGAACGGAATGGGAAGGACAAGGGATTGGGAGAGGGAGAGGGGGAAACAGGTCACCAGAAAAGTCACTCACCGAATGAAACGCGACAGCAAGCTGCCACATTGCGTCGGTATTCAATGAGACAGTGGTATCGAACCGGTCGAGCCAGCCCATTCGTGCTGTAGTTGTTATTGTCTACAGTGTGCATTTACCACTCATAAGAATACACTATTACTATTCCTGAATAACACAAACTACTATGTATTTTAAGAAAAGACTTATCATAGAGGCTGCTAGGAACAGCTAGTGAAAAATATAAGTGTAACAAGTACATAATAACCTATTTCATAAATTCACACCGGATGAATAACAATGCTTTTGAATTTTGGAATTTTTAATTTTACCTCGGTCTTAGATGAGTATAAAAATTATAAAATAATAATATTAGCCCTGTAATATTCCTGTCCCACTGCTAGCCACAGGCCTCCTCTACTAATGAGAGGGGGTTTCAAAAGTATGTGAAGTCTACCAACCCGCATTAGGCCAGAGTGGTAGACTAAGGCCTAATCCCCCCCCCCCCCCGTTTAGATGTGTGGACCATATTATTTTTATTTTAATGTTGTAGATGGATTTTCCCCTTCCTCGGTCACATGGGCATCTGCACCTCAAATGGAATCATTAGAGACTTTGCTGGACCATACTTTGTGTCTGAGGACCTCATGGCTTTCGGAAACCCAACAAAGTATTGGCAACTGTCTCCTCAGAAAGCTAACAACGGACAAGCAGGCTGGGATGCTGCTGTAGCTGAAGCCTCCGAAATATACAAGAAGAGAATGGTAGGGTATTATTTATTAATTTTAAACATTTTTAATTTCATAGTATTCTCCTTGCCATTTGATTTTAATCTTAATGCACACAAAATAGAGTAGATAGTTAAAGGCAGGGCAATAGGTGAATGTAACAATTACTTAATTTTTCTAGTAGCCCAACAATGGGACACAACATAAGGTCATCATCAGCAACATATTATTTATTGTTACAGCATATTATATTTTACGACAACTGCCATTCGCACGTGGCGGCGGCGCTCAATATCATGAACTACGCGGGCTGCAAGAACTGGAACATGGTCAAACTGGCTTTCTACATGATACCTTACTCCAAATATGTCAGGTAAATATTATCCTTTATTACAACATAGCAGTAAAAAGTCGTTAATACAAGTTCGACAAGGATGTTTACATAATTAGGTAAACTTTTTATTCTCGGTAAATTGGCTATCAGTAAGAAGTCAAACAAGTCGTCAGTTATTAAACTTTTATAAAAAACGTAGGTAATTGAACACCTAAATTCAATAACAAGAATTAAAATATGTTGCTCAACACAAGCGATGTAGCTCCCATGGGACCCCAATACTCATCGATGAACCCTGATGTACTTATATTGTCCCCAAAAACGGATGGTTTTAAAGTTATTCGGATTTTTCTAAAGTTAAGTCGGTTGAACCTTGAATAATGTGGTTGTCATAATTCCACAAATAAGATTAAACTTCTTTATTTTAAAAAATTTGGCCTCCATCGGAGTTTGATGATTTTGTTTAGTAAATCCATTACTTAAAAAAATAGCTAGACAATAATATTTTAAATAACAAATGAATAGTGTAACTTTACAATGCATTCGACTGGCGATTGATAAAATTTTATGTGACTTTTATGGCTAAATGCAGGATGACGTAATATGGGGTGAAGGTTCTAGGACTTCTAGGCATGTTGGGGCGCAGAAAATGGCCATTACGTATGTTCTATGCAACACTCATTGCTTTTAGGTATCATGTGCCTACTCCAATGAGATTTAATATTACTAACTAAATAGTACTATGTAAATAGAGGGCGCTTATTACAATTTACACCCTAGAATGTTCTGTGAATGTCCAAGAATCAAGTAAGAAAATTTTATTGTCTAAACATTACTACGCTGGCACGATCTTGCGCGCGTTTGTTTGAAATGACTTATGACCACGAGTTCACAGTTTTTGGATTACAAGTTTCGCGCTGTTTTCAGATACATACAGTGAATTTGTAAATGAAATGCATGCGTCATGAATCATGATTAATTAATGGAGATAGTATGGCAGATAATTGGTTTTACGTTTCATATCATGTTATTAAGCATTTTTACTATATTTACTCATGATTAACGTTTGTTCCAGTGTCGGCGCTTTCCTCAAAACTTGGCTACCGTTCGTCATCATTGTCGCGTTTATTTGTGGTCTTGCAGCTGTCATATAAGGAAATTGCCTGCATTACTTTATTGTTACGGTTTAGTACTCTTCGGATGGTATGTGTTGGTGCCAAGGAAACTGTCAATAAGCTTATTATTGACGCCTATCGTAGCTTTAAAGAGATCTATTTTAAATCATAATTGGGTACTTGACTAATATTTTTTAATAATTTTTATATGAAATTAACGTCATCTAAAATATAGCACTGCAAGAATTATTGAAATATTCTCAAAGATAAAAAAGTTATAAGCATTTGAAATTTGGTGTAACCTTCACACTGCAGAAAAGAGAAGTATCAGTAAAATAACGTCAGGGCCATAACGGCACGTGCGTTAGAAAGGTATAGCAATATATCCCCTCTATGTCCCCACTCTTGCTCATTACAGAATTTAAAATATGTATTACTTACTCATTTTTAACCAATTTCGATGCAGATTTTACAGAAGAGTTTCTTTTTTGTTTTATTTGCTAGTACATATAAAAATGTGTACAAAATCATACATAGTCAAGTACCCAATTGGCAGCTAAATATTCCTCTGTGTGATAAATCATGATCAATAGGTATTACTATTTCACTGATACCAATTAAAAGAAAAATATGATACGGAGGCATGCCTCGCCTTGGTGCGCAAGTCTGACTCGCAGTTGGCCATAGTCAATGCCAAAGTTGTTGGTATCCATGGACGTAAAAACACGATGGACGGATCGATATGAAGCAGGATTTTCGGCTCATTCGATCAATCGCCGACATTACGTGTTGATAAATCGAACGAGCCGAAAACCTTGCTTCACTTTCAATGTTCATAGCGCTCCATCCATTTTTTTTTACATCCGTGTTGATATCTGTCTTATGTGTAAAGTATTAAGTATCCCTTCATTTTTGTCATGACTACGTAATAGTACTTTAAAATGTAAAAACTTATATTGTATTCCTATATATTTCATCATCATCCATTCCTGTATCAAAATGTATGTAGATATATTTTATTATTATCGAAATAAATCAACACATATTAATCACTCACTATTTTTAATGTGCATTCATTTTTTATATAACTGTCTATATAATTAAATTCTTAAAATTTATGAATGTGTGTTATGAAATGAGCATTTATAACCTGAGTAATATTTTCTTGATGTTTGACCATATGAATGACCATAAGATATACCCTGTAAAAGTCCAACTATGTATATTATCTTTTAATCAATAGATGTATTGTCACTTATATCTTAAAATACATTTTAACAATCCCAACACGACTTTAGCTTTAAGAGGCTTATCCATATATATATTTTTTTTTAATTATCCATTTTGACTCTAGGTTTTGGCAACAAGGCCTACAACTTATAGTGGTTACTGTACGCATAAATTAAACGTACATTTTATTTGCAGTTTCTTGTAAATTCAGTTTGAAGGAATATTTAAACTTTGGTTTTTCTGTATCAGATGCTAGGAAACAAGAAAATGGACCACTTGATGGTAATTAATGTTTTCAGTCCATCTGCAGTGAGATGCATTGCTTGGAAGTGGTGTTTGAATATGAAATTACACTTTTAAGTCCTCTATACAGAAATGGTACAGAATGATTCTGCCACTTCTCTTATTAGGCCTGTATATAGTTGTAGATTCTGCAAAATATCAATTGTATGAATGTTTAATGTATAACATTAACCCCTCTTAAAATTTTATTGTGAGGTTTTCTGGTAAGTACAAATATATGACATAACATGTTATGTTAATGTTATATATTACATACATAACATTATATTTTGTTATACATATAATATGTTACTATAAACTAAAATTATGTTATTTATATGCTGAAATGACTATAGTTAAATATAAAATTTACTTTCAATAGACTGTTTTTAGTTATATTTTCATTTGGCACAAATGTTGAACACTTATCAAAGTTTATTATAAATTGTGTGTTGTGCAAATTAAAATCTATATTCTACATGTGTATATCACTGGTGTGATTAAGTAATTTTTGTCTCTTAAGTGATATCACTGGAAATAAGGCAGTTGCTTAATCATACCAATGTTAAATACAACTTTATAAGTAAATATGTAAATCTATATTTATTTTTATATCTCTTTAATGTATTGATGTCTGTGTAATGTAAATGTGAATAGATGTTGAAATAAAACTTGTTTATTATAAATACGTTTATTTTAACATAATTCTTTAATAAACAGTAACACCCTGACTTATGCTACCTTGTTTTAGGTGTTACATGTGGAAATACTTTGCATCCACAGTTCTATTGATAATCTCTAATTATGTCATAAGAACAAAAAATGAGTTATCTAGAGACAGTTATCTTTCAGTCCCACCTATAGTGTAAATCCAGGTTTTTACTGTATAATTTAAAATATACATTTTCTTACAATTATGAAAGTAAAATTTACAATGTAGGTATCACCAACAAAAAAAATGGTCTGTACACTTAATGGTTCCAATGGAGAAGGATCCATGTTATACCATTCTTATCGACACACTTGGTTTTAGTACTACTCACGGGTGGCTCAGCTACCTGAAGCCAAGACACTTATGTGACATATATATGTGCTACCTCCACTGGGTTACAAAGTAAAGCTTTTGTAAACTATTAAATTGGATGAAATGGATTTCACGTTTATAATGTTTATTATGATGTTATAAAACTCATTGTCCAGTAAAAAAGCGTTACTGAATATTACTTAATTCATATATCACACACACCTAGATCAACACTCATTTTTTGTTGAGATAAATGGTTTTATTGTCTTACATACTTAGACATAGTATTGATATATTATTTATAAACACATGCTCAATTTCTTGGATGTTGATCACAACTTATTTATCCCTTGTTTATTCCTTTACATAGTGCCATTAAATCTCCTTCAAAACACTCTTTTCAACTGTAAAATCGTAATCGTAACCACTCATATTGACTTTGCTCGTTAGGAACGCGAGCAAATTACTTATTTCCGATGAGTAAGCATCCTTGTTTGAAGCTAGTTGTAACTCTTTCGACATTGTAAAGGGCACGCCCTGAAGGTAGTGGAATGTCGGTTCAGCAGCTGCTCTGGGCTTAGGTGCAGGTGGCGCGGGTCTCTGAGGGTAAGGAACGACTCCACTCACACTTGGATACAAGCTGCCTCTGTTACTAGGAGATGCTGGGTCTACAATCTCGAATCCATCGTCACTTCTTGGTCCTGGTATCGGAGCCGCCTCATCCTCGACAGGCGACGACCTCCGCTTGCCAAACAGCGACGAAAACATTGTAAGCTTTTGTTTTTCGCAAACAAAGTGCCGAGTGCTGACTCAACAGTACAAAACTGCAAAGGCAAAGACGTGTTTGTTTTCAAATAGTATTTTTTTCTTGACAGTTTTCCAGTGATACAGAGTAAAAATATTAAAATCACCGACCGATATCAAATCCTCAAAGTCCTGGATATTTTTTCCAATCCATATATCTGACACCCTCCGTGGCATGGCGCAACAAGCGAGTAGGCTGGCTGTGAAGCGAGAGGCCGCGGGTTCGATTCCCGCATTAGGACAAATGTTTGTGAGGCCCACAGATATTCCCAAGATCTGTGAGCCACAACACCCAGACTTGAAACAAATATCATATTTGTTTCAAGTCTGGGTGTTGTGAGACAGAAAGTCTCTCATAGTCTCTGACACCTACAATACAGGTTATACCTTATTTACGACATTTCGATCTGTCAGTTTACTTCGTTTAATTAGCAATCCTACTATAGTGTGGGGTTAGCTATCTATGGACTGTTGAGTGTTGGGTGTGTTTATTCTTATTATTTTCGGTTTGATATTTTCATATTTGCAAATATAATCCACTATATGCACCTAATATTTATTACCAGAGTGGATACGGATCCGGATTGAGATCTATATTACAAGTACCTACATACGTGAAATTCGGCGATAATATTTAAAGTAACAATGTAGCTAACATTGTTATATTGTCGTTTTTAAGTATTGTATCCATTGTTGCGTTCGACCTGTTCTCTGTGGTATGAACTATTTTCATATACATATACTAATTATTCACTCATGGAATCTACTGGTAAAATATCTTCTCTAGAAACTTCGGCACCTGCCGCCTTTTATTTTCGGTCAATTGCAGAATATATCTCTGATTGGCAGCACTGGAGTTTAAATGTCAATAATTACCACAGATTAATTATTTTACAACAAAAGACGGTAAACTTTTAGTTGTAGTCGATTCCCCAACCCATATTTCATTTTATCGGTTTTTCTATCTCTAAAGGGCTAAGACTGTTCTTGTTTAACATTTTTATTAACGTCAGAATGTGATGTGATGACAACTCCTTTCTAATTGGTTAATTTTATTAATCACATTGTCTTATAGTTATTTTTAGCCAATGGAATGTAGAAAATTGTGCTTAGTTGTCAATTGTTTGTAAATGGGAACAGTCTTAACTTCGGCGTAACAAAACGTCAAAAACTGGTCAAAACATAAATTCGCGAGCTTGTTTTGAAGGATTGTAATGTGAATTAAAAGCTGTTATTATTTCAGAAATTTTAATTATGTGACTATATTGAACCAAAAATGTGTTTTGATTTGTGCACATAACTCTAGTTAAGTGTAATTTCGGAGACTTGTGGACTTTTATTGTAGCAAGTGTTTGGGTGCCCAGCTGGTGTGTGTGAGGTAGGAATTGGGTTGTTTTTCCTTCTACGAGCTGTAATAACTTGTAAAGCATGTTTGGAAGTAATCACATTCATTATTAAAAGTGACATGGGTTATATTTTGTTTACTTGGCGCATATAGATCAAAACAAAGCAGCATGGTATAGAATGGACAATTTATCGTGTACTTGCTTGTTATCGTGTTTTCGTGTTATCTTAATCTCGTTTAATTGGCCTTTAAACAGTATCTAGGGCTTTAAGTACACGTGCACTTTAAGAATAAAACCCATAACTTAGTTCACTTAGTCTCGGTGTTGGTTTTGAAATAAAAAAATTGTGTTTACATTTAATGTGTCTACATTATACTATGCATTTTAGTTGATAAAAGAATGAAAGAAAAGGTTTAAATGTCAAATGTATCTACCCAACTGCTTCGGAAGGAGGCGAAATGGTTTTTAAGTGTATGTTTGTTACACATTTTGTGCTTTAATTCATTATAGATAATAAAACTACTTTAATCAGCCAATTCCTTCCAGTTTCATGTTTTTTAGACAATTTTCTTGCAGCAGAGGAATCAAACATGGTCGACCCGACAAAAACATCCAAAATCACTTATTTCAAAGCTTCCACATACTGTTCATCTTCGTTGATGTTTATCGCATAAATTCACATCACATTTAAATCATAAACACAACTTTAGACTATAATATGAAATCATTAAAACAAGCGACCACCTGCACCATCAGAATTCCCGCCAAAACCTCACCACACAAAAATAATCATGGGTGTGTTGCCAACTTAAAAGGATAAAATGTAAGGGGAGGGGACAAGAGATTGGGAAAGGAAGGGGGGAAATGGGACACCGGAAACCTCACTCACCAAATGAAATGCGACAGCAAGCTGCCACTTAACGTCGGTTTTCTGTGAGACAGTGGTATCAAACCGGTCGACCTGGCCCATTTGTGCTGTAAACGTTACTGTCTACATCGTAGCCACGCTCCTAGAGCGGTAGAGCCCTACCACTTAAAAAAGTGTTGTGGACTATTTTATATGTTAGGCAAAATGTACACATTTTAAAAAGATACTGATATGCATAGTTTTAACATTAGAAACAAATATAAACTAGTTGTCCCACACCATCACACTAGTAAATAATTCCTTTGCAGGACTTGGTCTGTGTGATTTATTTCCACTAAATTAACCATTCAACAACTTTTTTATTTTTGCAGAATTTTATTTATATTTTCGCTGTGGGTAACAAGGAGGCGACATTATTATCTTGTAATGTTGTTTTGTCATTTTTTGTCTTTAATTTTTGCAGGTGGGAGTGAGCATGGCGGATGATCCGGGCCGGTCATCCACATCGCGGTCAGGTGAGTGCGCCATATTTACATACTATTATTTCTGGTTAATTCCGATCAGTGGATGTCCGGTGGCTGATGACGATCATGATGGCTACTTCTTTAACATTCCCTTTCATTGGCTGATATTGGTAAACTAATTGATGATGGTGGATGTTAGTTTATTTTAATGATTTTTAGTGATCACAGATCGTAGGGCAGAATTGTGAAATATCTCATTTGCAATTCACCAGTCTCTAATAAAATAATAATAATATAGTATTAGCCCTGTAATATTACTGCCCTACTGCTGGATACGGGCCTCCTCTGCTAATGAGAGGGGATAGGCCTTAGTCTACCACGCTGGCCTAATGCAGGTTGGTAGACCTCACATACCTTCGAAATTCTTGTGGAGAAATTCTCGGGTATGCAGGTTTCCTCATTATGTTTTCCTTTACCGTTAGTCTCTAATAAATATTCATCAAATCAAATCTGAGTAAAAAATCCTTTTTTGTATTGCCTTATTAGTACAAATATAGTTACACATAATACGAGTATAATCAAATTCGAGTTCAAATTTTAGCCTAAAAATTATCCGAGGTAACTTTAGGTGTGACGGGCGGCTCGGCCGAGACACTCTTAACATAAATATGTGCCGCCTCCAACGGGTTGCTGGAACTAATACAAAAAGTTTTACTTCTATCGGCAGTCATAGAGACTGTCAATAGAAGTAAAACTTATAACTTAGAATTTAAGCATTCAAATTTGAAATTTCATAATGATTAAATTAACATTATCAACATCAATCTGGTTTTCACATCTATTGACACTCCGAGCAACAATTAGATGTATATACATGTTTATATGGTTTATTTATTATTCAGATATATTACGGGTTGTACAAGATCATGACAAAATATAAATCTGTATAGCTACAGATAGTATATTGCCTCGGTGGCGTGGTTGTATTTCGGTACGACTACCGTTCTGAGGTTTCGGGTTCGGTTCCCGGGTCCGGCAAACTGATATTGTATTTTTCCATATCAGCCCGGAGTCTGGAATTTGTGCCCGATATGGCGATAGGCTCACCCCCTATCACATCTGGGACTGAACTAAGCTCGGCAAAATGTGGGTCTTCTAGTTCGCTAGTGCACCTCTGCCTACCCCTACGGGGATACAGGCTGAGTTTATAAGTTTATAAACAGTATATTAGGCATGTCAGTGACGCCAATTCTCACGATTTTCCAAACCAAAAAGTGCTCAACGCGGCTAAAGAAGTTTCCACTTCAAAAATTTGGTGACCCTTGCCCTCACTCTTAATGTATTTATTTAAACAGAATGAATAATGCGGAAGTAACTTGAATTTCCATGAATAAGTCATATTATTTTCTGTGTACGCATGTTGTTAGCGCCGGTAACATACATATACAGGAAAATAATAACTAATTAGTGGAAACGACGGTAAATATTCCTTTATTTTTCTTGTAAAGCCATATAAAGCGTTCGGTTATATTATAAAGCGAAAATCTGCCGACTACATCGGAAACTAAGCACTGCGTCTATCCTTACCCGGGAGTAGAACCGGAGGAAAACCGAAAACCAGGTGGAGCGACGCAGTATAGACTAGAAAGGTTTCGTTCCATGCGAAGTTTCCGAACAAGATGTCCACAACAGGACGAAGTATATAATACACCAAACAGTCACACGCCTAGTCCTGACCCCACACTAGGTCTAACCTGTATCGTGGGTGTCAGAGACTATGAGAGACGCGCGGTCTCACAACACCCAGACTTAAAACAAATATCTGTTGGCCACACAAACATTTGTCTCAAATCTCAATGCGGGAATCGAACCCGCGCCCTCTCGCTTCATAGCTACTACTAGGCTACTCGCCCGCTTCGTCACGGAGGCGGATTTAGTACCTAATTAGGATCGTATCATTATTTGACTGTAAACATAAATAAAGTATCAAATTAAAAAGCTTCTAATATACTTGCACTCGATAAACAATATATAAATATCAATAAAACAAGTTACGGCGTAGAATTTTCCACTAGCGGGCGCGATGCGCGGCGCGCGGGGGCGTCGTGGAGGCGTCGTGGGGGCGTCGCGGGGGCGGCGCGAGGGCGTCGCCGCGGCGGAGCTTGGGGGCTCGTCTCCGCACCCCGTGCGCTCGATACCGCCAAGGCCACGGGCGATATCGATTTTATATAAATAGAGTCAGCCCGGAGCACCCCACCGCGCCCTCGCCCCAGCCCCCGCCGCCCCTCCGCCCGCGCGCACCCTGCCTGGTTCCAAGTTCCAAGTATCAACAAGGTGGTATCGATATTATGATATCGGCACTTAAAATGTTATTTACGCATGTATCACTGGCGAGGTAGGCAGAGGTGCAAACGATGCAATCACGACTTGCTGAGCTTATTGCCATAATAAGTATTCTTGTGATAAGGGGCGAAATGATTACCAACCATGAGCACTTATTCTTACCCCGGACATTTTATGTGCTATTTTGAACCTCATAGTTTTTATCTAAAAAGTTCCTTAAATATTTCCAGACAGACTTGTTTTTTCCTAATGTACCGCATCTATCGGATTATAACCACTGTCTCGCAAAAACCCATCATGTAATGAATGGCTAATGACAGCTTTCTGATGCGTTGCGTGCGGTGAGTGAGATATCCGGAGGTCCAACTAGTCTTGCATCTTACTTGTGTTCCGTGTTTACCATCAGGTGGGTCCTTTTTCGAAAGAATATAAAGAACATCCCGGTGCAGTTAGCACATACTTCAATCCCACTTGTCCCCGGTGGGCAGGCATGCGGCGCTGGTTCGATGCCCGGTCGACCTTGCACGTGTAAGCGATGCGGCACTTTTCCGATTCGTCGCTATTTGTGCATTGCAGATGGGGTGTTTTACTGTTTTCCATAACTTTTGTCCACACTTGCGCGTTTTTAACTTTGCCAGGGCATATGCCGGCAAAACAGCCGCTTGTCGGGAGTCGAGACCTTCATTCTGTTAAGATCATAAAAACTTAAACTTTAATCAATTTTATATTGATGGATTCGATTCCGAGCTGAGGAATCCATCACACAGTTGAACTTATTTTATAAATTAAATATACAAAGTTTAATAATATTAAATATTAAAACCGACTCGGAAACCTTATCACGTCTTGTCCAAGTTATATCAAACACAAAAACAATCTTGAATTCGATTCACATTTGCTAGTGTTATCAAGAAACATAAAAAAAATATACTGATGAATGAGCACCAGCCTCTTGAAGTCGGTTGACATATCATTTTAAGAAAATTACCTATCTGTAATAGTTAAGATCCATCATGGAGACCATGACCCGCGAAGTCCTGATTGGTTCAATTCCAAGTTCGGACCTATCCTTTGCGTGAATATTTCCAATTGGAAGCTTGTGTCCGAAATTAGATTCCCCTGGAGGGTTGTTGTCGGGCACGACCGCCGCGCTCGTAAAAATATGGAATCAAAGACGGGACAACAGCGCGGAACTTGTAATCCAAAAGTTGAGACCTCGTGGTGATAAATTACTCAGTCGTATGTGAAACATAAGTGCGCAAGGTCGTACCAGCGTAATCATGTTTAGACAGTAAAATTGTCTTACGTGATTCTAGAACATTCACAGAACATTCTAGGGTGTAAATTCTAATAAACGCCCTCGCATTTTAAAAAGTACATGGCGTTACTGACGTTTCGGATAATTTTTATATGGAAACGTAATTGACAGCCACTCTATAATTAATAATATTAAATATCTTTGTTCAAAACGGTCCTGGTATATCCTATTATTTATTACTAGTTTATACTATGTTTATGCTTGCGATAAGTTATGACTGAAATGATGAATATTCAGCTTTTAACCTGATTACAAAAATAAATACGAATACGTAATTTACGTAACAGAATAAATATAATTTAAATTCAAACCTTTAGAACAACCAAGAATTATTTTTATTTATTTTCCACATTGAAGCTGTTTCCGAATTATACTATTTATACAGACAAATTATATAGTACAATATGTAACATAATTAACTCACACCCTCAGACACCCCAACTGAAACATATAAATACAATAATAATTCATAGACTGAAATGATCTTAGCAACAAAGATTTGTTGTAAAAACCGTTATTACTATGAGCGTAAAGTTCATTCTTATTATTTGTTATAGAATTTTGTTTACTATTTCATTTGTATTTTTAAAAAGGCCTTATCTGGCGTTTGTTTGGCTATGTACGATTTAATTTCGTTTGTTGGGACGCTTTATCATAGGACTGTTATTACTTTGTTTTATTACATTTTAGACATAAAAATACTGTAACCGATTCAGAAGCCTATATATATTCTGCCCAAACTACTATCAGGGTGTGCGTTAATTATGTTACACGTGTTACACGGGCTTTTGTTCTTAAATATTTTCATTGCTAACATCTTTATACTACGGTTAAATATTTTAACAAAAACTCAAAAAGGCCTAACTTTTAATTGATCCTTAGATCTTTCTTAAGTATAATAAAGAAAGATACGGCTGGGTAATGGGACATCATCAACAAATTGCCAGCTACATGTCCCGGTGTTGTTGTGACTGCCGTTGTTTGGATACGGAAGGTCAAGGGCGCATTTAGGCGCGGCGTGCGGGGCCCGGGGGCCCGGGGGCTCGGCCGCGGGGTGGCATGGGCGGGGCTCGCGCTCGAAATAGACGCAGCGCCGTTTGTCAACATACGCCCACGCAGCGGCGCGGCATGGCCGGGTCCCGGGCTACAGGCTGGGCGCTGGGGTGGCATGGCGTCCTTGTTCCGGGAACTGTCATGTCGGCCGCTCTGCGCGGTTCCCGAGTGCTGCGTGCTATGATTGATCGCCGTAATGATGTCTCGTGTTGCCACGTGCCCGGTGCTGTACTCCTCTATTTATTCGCTTCTCACTATACAACCTGAATTATAAATTATTTATCATGCCTTTGTAGTGAACATTGTACGTTTACGTACTAACTTTCCAGCCCACCTGGCTTCAGAATCAAAACAGTTTGAAGGAACACTCACTTATCTCAGAAAATAGCACGAAGAAGCTCACACTACGCTGTATAGGTCGTGTGTTTAATTTCTTTTGTTTTCCCAATGTACGATGGTTATTGCATGTTTGATGTCATAATTTACATGCTTATTATACTTTTACCAAATATAACCCTTTCTGTTGCGGGTTCATCGTTATTTATGAATATGTCTGGATGAATGGACTGCCTCGGTGGCGTGGTGGTATTTCGGTACGACTACGGTTCTGAGGTCTCGGGTTCGATCCCCGTGTCGGGCAAAGTGATATTGGATTTTTCCATATCAGCTCGGAGTCTGGAATTTGTGCCCGATATGGCGATAGGCTCGCCCCCTATCACATCTGGGACTGAACTAAGCTCGGCGAAATGTGGGTGTTCTAGTTCGCTAGTGCGCCTCTGCCTATCCCTTCGGGGATACAGGCGTGAGCTTATGTGTTATGAATATGTGGTATATCAAAAAATATTTCTAACTCTTGGCTAAATCTTCCACATGCCCTTATCGCTCCCCAACATGGTCGGCGCTACACACTTTTTTAAGCGTGTTGCTGAAAGAATGCGGTTTGTTTTTGTAATTGGACCTTTATTTGACCTCAATCCTTTCTGAGGGGACCGGGTGTAATCAAAAAGATTTTCTTCATCATACGTTTTAATCGCCACAGTAAATATTTACGGAATTGCATACTTATAACCTAGTTTAAATGTAGTCACTCTGATCCAGTTTTTCATCTTCCAACAACCGATCTGATCCGCACCAAGCTGTCAACATCATGCGTCCCACCACATCTGCCGATATCCAGTATTTGATTAGCGAGGTGGGTATTGATGGCGGCCCTTATCGATAATGAGCTGTTGTCGTGACTCGTGACCCCCACGGCCACGAACCTTGAACCGCGCGGTGCGGCCCCGTTGTGAGCGACGACGCAGATGTATTTAGTAAACAAATCTAAATGGTGGAAAGTTTGAAAAGATATAGCGAGAGTATTAAAATAAAATAAAAAAATCTGTAATATTACTGTCCCACTGCTGGGCACGGGCCTCTTCTACTAATGATAAGGGTTAGGCCTTAGTCTACCAAGCTGGCTTAATGACGGTTGGAAAACTTTATATATCCTCGAAATTCTTACGGGAAAATTACGGAAGGTATGCCAGTTGTCTCAGGATGTTTTCCTTCACCGTTATACCGAACGAGAAAACACACTTAACATAGAAAAGTCAGAGTTGTATGCGCTTTTTAGGGTTGGTCTCGAACCTTTGACACTACAGTTCCTGATTGAGCTATATCGCTTCTAAATGGTTTTCACTTATGATTTTTTGTTCGCTTAGGTAGGCAGACATGGCCTGACTGTAAGACCTAAGTCTTAGCAGACCAGCGGGCTTAGCCCAGTGGTTTATGTGCTAGTCGAATATAATAAATGTATGGGAATGAGATAAGAGTACGCTATAGCTATAGCGCTATATATACATTTACTATTCTATTCGACTAGCGCATAAGACACTTAGCTAAGCCCACTGACAAGGGGGGTTACCAGTTACAACAACGCCTTATAGCAGTATTTTTTTTTTTACAGCCTCCGTGGCTCAGCGGGAGAGTAGCTGGCTGTCAAGCGAGAGGCCGCGGTTTCGATTTCCGCATTGAGATAAATGTTTGTGTGGCCCATAGATATTTGTTTCAAGTCTGGGTGTTGTGCGACCGAAACTCTCTCTTAGTCTCTGACACCCACGATACAGGTTATACCTAGTGTGGGGTCAGGACTAGGTGTGTGACTGTTGGGTGTATTTATTTATATATTATAATCTAACGTTTACTGTTTCCCCTATAAAAAAAGGAAAGCAAAATTCACGGGCGTAAAAAAAGATGAACGGAGCGCTGGGAACATTTAAAGTTAAGCAGGGTTTTTGGTTTATTCAATCTATCGACACGTATTGGAGTGTTTGTGTGTAAGGCACTTTTGTACAGGCGCGTTCGTGTGCGTGGCTTCTCTGTGCCGTCCGTTTAACTATAGGCGAGATGGTGTCCTTCTTTTTCTTTACGTCCGTGGTAACATTATAATAATACTGATATAAGACGTGGTGGTAATCCCCCAAGGTCCAAATAAATTTCGTCGAAATAGATTTTTATAATGAGAGAGTCAGATTGATCGTCTTGTCTCTGTTCCTAGTATGGGTGATAAAAATAATAAAAAAACCTCAATGTAAAAACCACAGTTCCATAAACTAAATACATCATGATTATGTGCAATAGGTATAATAATGTTTATTGTAGGTGGCTCTACCTTGTACACAGAAATTATTTTCTTTCCACTGCACTGACTGCCTCGGTGGCGTGGTTGTATTTCGGTACGACTAGTGTCCTGAGGTCTCGGGTTCGATCCCCGGGTCGAGCAAAGTGATATTGGATTTTTCCATAACTGCCCGGAGTCTGGAATTTGTGCCCGATATGGCGATAGGCTCGCCCCATATCACATCTGGGACGGAACTAAGCTCGGCGAAATGTGGGTGTACTAGTTGGCTAGTGCGTCCCTGGCTACCGCTTCGGGGATACAGGCATGAGTTATGTTTATGTTATGTTATTTTTTTTCCACGGCGTTCGTAACCACCTATCATCCTACCATTACCTACCATTTGAGTGGTAGAGCCAACTTATAGATAATTACATATACAGCACGAATGGGCGGGCTCGACCGGTTTGATACCATTCTCACACAGAAAATCGACGTAAAGTGGCAGTTCGCGTTTCGTTCGGTGAGTGAGATTTCCGGTGGCCCAATTCCCTCTTTCCCTTTCCCAATCCCTATTCCCTCCTTTTAGGTTAGCAACGCACCCATGATTCTTTTTGTGTCTTGAGTGTCTATTGGCAGTGGAGATCACTTACCATCAGGTGATCCATCTGCTCTATGCCAGTCTCTGCAATAATAAAAAATCAGTGGGCTGTATATTCGTCTGGCTTCGTATGATAATAAAAGTTACCTTTACATTTCCACGTTCTATTTATATTATATACCCCCACCCGCTCTGAATACTACTGAGCCCCATTTCTACTGAACTACATACTCGTAGTTATCCAGTGCGAACCGATTACAAGGAGTCCGTCTCTCAGATATGGTAGCATTTACCGGACTAGCCACATCCACTCCGATCAATTAATAATCAACACGATTCAATACTACAATGAATACTACAAATGTAGGCCACTTCACTTCGGTTTTCTGTGAGACAGTGGTATCAAACCGGTCGAGCCGGCCCATAAGTACTGTAGACGTAATTGTCTACAGCGTGGCTCTACCACTCAAAAAGCTAATAAATAAATACATCCATAGTCTCACACCTAGTGCTGACCCCACACTAGGTATAACTTGTATCGAAGGTTTCAGATACTCTGAAAGACGCACGGTCTCAGAACACCCAGGCTTGAAACAAATATCTGTGGGCCACACAAACATTTGTCTCAATGCGGGAATCGAACCCGCGGCCTCTCGCTTCACAGCCCGCTATTCGCCCGCTGCGCCACGGAGACTGTCAAGCTTTGTCTCAGGATCCAATCCCAGGCAAATAGAGTAACTAAAACGTATATGTAGTTCGACCAGGGATTTGAACCCAGAAACGCCCGGCTACAAATAGATCATATATTATGCTGCCAGTAGACATAACCGTTAAAATCTATACTACTTTATTTCTACCTGCCCTTATCACACCTTAATATGGGGTCGTCGCAACACACTTTTTCAAGCATGTTGCAGAAAGGATTTGGCTAAGTTTTTACGACCCGCCGCCTACCTGACGTCAACCCCATCTGGGGGATCCAGTCCCGGGCAAATTTAATTAGAAAATTTGCTTTGCCCGACCTGGGATTTGAACCCACGACCTCCCGGTCTATTTCCATATGGCAGCATATATGAACTAAACCAAGGAGACGATAAAAACTATAATACTAATATATAATTGAAAAACTGTTTGAACGCGTTAACCTCTGGTCCTATTCAACCAATTTATAAACTAATGTCACTATTTGAAAGCTACGCTATTCCTGAGTAACATAGGTTTTTACCTGGAGAAATTTTATGGTAGGAGCAAAGCCTAGAGCAACAGCTAGTGGTTTATAAATAGATGTACAAATCCGTATTGCGTTTGAGATGTTACGAAACACGCCATTCAAGCGTTTGTTTTACGTAAATATATAAACAAGTGATGCAATACACGATAATGAACTATTTATATAATTTAATTGAGTTGTTAGAATTTATTTTGAACTGGTTTTTGCTTGCGGCTCCTTGCTTATGATAGTTGTAATTTGTATCACACAGGCATGTAACGTTCTAAATCAAATCAAATAATCAAATAATCCATAAAATGCTATACATTGTTCAGATTCAATCAACATTTTTTTCTACCGCCCGTTCGGAAAGCTGGTTCGTCGAGAAGGACGAGCAAGAAACTCTAAAGTTGCTCTTTTTGAATACAGTAATGCTTTGCCGGTGTGACTTTAATCCAAGACGATTCAGGGCGATTTGGATTTGGGATTACTAATCTAGAGGTAATCCTAAACTCGATTTAATTTACACCTCATTCCTATATTTAAATCGAGATTTATTTAAGTACCGCAAATGGTACTCAATATTTAAAACCCACGTTTTATCGTTGATTTACGAACATACAAATTGGCAATACCCTAAATCTAAAAACTTTCGCATTTCATATATTAGCAGATTCTCGATTAAAGGAATCGAAGGTAAAGGCGCAGACATATTTCAGTAATTTAGAGAAAGACATGAGTGCCAATGGTTTCATTAGAGGATGACTAAGCCCGGACAAATTGGTAGTAGGAAGCGCACACTGGCATCAACCTGGGATAATACTAGGCCGAAACAAACGAAAATAAAACGCATACAAAACACCTTTTCAACTCACGATCGATAACATAACTGCTGTTTAACATAAACGTATATAGTGAATCTAAGATGGGTGCGGGCCAAAAGTGCATTCAGCGGCGCAGGCCATCTGGGTCAGTGGGTGTCCCCGTGGCCCCGGCGGGGTGCGGCGGGGTGGGGTGGGGGTGCCCAAACATCCGCAACTGGGTCAATAAATACTGCACGGGCGCGAGTGAATCGCATAATGCAAGCCGTCGAGCCGCCCTCGATCTGACAACTGCTTTTTATGGGGTTGTGATGAGGTGGGGTGGGTTTGGGGAGTTTTTGTGGGGTGGGGGGTGTAGTGGCTTTTAATTTTTTATAGTGTTTGTGTTTGGTTGTTAGAAGAATCAAGACTTATCAGATTACATAAAAAGGTGTGTTAAGTTACATTACAAGCTTGAATCTTGGCCAACTGAGGTAATGCACAAATACTAAATTAAAATTATCGAAGAACGTTTATGGAGTAGTCGGTGATCCAGAGAGGTCGCGGGTTCGATACCCGTTTCGACACACCAACCACAAGGGCCATAGCTATAGGCTGTTCTTATCCTACACCTGTTTTTCTAGAAACAAAACCTAAAAAAACATACGCAAAACAACGATTTTCGCTGTCTCCTGCTCATAGAACCATAGACCATATATAAAAATGTGTAGCGAAACCATGTTTTGCGTAGGTGTTTTGTGTAATGCAGGAGACGCGGCTTTATTAAACTCATTGCCCCTTACTTATAAAAATATTTAAGCGCCGCTTATCTTTAATCATAGGTTGTCCCTTTCATTTTTAAACAATGTAACGCAAGGAAAATAGTGACAGGCTATTCTTAGCGAAAATATAAGTTTTATAAGTAAGGCCCATTGTTTGTAAGTGGTGAATGGCTTTTTTGATGGCAGTGCGTTTACCATTACGAGTAGTTTAGTGACAAGTGACAATGCCGTGCTCGGATAAAAGGAAATTAGAATAACAGAGGAAAGTTACTGAGGTTTTCGTAAAGGTAAATGTTTGCCACAAACAAAATCAGTTTAGTAAGTTTTCCATGGGAACCTGAGACAGGCGAACAAACGGACAGACGGACATGTTTGTCTCAAACAACCAAAAACCAGTCCATTTTCAAGTAGGATAGATGTTATAAATGTTTGTAGACGCTATGTTTGTGAGTCGCCATGCCGCTCAGGAGTGGTGATGGCTGTATTTTTATGTTTGTTTAGCTGCTATTTGTTATAAAGTCTATAACAAAGGAGACATTTTATATGCGACTTGCAAACGAACAGATGGGTCACCGGATGGTAAGTGATCTTCACCGCCCCACCGTCATATAGACACCCAAGACACAAAAAGAATCATGGGTGCGTTGCCAACGTAAAACGAGGGAATGGAATGGGAGGGAAAAGGGATTGGGAATGGAAGGGGGGAAATGGGCCACCGGAAATCTCTCCGAACGAAACGCGAACTATCACTTTACGTCGGTTTTCTTTGAGACAGTGGTATCAAACCAGTAGTGCCGGCCCATTCGTGCTGTAGACGTAACTGTCCACAGCGTGGCTCTCTCACTCAAGTGACCGTGGCATGTAGTATGCATGAAGTCCTCTGTGTCTTCTACCTGACAGGTTTATAGCTATAGCACCAATGGGTCGGCTAGAACGGTTTAATACCACTATCAAAACCAACAAAGTGGCAGCTCGCTGTTGCGTTCCGTGAGTGAGATATCTGATGGTATTCGAACCCAACAACTCCCGGTCTGCAGCCCTTATATACTGCCGCCGGCCAATATACCTAAGAGAAAATAGTTACAATAGAAACCATCTTCATTAAAATCTTTGAGCCGCGCTCACTACACACAATCACTTTACCAAAAACAATTGTTCTAAATCTCTAATGTTTAATTACTTTGATGTGGGGGCTCTTTACACTCTAAACTTGGTTTCGGCACTCCGCGTAATGTCGGCTCATTTGTATTCCTTTAGACCGCGGACACGAACTCAGCGGGAGCGGAGCGGAGCTGCCCGTTTCGATGCATAGATTTAAATGGAACCGGCCTCGAAGGCATTGGCGCGGTGAACGGCGCGACGACCGGTTTTTTTTGGAATGGACTTGTGCTGTTAGCAAAATTGTTTTTACAGCTTCACCTGAATTTATAGCTGGCGCTTATGACGCTCTAGTCAGAAATATATTTATTGGACTGCGATTAAACACAGAGGTGCCTTTTCGAAGGCTCGGACCTCATATTGAACTATCGCTGGGGACAAGAATTAAATTAGAGATCGTCTCTGCATACTGGTATGCCGAGGGTCTGCTGCTAGCAATACGTTGCCGCGCCGCCGCCGGTTCCGCTCCGCTCCCGCTGAGTTCGTGTCCGCAGCCTTTCAAACGAACGCCGAGACAAATGACCCGAATCAACTGGATAAAGGATTATTGTACTCCTCATACTCAAGAGACTAAAATAATAGATGAGTCAGTGTCATAGAGTATATATTATATTCTGAGAGGATTTCCACCGATTCAATTATGCTCTGCATGTTATATAGAAATGTATCTATAGCGCCATTTGTTGTCAATAATCTGAAAATGTATTCATTCTATACAAGTGAGAGTCAACGTTAAAACGACCGAATACCGTAAAGCCTGGTAAACAGACCTTAAATAAATAAATACACCCGCTGGTCACACACATAGTCCTGACCCGACACTAGGGCTGAGATCTTTAGAACGAACTTCGACTAAGTCTGAGTCAAATAAACGAACTCGGTATCGGTAATCTCGGTATCGGATTTGGAATTTTTAAATTGAACTTTGACTTAGTCCTAGTCATTTTTTACAAGAAAAAATTTGCTTAGTCTGTCTGTGAGTCTGTTTTTGTTGTAAAAAATGACTCGGACTAAGACAAAGTTCGATTTAAAAATTCCAAATCCTCACCGAGTTTGTTTCTTTGACTTAGTGTTAGTCGAAGTTCGCTATTATCTCAGCCTAGGTTAAACCTGTATCATGGGTATCAGAAACTGCGAGAGACTTTCAGTCTGATATTTGTGCATTACACAAACATTTGTCTTGGTGCGGAATCGAATCCGTAGCTACTGGTTTCACAGCCGCCGGCTGGGTAGAAGTGTAGATCAACGGATGGTCTGAGAGTAGCTCCACAAGGTTTTATAATATCGTGTGTATTCGGTATTATACAGTGTTTTAGAAGTACATACCTCCAGATGGAGGTGGTGTAATGGAGCTTTTAGCGGCGCTACATTATTACGTAATGGTCTTGTGATGTCGCTGCATTAAATTTTCACGTAAATTCTAAGGTGTTTTGCCTTCTTAAGTAAAGTTGGTCATTTAGTGCTTTCCTCCAAAATGTTTAAAATTATAATTATATCAAGTCATCGATATTATTTTGTAAACAGTGTTTTACAGAAAATATAGCCCTACAAGAAAAATAAAGATTAAACAGATTGCATAAGTAAGTACTTCATGTGTTTATTTAAATGTAACAATACTTCGTATTGATATAATAACGTAAACAAGGTTACTTTTCACCGGATACTGAAAGCAAAAGACGGTGTTATGTACGTAATATACTGCCCGGCTGTGTGCGCTACTGAGGCTCTAAAAATAGCCGCTACCCTTACATAATTATTGTTGGAGGCTGCGCTTCCTTCTACTACCCTCTGGCAGCACCCGGCCCACCCCACGCCCACCCTACGCCAACCAGAACACCTCCCAGTCCTTGCTGGGACGTCGAACAGAGCGGACGCATTTCTCTACCTTCCTCTTTTTGGAATGTAAAGGAAGAAATATCGACGATTTACTGGCGATTATATATTAGAATCTTTGTTTAACATCCTTGGATGATATAAATAAACGTGAATTATGTGATTGTAGTGGACATTCCGTGGTTTATTGTGTTTGTGAACTTTTGAGAAGACATCATGTCTGTGAATTCACCTACTGTACCCAAAGGTAACCCTATCATTAGTAGTTTTACATTATTGTTCGCTTTGTATGTGATATTGTACTACTGTAAGGCCCAATTCAGACGACGGGCATGATCCGCGTTTTCAATATTGTCGGTAATAGAATTTACAAACCTTTCGCTTCTTGTATATGAACAAAAAGTAATATGAAACTAAAATAAAACTATTTAAAAATACATTCTCTGACTGGCACTAAACCCATTTCTAACGTGCTTTCGGCCATGAAAATGTTATCGTAAAATATTTAATTATTTGAAACTTACATGTTGGGCGCCAAATATAAATAATGTAACATCACGCAACATGAAGCAGGAAACAACATAAACCAAGGTAAATTAACTTAATTAGTTAATATTGCGAAGGAAAATAAATAAAAATTAGTAGATGTCGACAAACGAGCAAGTGGGTTACCTGGTAATATTTGATTACCACTAAGGTTTATATGATTTTTATTCATCTGACATTGTTGGTATTTACCCACACATGCGCGCGCGTTTGTACAAGTGATATTATGGTCGTTATTATATTTTATTTAAGTCTAGATTTCAATAAAACTATAAGATGCGTAACAAACTTGTTTCGGCCCCCTGACTTTGGACGCTCCATTTGATTTCGACTACAATTCGATTTCATTTAGTGATTTAAAATTCCACCGAAATCGAGTTAAAAAGTGCATTAATGTTGCGTTAAAAATTACCAAATGACAAATTCTCGACTCCAACGCGTCATTATTGCACATTTTAACTCGATTTCGGTGGAATTGTAAATGAAATCGAATCGTAGTCGAAATCGAATCGAATTTCAAAAGTCTAACTACTGGGCTAGGGCTTAAATAAAGAGAATCTTGTGGTTATATATAGGACCGATCATCTCATGTAATCCCCTTAGTGCTATGTTTAGAACTTTAATCTGATAACAAGATTTGCGGCTGTGTGGGCAGTGAGCATACATGTGAGGTACCCACGTGTTCCTATACTACTGCCCGGTTGTTACATACAGGTTATTGGTTCTTGCGGTTATGGTTCACGAGAATGGCTACTTGCTCATTATAGAATTGGGATGATATATTAGCAGAATATAAAGAGCAATTAGAGTAGTGGCAACTACAAGCTACCTAAATTAATTACAAAATTAAAATAACCGATTACAAAACCCGACGAGGGCGTTTGCTTTGAGTACTTTTATTGAATCGTCTTACCTTCTTTAAAAAAATGGCTCCAGTGAGCCTCCACCCGCAGTGCAAAGCAGTAACGTGATTAGAGTTTCAATGGTAGCGTGGCAATTTAACTAACTTCCAGAAAAGATGAACTAACACTTTCATTTTTAACGTTTTATCCAATCAGGGGGGGTACCACAACATTTTATAGCAGTATTATAATCTCACTTGTACCGATGCCCGTACAAAAAGAAACAAAGTAGGATAATAATAATCACTACGTAGTATAAAACAAAGTAGCTTCCCCCTGTCTGTCTGCCCCTATGTATACTTAGATCTTTAAAACTACGCAACTGATTTTGATGCGTTTTTTAAGAGATAGAGTGATTCATGGGGAAGGTTTATATGTATAAGACATGCATAATATAGTAGAGAAACACTGATAATTTTAGAGGTTTTTAGTGTGATGTCGTAAATAAACACATTTTTTTGCCTTTACATTGCCTCTGACTGCCTCGGTGGCGTGGTGGTATTTCGGTACGACTACGGTACTGAGGTCTGGGGTCGATCCCCGGGTCGGGCAAAGTGATATTGGATTTTTCCATATCAGCCCGGAGTCTGGAATTTGTGCCCGATATGGCGATAGGCTCGCCTCCTATCACATCGGGGACGGAACTAAGCTCGGCAAAATGTGGGTGTTCTAGTTCGCTAGTGCGCCTCTGCCTACCTCTTCGGGGATACAGGCGTGAGCTTATGTTATGTGTTACATTGCAAAGGCTGGCAGATAGATCCAAATAACGTATATCAACATTGCACCCGTGTGAAGCCGAGGCGAGTCGCTAGTCCTGCTATAAGACGTGATGGTATCCCCGAGATAAGAAAACGAAAGTCCTACTAGACAAAATAAAACACACAAAAGTAAGTAACTACACAGGAAGGAAGTTAATTAAAATGTTATTAATATCAGACACCAGTTAATATAACTTGTTTCTGATAAAACGTACGTAAAAAAATTAAAACAAGATTTTTTTACAACACGATCACATTACAATAAAAACTCCGTCAACACAAACTGGAAGGGTGTGTCACTTCCCATTTGGGTGCTGGTGTCGTGAAAGGTCGTGTGACGTCACGCTGCGTCGGTGACGTGTCACCAGACGCTAGTCAGTGGCGTGACAAAGCTCGCGTGCTTGCCTGGCCCGTCCCTGGCCCGGGTTGAACGCTTCCAAGAAACAGGTGTAGGCGGTTACCGGGGTTCTAGGTATTGCCTGCCAGTTTAAAGTCTCAGTGGTAATGTTGGACTTAAATGAGGTCATTACGCTGCGGTATTCTTAACATGTTTGGTTTAACGTGAGTCATTAACTTAATTTTGATGTAGTGTTGTAAAAAGGTAGATAAAGGGGGTTTAATAATCTTTGCTAAGATGTCACAGGTATTACAATGAGCCACATCATAACGATGTCGTGGCACTCGTGGCTGTTGTGTAACAGCAAAATAAAACATTGTCGAACTTTAAGAGATATTTTCAACGATTTTGAGCGAGGCTTAAAGTTGGTAGTAGTAAGTAAAAGTTCTCAGAATATTATATGACACATTGCAAAATGTACTCACACATATATATTTCATCGGATACACAAGGAATAATTATCCGAAGATTTGTATTGCACTGTTATTACATACAATCAGAGTTTAGTTAATTTATTACTGGATAAAATTTGGAAATCTTTACAAATTGTTTTTTTTTAAATGGCATGATTTTTTATTCAACTAAATATGACCAGTTCACTAAACACTTATCAATGAGACGAGTGACTGTATCAATAGGATGAGTGACAATATCAATGAGACGAGTGACTGTATCAATAGGATGAGTGACGATATCAATGAGATGAGTGACTGTTGCAACACCCGTAAACGAGGTCTCTCACATGATTTTGAATAAGATAACTTGAGGAACTTTAATAAAGTCTCTAACAATGCTACTACAAAGCCGATTAAAACCCGTTCACGTGAACTATTAACATTTAACGAACATCAATTACGCACCAAACGGATAAAACTACGACTTTAATTGTACAGAGGAATTTAATTCTTCTGGTCAGTGGTGACCACAAGTTGACCGACATATATTGACGTCATACTTTCCTACAGTGAGGAAATGACGTGGAACTCCGTTTACATTCATTCATCATGATCCATTCAGTACCTTTATTAAGGGTTTTTATAGGTTTAGATTACGATGATAGTCATGAAGTAAGGTAGCAGTAAAGTTTTCTCGCCATACATTAAATGCAGCGCTACTAGTAAAAACTAGTATGAACGTCAAATAAAAGAGGTAATACTACCAATTTTGTTGAAAAGCTGAAAGTTTATAGTGATCATGAAAAATTTGACCGTTTACGCATTTGTCTAATTGCTACAAGAAGTACTGTCCGCTTCAGAAGTTGAGTATTTGCTTTTAAAATCGTTAATTTGCCTTTCGATTTTGTTACGGAAGGTTTATTTGTAACTTTATAGTACTAGAAATTTTTACTTACGATTCAGATCGCGTAAGTCTTCTAAGATATAAAGCTCCTACGTCCTAATCAAAAAGTCAATACCGTTCAGCCGTGAAGACGTGATGTGTTATTAATAAACATCCAATTATATTTCTCATAATTTTATTCATAAGTTTACGAGAATTTGATTTCTACCTAAGATCATAGTAAATACCCAAATGTTTAAAAATACACATTTAAATATCTGAACGACCTTTAAATTACACTGAAATTGGAGAAACCGTGACGGCAAAGAATAGGCTTAGGTATCTCATACATCGATAACCTAACGTAAAACTAAATTTCGTCGTAATTTTATAAACGTGCTATATTTATTTGTTATCAATTTAAAACTAAGTCAATTATCATTTACATATTTTACACGGGTATACACTACGATCTTATCAGACCATATTATAGTCAAAGAATTTAAACGCCATAACCACCGAGTCAATTTTGATGGGAAACCTATTCATTATAATCACAGGACGTCAACTGCTATACATAGGCTTCCCCCCAAAGATACATACACACATGAAATGATGTAACAGATAATGAACAAACAATACACCTTAAGCCACACATATAATTCCAACCTCACAGTCACACTAGGTTCAACCTGTATCAGGAACTACGAGGGGCATATGGACCAACAACACATGAGAATGAACATGTAAGATATTGTGTGTCCCACACTAAATTGTGCTGACATTTAACTGCAGCTGTATTTCGAGCGTGCCAAAAATAAATTCACCAGCGTCAATTCAATTTGTCTGAACGTAAGTGTGGTGGAGCGAAAAAAGGATTTTGTAGGGCAACGTCCTGGTTATTACGGCCTCTGTCAAATCTTGTGCTTGTGTGAGATTATATTTGTGATTAACAACCGCACAAGTGACAATGTCGTGTATATGCGTCGTTTCATCACCGTCATTAATATTATGGACACCAAATTTTATTGATGATGCTTCGGTCGATCGATCCCCACAGTCACATGTTTGCGTGATCCAGAAGGCACAATTTTGTTTCTAGTCTGAATGGTGAGAGAGAAGGTCTCACGTGATTTGTGATATCTATGTACATGTAAGTCTTCTCTTATTGAATACTAGGCTGTTGTATTTAAGACAACTGTTCTATGTAGGTTTTTATTCATCTTCTTTAGTATCAGTAGCTCCAATAACAACATTATTTATTTATCAGTTTGAGTTGTCGAACTAAACAATATTACACTATTGTGACTTCATAATCTTGGGCAGGAATCGCCACTAATATTAAGCTCGTATCTTCAAATCTACTCAAATGCGTCTTATTTTGAACGTTTTCTATTTTTATGTGATATACTCACTGCATCCTCACACCGTTCCCTGACTCCTCATGACACATCCCTGGAGTCCAGCCTCCGGCGCCAGTCTGCCGTACCATTCTGCCATACAGTCCGTGATTCAAATGCGGAAGAGCACATGATGTTATATATAGTGGTGACGCTTGACGCTCGGGCCACGGCGTGTGGTGACCGTCTGCCGAGCTCCGCTGGGATTTCCCACGGGTGACGCATCGGCTCCTGACACTTGCTGACATAAACGGGACTGTTGCTCGTACCTGGAAGGGCAATGACCGCTGAATACCTAAAGTGTATTCAAGTTCCCACATACAAAATGTGACTTGGAACAGTTATGCAAAACTAATAAAATAATTTTGAATGCAAGGTCAATTTCGGGGACGACTTGATGGCTTCATTAGGTTTTGGTAGATAAATTTTATTTATTTACTGATTTCTTAAGTTGACGCGAATATTATACATTGAAATAAAACTATTCTTACGGATTCTATCACGATTATTATTATTATTATTATTTTTTAATGATGGTAGATATTGTAACACTAACCTTTTTTGGACAAATGACACCTCAGTCTGACCCGTGACAACGAAGACTGCAAAGCCTTCGAAACGTCGGGAATAATAATTAAAACCTAATCGTGATAGAATCCGTAAGAATAGTTTTATTTCAATTTACCCAATTCTATTTTAATTCTATTATTTCAATATACCCAATTCTAACTGGCGTTAAATAAATAAATAACAATAACAATGACATTGCTCTCGTTAAATAATAGGTATACGTTAATAGGTTATGTAGGATACTAGATCTAGGTAAATATTAGTTTGTGCTGCTGGATAGCTCTTCAAAATATGGCGCCCCAGTTTGAATGAGGCGTTAGAGGATCAAATCAATATTGTATTCGTAACGTGATTTATTGCGTGCTCTGGATCCCGTGGGAATTAGGCCGACCGTCGTGGCAAGGTTATGATACATCTAACATCATACATGTACTATTAATATTAAGAAAGAGTACAGTGTATTTTAAAACTCAAAAATATCTTCTAATACTAGATTTTGGTCAGTTGGCTTCACTTCAAACTACTAATAGAGTACTAAAGTGTTTCAGTAAATGACTTGGGTGTATTTATTATTATTATATTATTAATTTGTTTGGCAAATTCCATCGAATTTAAGATATGCGTCGCATGAAGATACCATCTGCATTGGTCCGTTCGTTCTAGATGTTAATCTATATGGATCCGGCACGAATAACGTCGAGTCTTGTATGTTTACATTTTGGATCATGCTCAGAAAACTTGCATACAGATAATTTCGCAGGTTATTGAAGTCTTCTCAGCCAAGAGCATGGGTGAAGGTTTAATTCTTAAGTAGACGAGGCCCATGCCCAGCTGTGGAACGGTTGATTTACCACAAATATTATGCCATATACCAATGTAGTATATTAATTTAAGCAGGTCGGTTTAAATACGGTATAAACACAACCGCCTAGTAGTGCGTAACGCGTTACTCTGTTAGAACTGTGGGCATAAAGGCAACCTGTACACTGCACGTTACCCTGATGCTACATGGCTACAGAACGCAGGAGTGCGTCACCGATCCCTCAGGGCTCGACGCGGCTTGCATAGTACTCGTAATTAAACTATGTCAGCAATGAGGTCACATTTCGTCTCAGGCTCGGCCGGTCACGAAGTTTCCGCGTGACTTACCTTGCCGAGCTCCGTGCTGTAGCCGATGACTTATGGAACTCGTAGAAGGGAGAGTCGGGAGTTCGATTCTTTTTGTGGACAATACAGATTTTTGGAATTTGGGACATATAATAATTGCAATGACGTTAGTGGCTATGTCATTGTAATATAACTTATTCTATTTAATATTATAATTATGCATGTTGCAGTTATGTGGAACGTAATATGAGTTAATTAAGGTCACGTATACTGCTCATGAATTTTCAAAGTGCAGTGTGCAGACTCCAGTTTCATACGAACAGATAGACTGACTTGATGAAATGATGGTTCCGTTATTGCCATGTGGTAGTGGAATCATAAAACACATTTTGTCTTACGGCATATCAGTTAGGTCAAAGTCAAAGATCACTTGCAGCTCCGCGATAAATATCTGTTTATCCCAAATCTTGATTTAAAGATAGGTGTGAGCTGTATGATAAATCGAGATAAGGTGTAACCCTAGATTAGTAATAGCGCTGCAAGTCGTCCCTAATGTAAGCGAGGCCCTAAACCACGCCGCAGTCGACCGCTATTGTGCGCCAAATACCAGTTGGTCTCGGCGGGATCTTGATAATGTGGTAACGTCGCGTCGCGTCGCCCACGCGGCCACGCGCCGGTGATTCACGTGGGACCACGCATGGGCCACTTGTGTTGAGAGGGCCGAGAGTCGGGACACGTTGACCCGCGCCGGAATTACCCACGTTCATCTCGTTTCGGCTGCACTGTTGGTGGTATTTTTAGACACAGTTTGGTCCTTAATGCTTGTCTTTTTTCTGATGTGAAAATGAAACAGCAATGACAGCTCAGTTGGGAATGGTACAGACAACCGAGATGAAACTCCAATGTCCCAGTCGCAGGTCAGACAACCGAGATGAAACTCCAAAGTCGCAGGTCCAAAACCCCAAGAACTGTGACACTTGGTTTTACGGTCAAAGAAAGTGAGGAAACATGAAACTATAGTCAATTTTTTTCTGCCTACTGCCTTAGGATGTGTTTAGTTAACCAGTATGTCGTCTCCACATGAGTGTAGAATGATAGCAGGAGGAAGAATAAGATTCGTAATTAAGTTGATAACTCTAAACACGAATAGGCTGTAAACTTACTGGTTGCGCCCTCCGTCCCCGTCACACGCACAGATAAGTTCGCTAAGCTAACATATCTTATCGATGTGAAATAAATCATGCATAAAGCTATTGAATTTGCGATGAAGTGCGTATATCCGAGAAAATACCACTTTTCCGGTGCCATCATGAGCCGCGTGGAATATAAATAATATAGAGTAGGAAATCCCGGTTTCATCGCCGCCTTCCGACACTAGCATTGAAGTTAATAAATACGAAAAGAAATTATATATCTCTTTCAAGATTTACACAACTGTCTGATTTCTGTCTGCTTGGCGTTATGCCGACTTTGGGACGTCGGCACTAAAGCCCAGTCCTGCCTCTTTTCCTACCTAGTACCTATGCGCTTCCGCTATCCATACCTTGAGTATCCTTCGGAGTGAAAACGTTGTCTCAATTGTCCACCAAAGACTATTTAAAAATAGCCAATGAAAAATGTTACCGAATTCTCACATCTGTCAGACGTCTATCCTGTATTGAACATCTGTATTGTTTTACAACCGACTTGAAAAGGAACAGGTTCTCAATTCGTAGTTTTTTTTATAGCAGTGGTTGGCAAGCGAGCAGGTTGGTCATCTGATGGTAATTGGTCTCCACCGCCCATATACATCCAAGACACAAATGTATCATGGGTGCGTTGCCAATCGAAAAGGAGGGGAATGAGGAGTGGGACAAGGAGGGGGGAATTGGGTCACCGGAAATCTCACTCACCGAACGAAACGCAACAACTTTGATGCCACTTTACGTCGGTTTTCTGTGAGATGGTGGTATCAAACCGGTCGAGTCGGCTCATTCGTGCTGTAGACATTACTGTCGACAGCGTGGTTCTACCAATCAAAAAAATTATGTGTGTACACTAAATCTTTGGCAAATGTCGACCGATTGTCAAGATTATTTTTGTTTCTAATTTTTCGAGGGTGCTCCCATATAAAGATCAAGATTTTTTGTATTTTCGATCAACTTCCTAAAAGGAGGGGGTCCGCAATTCGTCTAAATTGTTGTTTTTTTATGTATGTTACTCGATATCTCCGCCAAATGTGCACCGATTTTCAAAATTCTTTTTGTGTTCGATAGAGCTTATTTCAAGGGTGGTCCCATATAAATTTGGTGACGATCGGATTTGAAGTCGGTCTGTAGAGTTTTTAAACTTGTGATTATGAAGCAAATTTTTGAGTTTTACAATTTTATTCCATTTCGTGTCCTGTAAAGATAATATTTGTCACATGATATGATACGCACATGAGTCATACGTGAATTTCTTCTCTTAAGTATTAATATTTGTTGGCGATGTATAAATAGACCATGATAGCGCAGTAGTTTTGACTCACCGCAGTTCGTTTGCGTGACGGCCGATGATTTAGACGCATAGGACATTTCACTTTGTTCCAACTTGGCACATACACTTTTTATATGTGATTTATACATTTTAATGAGACAGTGTTTAATTTGTTCTGTATTATAAAATAGTGTCTTGTCAAGGCGCTACTGTATTCGTAGTTCTGAAACGCAGGTGTCTTTGATAAATAAGTATTGTGAGTTGACGGAGAGCTAAGTAAATATCGCAAGATGTATAATGCATTGATAGCGTGGTTGTATTTCGGTACGACTACCGTCCTGAGGTCTCGGGCTCGATCCCGTGTCGGGCAAAGTGATTTTGGATCTTTCCATATCAGCACGGAGTCTGGAATTTGTGCCCGAAATGGCGATTGGCTCGCCCCCTATCACATGTGGGACGGAACTAAGCTCGGCGAAATATGGGTGTTCTAGTTTGCTACGGCGCCTCTACCTACCCCTTCAGGGATACAGGCGTGAGCTTATGTATGTATTTATAGCGTTGGTTTGTATGTAGGGCTATTGCACTAGAACTGCTAAAACTGGTATTAAATTCTTTTGTTAGTTTATTAATTCATATCACACATTATAATTGTGAAATTTTTGCTATCTGTGTGAATTTGTAGGATCCATGAGGCCGTGATTATTATCACGGATTATAATATATCAAATAATCGCAGTTGAGTTGTTTACTACTGACGCTTAAAGACTAGAATCCCGATCTATGTATGTAGATGAGCAGTATGCGCACTAAACGCACTGGCAAATGGGGTATATAACGTCATTCCTAACGGCCTTTATTTTGGAAATTGACAACTAATAGTATTACGATTTACTATTATTATAATACGAGTAGAAACAACATCCATTGCTTCTTTGAAAAATTACGATTTTCGCCACTGTTAAGCATGGCAGACGACAGAGTAATGGTCGCAGGAAGTCGTTGGACGCAGGCCTTCCAACAGTTAATATAGAAATTTAACAAATTCAACATTGGAAAATTCAACACTGGACAATCGCTATGGCTGATGATGAAGCAATCTTCTTCCACCTGCCCTTATCCCACTACATTGTGAGGTCGGCGCAACATTCTCTAGCATGGTGCAGAAATGATGACGATGAAGCAATGACAGGTAAAATAACATGAAGGTCATAGAACTAAATTAATTTTAATTTATTTTGTCTTCGTGTTCGAATGATTCATACGGTTTAGGCGAGTTAATGTATCATGCGAAAACGCGGCTTATTACAACGATGTACACTGTCCACTGTCGTGGCACTCGTGGCTAATTTGTGATCTGCGCAGTGACAGTTCCGTCACCTGGTATCCTAATAAAAATTTGAATATGAACGTTTGTTAATCATGCTATGATTGCTGAACAGATTTGGGTGTTAGAAATATACGTAAATCATTATTAGAAGAGCAGCGAGAAAAATTCAAACTAAATAAATAAAATGATCCGAGTCAGAGATTACTACTTAAACATTTGAATCCCAAAAATATAGTATTACGATTTAGCTTCAGTCAATATTTAAAATTTTATGAAATTATTTTTATGTATTTCATCCAATATATTATGGAGAGCTTTCATTTATATCAAAGGTGTCAATTTAAAGTGGCTAAGTGGATAAACTTGATAACACAAGCGAAGTTGACGTTAGTGATATAAAATTAGTCACTAGCACTAAACCGTTCGTTCACCTATCACCCAATTGCCATAAACATATCTGATTAATAGCATGAGAAAGCCCAGCGCCCTGGTAGTATACAAACGTGACGCTCGTAAACACGCTGACAACAGCAATGATGCGCAGGCGCAGCGCACGCGGGCGCCGTCTCGACGAACACTACCGGTCTAGACAACTGACTAACGATAATCTCTATTTATAAGGACGGCTCAATCGACACCACTCACATAAACTGTACTAAAGATTAGTTACGCGATATCCTCAGGAAAGTTTAAACGATTCGGTTGATGAGTAAAGATTCACAATGGATCTGTAATGTTTGTTCTCTTAGATTCTGCATTATAATAATAAATGGTCATGAATTTAGCGTTAACTAAGCTTTTCGGATTACAACAGTTAAAACAGAGTGCAGTATTTCGTGTCCGTAATCTTATTTCCATCCCAAGAGAGGGCAAGCCTCTCCCGTATCCAGTACAAATTCCAGACTACGGGCTGATAGGGAGCGAATAAATCCAATATAATTTCACCCGACCCGGGAAATAAAATCAAGATCTCAGGCCGATAGTGTTACGAACTTACGAGTACCGCGTACATAATACAACTGTGGCACGGAGCCAGTCAATAGTTTGATTATAAAAAATAAAATGCTATTCAATTTTATGGGGATATTGTAAGAGATACGATAGGAAACGTAATTTCTATAATAGAAGGAGGGACATTTGAAAACGCAAGTATGACGCAGCAGAATTAGATTATCACGGCCATTAAAAGATAACAAAGCTGATTCATTCTGTGTTGATGACACATCACGTTTGGAGCTGTTGAAGAAATGAACGTTTAAAAACGTCTCACCGACACCACGCCGGCTGATACTCACGTGAACACAGCGTGCTAGATCAAAAAACTATAGATCTAATTGAGATTGTTGTAATTGCATTCTTAAAGTTTTGCAGGAGTACTATTGAGGCCGTGTTTCATTAACAACATGGTCAAAACTCCGCCATTGGGTTGAGTGGCCGCTCCAAGGACGCTATCTTGCTTATAACGTGACGCTGTTTATAGCAGATACTGGTTAACGAACAAGTGGATCATCTGATGATAACCAAAAGAAACATACGTTGCCAATCATAAAGGATAGGACTAGAAATACCCAAGGCCGTAGTTTAACTTTAAAGTGCTCCTTCATACGACCTATCTCTTTTCTATTCAAACGCTTCCACTTCGCCCGGTCTTGAGCTTTCTTCATTGTGAGACTATTGGCTCTCACGTCTTCCTCGAGAATTTCTATTTAACCCTTTTTGACCTGTCAATGAAAATTTACCCCAGTTATATTTAGTCAATTTACTGTAACATAATGTCCAAACTGGAATATTTCATCGTTCCGTTACACGTGGATCCTCCCAGTGATAGATCTTTAAAATATCTAATGTTTTGACAATATTATGATTGTGTTGTGAAGATATGCTATAACAGACGGCGAGGCTTCGCCGTGGCAACTAGATATTATCGATACACTATCAGTGGTATCAGTTAATGACGTGACGTGTGAACGTGTCATCCAGTCATTCGTGAGACACGAGCGAAGCCCTATTCATATCTACAGACATAACATGCAGGCAGACCCCAATGAACCCATTACAGTTGCTATCGAAGTGGCCCTTTCCCTTTTCAATACTAATTGTAAAATTAACACCAGACCCCGACATCGGTCCCGCCCGAGAGTCCGAAGATCTCCCACAACAGACATACTAGTACGCAGAGATGATCTCTAATTTATTCTTATCCCCAGCGATAATTCAATATGAGGTTTGAGCCTTCGAAAAGGTACCTCTGTGTTCAGACGCAGTCAAATGAACATATTTCTAGAGCGCCATTAGCGCCAGCTATAAATTCAGGTGTAGCTGTAAAAGCAACTTTGCTACTAACAGCACAAGTCCATTAGAAAAAACAGTTTTTTTGTAAGTTTTTTTTATAATGTGGGTCGGGTTTCAAGGTTATTTTTGTATGCAGCAGAACTTACTCCAAGAAACCAAAAAAATAATCAGTCTGATAAATTATTACGAAGTTAATGTTTTTGAATGTGGCGATTCATGACTTCTGCAAATATGTTACTAATTATAAGCATTTGTGTTTGATGCCTAAAGTGTACGTCATGAAGCGGGTGATGATCAGCCGATGAAAGTCTTCGCCCGTCGCCTACATTTCATATCAGTAGTAATGAATGCACCTTCATTGTCGCAAGTTATCGTTGATAAGCTTGATATCAAGGCCCTTGTATCGCGCGTGGGCGATGTAATCGTAAAGACTTAAATTTCCCCAAGATAAATTATTACAACTCACGTAGTCGAAAAATACGAAACGATAAAATACTCATAGTAGTGTACTAGGTCTAATGACATCGTGGACTGGAGGTCCTGGGTTCGAAGCTCACGACAGGTAAAGCGGTTTTTCAAACACGATTTGTCCCAGAAGATGTTAAATTGATACAGGCAGCTGGTCGCAAAAACTGATCAAATATCATGATCAAATGAAGTGGATATGTTTATGCAGCAAAGCTAACTGTGGCCCTACGTCTCCTAATTTTTCCATTATTATTAATTTCCCTAAGTACTTACAAATGTTATTATTTTTCTGTATACAAAGTTTAGCAGACAATATAATCGCGTTCGATCTACGTTTCCTAGTAAAATTAATAAATTGCGTGACTTTGGTGGAAATTATGGAATAAAGCATCGAAATTTCCATGAAACGATATTAAGATAATTTAGTTTTCCAAGTTACTTAAGTATACTACAGTAAAGTAATTATAATAGGTACTTGTAAATTAATTGATCCGATATTTTATGAACTACCTAGGTTTTTAAAATTATAAATGTAAATACTTTAACTATTATTGAGAGAATTTCTTGAATGATATACAGTTATTATCATTTTTTTTCTACCTGCCCTTATCCCACCTTTATGTGGGGTCTGCTCAACACACTTTTTCAAGTATATTGCAGAGAAGATTTGGCATAATTTTTACGACCGGCCGACTGCTTGACGTCAACTCCTTTTGGGGGGACAGGACATTAATATAAGGTATTGCAGGACAGGTGCAGCTTAATGCGTGAGTAGTTCAGCAATGGACATACTGTGGCTGATCATGTTCATTATACATTGTTGTGTAATTACGAATACGTGTTCCTACAAATCTACATTATACTTCTTCTTTAAAAAAATGAGCTTCCAAAAATCGACATTCAATGATTTCTGTGCGTGCGGTGCATCATCTACGTCATCATTATCAGCCACAGGACGTCCACTACTCAACATAGGCCTCCCCCAATGATTTTTTTTCATATTGCATTTGATTGCACGTATTCTTTTGTATACAAATAAACAACATGTTGTTTTGGTGTAATCATTTGAATGTTTTGATGTATTCGTAGAGATGGTTGTTTGTTGGCAATGTCCCGGCGCCGGCGAGTTAATCCACGTTGTTCTTGTTAACTAATTGGGCGCGAGACTACACGAGTTGCGAGTTGCGACCGACACAGTTCCGATCTGCTGCCAATGAATGTGATCACTTTTTGTACTTGCTTCTTTGATGGCTCGTTGGTTTGTGGGTGTGATTGGTGCCGATATTCTGCGACTCTTTAATGTTTTATTGTGCTTCTGTCTGGTACTTTCTGTCATCATAAGCTGACATGTTCCTTTTAGTCGATTTGTTCGTTTTGTAAGCAAGGAGTGTTGCTAGATTTCAGGACCATGCATATTTTAATTTCATTATGTCTAATGCCATCGAATAGATTTGAGTGTTATGTTCCTTGTTATTATATAGAAAGGTTTGTTTTTTTAATTTTTGTCATACCAAAAAAGATAGGCAACAACTTACATAAATTTTACAATAATTCAGAAACGTTTAATTTAGTTTTTTAGTTCCCAAACAATTAGCTTGTATGCTAACTTATTGCTGTGTTGAATCTATTGTTTTAAAGATTTTAAGCTCTAACTTCATCATAGAGACAACAATCCATGTAAATAGTTGTTCAAATAAAGATATAATAAGTACCCAACGAATTCGAATTTTGGTTCTACATCTCGGAGTAATAAACAGTGGCTATCTGGTGATAGTTTTATAATATAGCTAGATATTATCTCATCCTAGAACCATCATCCCGTAAATATAGACGGTGACGGGCGTCGGACGCCGTCGCGGCGTCAGCGAAGTCGGCGTCGCGTCGCGTCGCGTCGGAGTCGGCGTCGGCGTCACCAACCTCATTCACCTCTTCAGCATACATAAAACGTGACAGCGGCGCCTCGGCTGATGTTAAAATACATTTATTACGTTAACTACTCCGGGATATTGCACACATTGTGTTATACGACTTTGCTTACGGAGTAGACAAATAATAGAATTAAAATTAATAGAGTTTGACGAAATTGCGGTGGCGAATGCCTATTCCAGATGATATCAGGAGGCAACCAAGAGATGGCCCATTGTCGCAATACAGAAACACGTTAGGTCAGCGTAGTGGACTTATGTTTAGCCCTTCTCTGTTCTGTAAAGGAGGCTCTAGCCCAGTGTTGGGACTGAGGTTGTTATTATTATTATTTTTTTTAATGCTTAAAATTGATTTTGATTGATTGACTGCCTAGGTGGCTTAATTAGGTGCGCGCGCGGTCTGACTAGGTCTTGAGTTCGATCCCCGGGTCGGGCAAATTGGAATTGGGTTTTTTACTCAGTATCAGTCTTCTTCTACCTGCCCTTATCCCCCCTTAATGTGGGGTCGGCGCAACACACTTTTTCAAGCATGTTGCAGATAGAATTTGGCTTAATTTTTACGTCCGGCTGCCTGCCTGACGTCAACCCCCTCTAAGGGATCCAGTCCCGAGCGAATTAAATTAGAAAATTTGCTTTGCCCGACCTGGGAATCGAACCCAGGACCTCCCGGTCCACAGCCCATACATGCTGCCACTAGACCCAGGAGGCGACTCACTCAGTATCAGTACAAACTGGAATTTGTGTCCGATATGATGATAGACTTGCTTCCTATCACATTTGGAACGGAAATTAAATGTGGATATCTAGATCGCTATTTCAGTTCTGCCAACCCCTTCGGGGATATAAGCGTGAGTTTATGTGTGTATGTAAAAAATGATTTTACTGTTTATCATTATTTGCATTGCGGTTGCATGAGTAAAAAATGTAGGTGATGTAAGGCGAGTCGATGGCGTTGTGGTTTGACTCACCGCTTAGTGGGTGTTGGGTTCAAATCTAATGTCATCGTTGGTTGAATCGCTGGATATCAGTTTTATGTATGAGTAATTATTGTGCAATTGTTAAACCTTACACCAAATATTTGGCCATTGTGCTTGATTCATGGCTTTACGTATTGATGCACGCTGCGTCATGTCATGGCTGTAACAGGTAATCACTAACTACTTAGCACATTGGTTGGATTGTGGGGTCAAAAATTTATCTAATTAGTTCTCAGGTCATTGTAACTCCTGTAGGCCAGGAGCAACAATGGCACGCATTTATCTGTACCGATCAGTGAAGCTCATCTCGCCTCTGATAATGCAAAACTGTCTCTATCCCGCAACGAAAGTATGGTTCTCATGTTTGGAAAAACTAATTTCCTGGAGTTTTGTCACGCCAATTTTTATCTCATATAAAAAGAGTTTTGAATATCCAAATGTGTGCAACACTTTAAATGTGCTGGACATTAAGATCAACAGTTTGTTGCGAATTATTACACGTTGTTGGTACATTGCCAACGTAGATAATAACTGGGGTTTCTGATCCTATTTCCATTGCTTATATATAAACTGAATCAGTAGTGTGTTTGTTATACCCCTTGTTATAACCCTTGAGTTTGTTTCGGCATTTCTTCTCAGGGATAGCCACGGAATGCCGACGTCATTATTATTTTTTCAATCATCATCATCATCATCATCATCATCATCATCATCATCAGCCATAGGACGTCCACTGCTGAACATAGGCCTCCCCCAAAGATTTCCAGATCGACCTGTTGGAAGCGGCCTGCATCCAGCGACTTCCTGTAACCTTTATCAGGTCGTCGGTCCACCTTATAGGTGGACGTCCTACGCTGCGCTTGCCGGTACGTGGTCTCCACTCGAGAACTTTTCTGCCCCATCGGCTATCAGTTCTACGAGCTATGTGCCCTGCCCACTGCCATTTCAACTTGCTAATCCTCTGGGCTATGTCGGTGACTTTCGTTCTTTTACGGATCTCCTCATTCCTGATTTGATCACGTAGAGAAACACCGAGCATAGCTTTCAATATATACTCGTAATTGACCTGTAAAGGTGATATTAAATATCCTATTTGCAGAATAAATGATTTGAATTTGAATATCTACAGCCAATGTTGTATTGTACGTTGTTTCTTCAATGCATTTTTGTGAGTTCCCTTTGCTGGGTCATTTTAAGTGGTCGTAAGATCTAAATGTTCATATTTCCATATTTCTTTTTCACCATCACACTGCTCTACAGTCAGCATTGGAAAAAAGCTACTTCTATTCATACGAACACTGTTTTTCATGTCGGTTTAGCTGCTCTACCTCCACCACTAAGAGAAGGTGTGATGTTCGATGCGCATTATTATAAGTCTTTAAACTCGTCTGTTCTATTTATCTAGGTCGCCTGTGCCTATGTCTTCAGGGATTCAAGCGTCAGCTTATGCTTTTGTTATGTTTTTAACTTGTTTGTACATTATAATGCCGGAGAATCTTCCATCTGATATATTTAAACCTACATAGGGAAAATTTATAATCAATAATAACCATCGTACGAGTGGAGTGTTGAAATAGACATGATAGCATGTAGCGAGCTACGTTCCAAAACTTGTAGTGTATTCCCCAGTAATGCCATGCCAACATAATTCTACCAACGAGCGACGCAATATCTCTTGCCATGTACCATCAGTAACCGTAGTACGATTTTTTCTTGATTCTCGAAATCGACGATAGTTTACAGTTTCTCCATACATTTTTTAGTTCTTTGTAGTTTCCGCTAAGTCGCTGCTAGCCAAATGTATGGACAAAACGCAAACTATCGGCGATTTCGGAAATCGAGAACTGTCACAAGAAACTCGTACTAGGGGTACAAGTGTGGTGTTTGATGGTCACTACCACAAAGAAATATAAACAGAGCGGCACAATCAGATAGATACGAGGAGTAAACTTAGCTTGTAACATTAGTGTAGATGGCGTGATAGCGTTACAATTCGCGTCAACTGTTGAATGGAGAAATTTATTGCCGGAAACATCGGATGAGAAGAATTTTTGGCACAGACCGCTCTACGAAAAAAAAATGTTTTAAGCCACGTATCCATAGGTGATGGTGAAAAATCTTGAGACATTCGTTATAGTGATTCAGGTTCCTTAATGATATTCAACCCCTATTTTTTCACATTAGGTTTCTATATACCTCAAAATCAAACGAACTTGCTGAGGATTTCGAATTTTGAAATAGAATTTTGACTTAGTCAGAGTCATTTTTTACAAGAAAATATTTGCTTAGTATGTCTGTTAGTCTGTTTTGTTTTTGTTGTAAAAAATGGCTCGGGCTAAGGCTGAGATCTATAGAGCGAACTCCGACTAAGTCTAAGTCAAAGTAACGAACTTAGTGAAGATTTTGACTTAGTCCGAGTCATTTTTTACAAGAAAACCTTTGCTTAGTCTTTCTGTCAGTCTGTTTTTCTTGTAAAAATCTCTCTGACCAAGTCAAAGTTTGATTTAACAATTCCAAACCCTCACTGAGTTTGTTTCTTTGACTTAGACTTAGTCGAAGTTCGGTCTATAGATCTCAGCCTAAGTTTCTGGAGATCGGTTCTAGCTTTCTTAGTACCATGTCTAAATCGATTCTGTGATATAACAATGAAAACTTGACAGAGTTTATTTCGCATTTATAACATTAATATGGAATACAGATTATTATTAATGGTATGATATTTCTTTGTGTTAAATAATGTGACTGCCTCGGTGGCGTGGTGGTATTTCGGTACGACTACGGTTCTGAGGTCTCGGGTTAGATCTCCGGGTCGGGCAAAGTGATATTGGATTTTTCCATATCAGCCCGGAGTCTGGAATTTGTACCCGATATGGCGATAGGCTCGCCCCCTATCACATCTGGGACTGAACTAAGCTCGGCGAAATGTGGGTGTTCTAGTTCGCTAGTGCGTCTCTGCCTACCCCTTCGGGGATACAGCTGTGAGCTTATGTTATGTTATGTTAAATAATTAACAGGACTTAATCAAACTATAGTGTAAACATGTCTTTATCCTTAAACCTGAACTGGTTGGCACTTGGCAGAGATGTGCCGATATTCATTTGACGTAATTACGGGACGCTATACCTTGTTTGTTTATGTTTTGTGTCGTATTTCGTAATTGGTGTCTTTCTTTGTTATGTCTCAGTGTTTTTGGGTTGGAGCCAACACTTGTTAGACTAATCAGCGCCTTTTTATTAGTTACCTAGAGGATCAGTTAATGATTTAAATATATATTTCGATAGTCCACCTTGTATATAATTGTTATATGTGTAATGCATTGGCGTATTACCAGGATATAAGCATTGTGCACTCAGGGCCTAATACCACTTGTGGATATCCGTGACGCAGAGGACGAGTAGCCGGTTGTGACGCGAGAGGCCGCGGGTTCGATTCCCGCATTGAGACAAATGTTTGTATGACCCACAGATATTTGTTTCAAGTCTGGGTGTTGTGAGACCGATATTATCTTATAGTTTCTGATACCCACGATAGAGGTTATACCTAGTGTGGGGTCAGGAGTCAGGACTAGGTGTGTAACTGTTGGGTGTATTTATTATATAACTATATTAACCGAAATCAAAATTAGGAGTCAGTTGTCATACCTCATAGCTCGTTACTTCACTTCTTGTTAGTACCTGAATATAAATATAGGGTCTGATAAGGTCTTGACCGGGTAAGATGTAGTATATCACTCTCGGGCTCATAAACTGTATTATATCGTTGTTGCCTGAAAGTATGAGTTCTAACACACTTTTGATTTTATAAGTATAGGTTCCGAATTTGTCATCAACGCTATTTCGCACGCGAAATGTTGAACTGCGCAGTACGGGAAAAGCTCCAGCGGCGACAGTCGAGTGTCAAAGCCGAGGTCGTCGATGTGTCACGGTGACGCGGTTCGGGCGCCGAGCAGCGCGGTTAAATCTGAACCGGTGATTCAAACGGACCGGGCGAGTGACACTGTTGTAATGTTGTGACACCCGACACCTGTTGTGTAACGTTTGTTGTGGGATCGATGTGGGTGACATGGTTTGATGTACGAGACCGCTCGACGAAGCTGCGGCTTTTTGTCACGGATTCATTCATGGATCTTTCGTAGCCGGAACTCTTGGAATAACAACATTACTGGCCCTGCAGCCTTTCTTTCTTTCTACCTGCCCTTATTCCATCTTAATGTGGGGTCGTCGCAACACACTTTTTCAAGCATGTTGCAGAAAGGATTTGCAAAGTTTTTACGACCTGCTGCCTGCCTGACGTCAACCCTCTCTAAGGGATCCAGTTCCGAGTGGTGAGTCAGGTTATACTTAGTGTGGGGTCAGACTATGTGTGTTTATTTACTTACCGGAGCTATATCATAAAATAGAAGCTAATTGCGCGTCTATTCTCCTTTTGAAGTCTATTAGTTAGTTATTATTGAGTGGTAGAGCCCCGCTGTGGACAGTTACGTCTACAGCACGAATGGGCCCGCTCGACCGGTTTGATTCCACTGTCTCACAGAAAACCGACTTAAAGTGGCAGCCTGCTGTCGCGTTTCGTTCGGTGAGTGAGATTTTCGGTTGCCCATTTCCCCCCCTCCCTTTCCCAATCCCTTTTCCCTCTTCCTCTATTCCCTCTGAGGTTGGCAACGCACCCATGATTCTTTTTGTGTCTTGGGTGTCTATGGGTGGTGGAGATCACTTACCATCAGGTGACCCATCTGCTCGTTTGCCAGTCTGCTAAAAAAAAAAGTCGAGTCTTATACCTCATTTATACGCGCCTGATACCAAGATCCTGGTGTATGACATTTAGGTAACGGAACTGGCTGTATGAATCACGTGAATTAATGATAAATATTAATTAGAGCGCTGTAATGTGTGAATTAATCAATGGAGCCGTAGATAACGTACCGGTTACTATCAGAAAATTATCTAAGCTCGATAATTGCTTAACAATAATAAAAATAACAATTGCGTTAGTTTATTATTATTTCGTAATCTAAGATAATACTCGATTCCGTCCGAAACGCGTGATAGGCGATTTTGTTTTCATTTCTTTAAATGTCTACTTTTTGCGCACAGGTTTATCCTCACTTATATTTCTGAAACATCAAATTCCTTTCACCGGCTATAAATTATCTCTTATGTAAAAAAAAACAATCAATTCTCAGTTGAAAATGGAGACGGACTGCCGAGACGAGTGTCAGAGGTTTGATACTAACCCCAAAAGGAACATACACATATGGCTGTATTTTCATTATAAAATAATGCCTGCTATAACAGTAAAGGAAAACATCGTAAGGTAACCCGCATACCTGAGAATTTCTCCGTAAGAATTTCGAAGGTATGTAAAGTCTACCAAGTACCAATCGGCATTTAGGCTAGTGTGGTAGACTAAAGCCTGTAATATTACTGTCCGACTTTGCCCACGAGCCTCATCAAAAACATGTCTGCCTATCGCTCTGTGTTACGTGTTATGTAATTTTTCTATCAGAAAACTGACAAAATATATAAAAGACCTGCGCTTGAGTTTTTTATTCTCAGACCAGTGAGTGTTTCCGAAGCCACCGTACATCTATCTACGTTAGGGTTGCCATAAATGTTAGACACATGTTGACCGGGACATTTAGAACAAAAGTAAGTTAAAAAAAGGAATATGTGATCGAAACATACAAAAGTAAAACTAAACGAAAGACGCTGGATGCAGGTCGCTTCTAACAAGTCGATCGGGAAATCTTTGGACAAGAATCTTTTGACTGATGGTGATGAATTGAAACTTGCTATAACTCGGGGTAGAGTGATAGTATATCCGCGTGTCTTTCCGTCTTATGATTCAGCAACTGGCTTACTGACCGGGACACCGGGCCGTATGGCAGCCATAATCTACGAGCATTTTTCATGTTATAATGCTTTAAACTGCCCGTAGTCAGCATTAGCCTACTTACTTAATTAAAAAGGATTTACATTTGAAATAAAGAAAAAGCAACTTCAAAACGCTTTTGTAATATGAGTAGAGATTGCATAATTATACAATTCACGTTTAGCCTTCTAACCTCATGACGATCACGTGTTAATACCTCAGCAAAATCGACATCGAATGTTTATTCTGGAAAAAGGTTGTTGACACGTAAACTGTGTTTATTTAATAAGTAGAGTCTAGAATGTAAATCCATTTTACTGCTAAAATTACACTCCCTGGATTCTTCCAGATTTTTACTCGACTTTATTTGTGTCTGCTTTGTGTTCTGTATGCACTATGAACTTGGAAACTGGGTTCAAACTCACGATATCCGTCTCAGAATCAGGCCCCACTATCCTCTTATTTATTCATCATACTTTATACTTATCTATTACCGGTTATTTAGTTTTTTTCTAGCTTAATAATATGTAGTTGCTAAGATATTGCATAATACCGGGCGTTGTCCATTACCACCACAAACCAACATCAACAGTGGAATTTGATTTCTGCCGGCAAACATCCGCCACGCACAAAAACTATTTGGTAATGATGATAAGGAACGTGATGGGCAAGCGATTTGCGACGTGCGTACGCGCACGCCCCGTGCGTTGATAATAAAGCCTCGAATTTGCAATGTACTAGATGTTGTCCAATGTATGAAGACCTCGTTGAATTTTGAGTTTGCACGCACAATAGAGAAGTGTAGGGATTGAATAATGCATTAGAGAATTTTAGTTTTTTATTTAGGAAAAACCATCGGATTAGTTCCCCACTGATCTTGGAAGATTTTTTTTTATCCGGGCACGGCAAAGTGACTACACTGCACCTGATGGTAAGCGTAGTGCAGTCCCAAAAACTAGCGACCACTGACAAACACTGTATTTATCAGTCGTCGTCAGAATCATGCCGGCCTATTTATGCTTCTTCACACTCCGAATCCGAAGAGGGAAGGCGCAAATCGAGGGGCTTGCGACAAGACAGACGGATGACCGATGCAGATACAGGGATACCCCCATACCCGTCTCAACCAACCATCAAATCATGCCGCAAACCCCTCAAAAGAACTGGAAGTACACTGGCTGATCCTGGAACGCGAACCACACGCGGAGTGTGGGTCACTATGGCAGGTTTTAGCACCATGTGTACGGTGGTCGCCATCCGGTCGAATACGAATATCCTACCACCAGCAATACAACAGAATGGTTATGGCCGGACTAAAATTGTATACAAGTTCATATACAAGGGACTGGTGATTCTGATTTTATACTACAGTGTAGCTCTCCATCAATCCTTGTAGAAAATGATTATTGGTTCTGTCAGTTTAGGTAAACTGCAATTGCGATAATTTTTCCTGTACAATCTTCACTTATCCTGTGCGCCGTGTCATCGGTCACGTATGTCATGGGGACTGGTTTGGTAATGGTGGATGATGGACGTGCGCGGCACAATTATGTTTAAACATAATGTGTCAATAGTGTTGAACTTACGTAATACCAGCTTGTAGTTGGACGTCATATAAATAACACTCATACATCATAGACCGTGACCCCACACTAAGAAACAACATAACATAACATAAGCTCACGCCTGTATCCCCGAAGGGGTAGGCAGAGGCGCACTAGCGAACTAGAACACCCACATTTCGCCGAGCTTAGTTCCGTCCCAGATGTGATAGGGGGCGAGCCTATCGCCATATCGGGCACAAATTCCAGACTCCGGACTGATATGGAAAAATCCAATATCACTTTGTACTAAGAAACAAGGTATTTTTTATTCGAGCACTACAGAGTCACACTACACTTGTAAGCTCTGTACAGTACAAACGAGAAACGGCAACTACCGACAATTGGTTAATAGATGATAACCAGAATCATGTCTGGCTCCATAAATGCATCTTCACATTTCGAAGAGGGAGGCAGATCGAGGGGTCTGCGCCAGGATATCGGAATGATCATGACGATACAGGCTGACGGACTTCAAGTCTTTTCGCAAGCTCTTCGGGAACACCGAGGAACTGGCTGATGGAAAGTGATCTACACAAGGAGTCTGAGACACTGTGGCATGTTTTAACGCCATGTGCATGATCGGTGGTCGCTATCCGAGCGAATATACTATAACCTACCACCAGTAAATCATCAGTATAATTGAATACAAGAGATTCATAGTCTCACATAACTTGCACCCAAAACAACTATTAATTACAAAACTATTTGAAAACAAGACAGATTACCAATTGTATCACTTGAAAGTAGGCGTGAAGGTTACAGCGTTTATCAGCACTGCATCTAAGAAATTAAATTTTCACCCCAGCACAGCATAGGGATTAATATCTGATATTCAGGTTGATGAACGCAGTGCAGCGCTATTCAGAGTATTGTTATTCTAATTTCCAAGTGCGAATGCTGCTTCTTTTCATGGTTGTATCGTTTGCCGCCTGGCGAGCACCTGTGCTGATCTCGTAATTCGATTGCAAAAATTAAACCAAAAATTCTGAGGAATCGTCGGTGTGTGGCTCTTAATGGTTACTAGAACTATGACTATTATAATCTTTCTTTCTATACCCGCAGACATCGTCAATGGCAAAAGTGCATAATTTTTCTTTCTTTTGAGTCTTATCACAATATCTAACAATTTATTTGGCAATTGGCACAGAAACATGACATGAACTTACGTTGCGATAGTAAGATTTAGCATCTGCAGTAGATAGTAATTTAACCGTGTTACTGCCAACTGCCGAGCCGCTGTCTACCATGGAAGAAGAAGGAATAATTGGAGCGGATTGGGAAATGGTGGACCATTAGGAAGTCGAGATGATTATTAATTGTAATTATTTTATAATGTCGACACAGTCGTCTCTGCGATGTGGAAGGACGAAAAAATGCAACAAACCTATTGTGATGTACAATATAGTTATTTGAATTCGTGTGCCTTGACACGGTGACACTTCTAGGTAACAACTCTATGTTTTAATTATTCAAATAGTGTATTTCCACGACTATTTGCCATTATTTGTTTCGTAATTTGAGGATTCGCGCAATTTTTCTACAGTTCTAACCGATTCATGATTTCGCATATGTACTAGATTATTGGAACCTGACTTTCTTTAGTTGTTTTACCATGGGAACTGAACAAGGGTGAAAAACATCTCTACATTTTAAAGTACTAATTGTTTGATGCTAAGTGTTTATCGCGGATTACGTCAAATGAAGATGTACCCGTCCAATGGAGTGGTCGTCATCGCTTAGATTATTTCGTCTGAAAACACTGCCAGTGCGCCGTGGGAGTAGATTCTCGGAAAATTGCAAGTCGGAGTGTGCCGTGTTTTTGTGTCGGTCGGGCTGCCAAGTGAGCCTGCGGCGACGCGCGTGTTGGTGCTCTCTGCAGCGCTGAGCCGAGCGCTCGAGCGGCGCGACGCGGTACGGTGTGGTGTGGTGTGGCGCGTCACCAGCGTCACGGCGCTGCCCCTCTCCACCGCGGAACACCGCCGCGCGCTCCGGCGCCCGCGCCCGCGCCTCAGTCAGTGTCCGACTGCGAGTGTCACCTGCCGGCTGCCGCTCCGTGGTCTCGCGACTATATCGTCCGGTGCCGCCCGGTGCCGTCGACAGTGCCCTGTGCCAGTGCCAGCGTTCGCGAATGATGCCAGCGCGCGACGCGCAGCCTTTTTTCAGTGTGTCAGTTTTTTAGTGCTACCAAAGTGGATTCCGGCGGACTTTACCAGGCCGTGGAGCACACGGGCAGGATCGAGCGCTCCCGGGCCATGTATGTCATAAATTTAGGTGAGTCCGCTTTGACATTCCTTAGGCACCGATTGACATTCCCGATGCGTTTGCGACTCGCGGACCTATAATTGGAACCGGGCGGAACCGGTACTTGGTCCGATAAGGGGGTCTGTGTCGCGCGCCGCCGTCGACGTGGTGGTCTGATGCGCGGCCCGGGTGCCCCTGCGGTGTGCCAGGGGGCGGCTTTCTCGGCGGGCGTAGTTGGCGGTGCCGGCTGGTGGTGCCGGCTGGTGGTGCCGGCTGGTGGTGCCGCCGCGCTGGGTCGGTCCGGTGGCTGTGCGTGTGCGCGTATGTTGTTATTACAGTTCACGTTCAACGTGTGGGCGTATGTTGTGCGCCTGCGCTATCGCGGAGCTATTTTGGTCCGTCGGCGCAGTGTGTGCGTGCTCAGCGCGTGTGTGCGTTTGTATCGGATGTAGTCGGTTGGTGTGATGGTGTGCGCAGTGCGATGTGCTTAATTGCGTTATCCGAGTAGTTGTGCGGTGTCTCATTGTGCGATGCAATGGGTGCAGTGCCGGCTGTCGACACAGTGACCGCCGCGTATCGGTGTCCACGAACAAACGTAACAGTTCAACACTCTCGTAGTGTATCTGTTTGCGGCAGTGCAAAATTTTCGCGGAATATTTTATTATGCGTATGTGTGAGTGCCGAACTCCACAAAATCTGACCGGTCGCTTTACGGAACAACGAGTATAAACTGGTGCTTAAAAAAATATAAGGATGTTTTTTTTACTTTTTTTTGTATTTACATGATTGTTAATAAATATAGTGTGCAATAAACATGATATTTAAAAATGATGAACGTGCAGACCGGTCTCAATCGCGAAGTTTTCCTGTTTCGTGCGTTGAAAGTTCATACAATATATGTATGTTAATATAATTAAAGGTGTTCATAAAAAAATGTTATGACAAATCGACATTACGTGTTATAAAACATCAGATCCACCTATTGATCAGTGTTGTGTGGACTGTGACGTGGTGAGCACTCCAATAGAGGATAACAGGTTCGTTTCTCGTATTTTCTTTCCACCTGCCATTATCCCACGCCAATGTGAGGTCACACATTTTCATGAATGTTGCAAAAAGCATATGACTTAGGTTTTGCGACTGGATGCCCGGCTGACGTTAACCCTTTCTGGAAGTCCTGGGCAAATGGTATTAGAAAAACATCCGCCCGACCTGGGAATCGAACCCAGGACCTCCCGGTTCACAGCCTATGCACGCTGCCTACTGCCACTAAACCAAGGAGGTGAGGCGACATGTTCGTTTTTCGGGTTACACAATATGAAAAACACCTTGCATACGCTGCCACAAGTGTAAAGAGGCGACGACTGCTTTAGCAGTCATACTAAATTACCAAAAACCTAAATCGATAAATAATCGATATACGAAATCCGCAAAAACTTAGTTATGTATGTATAATATGCTAAATTGTGACCTGTTTACAATACAGCTGCAGGTAGCGGTTCATACATATTAAATGCGTATTCATAATTGTATTTAAATGTATTAAGAGGTTTCAAGGTCACAGTGGCACACATTTTAAGTAATTACTAAAGAATAATTATTAGTTGAAATGGTTAGGATATCATAATAAAGCACGAATTCACCTGCCCGCCTAGCATGCGCGACACGAGAAAATTTTAGCAGCCTACGCTTTTTAGCAGCCTGGATCCAGCGACTTCCTGCGACCTTTATCAGGTCGTCTGTCCACCTAGCAGGCCTATGTCCAGCAGTGGGCGTCCTGTAGCTGATGAATTAAAATCTACCGACGCGGGCTTTGGGAACGCCCACTGGTTTAGAGAAGAATCTCTAAGGAAGCTTTAAGACTTATATTTTGGCGATTTGACACCCTTAGAGTAAACTCTTATCAAAACACTTACTTACTTATTTAAAAACTCCTTTTGAAATAAATCAATAACACCCAACAGTCACACACATAGTCCTGACCCCACACTAAGATCGAGTCTTGTGTCGTGGGAATCAGAAACTACGAGATACTTTCGATCTCACAACACCCAGACCCGTAACAAATATCTGTGGGCCACACAAACATTTGTCTCGGAGCGGGGATCGAACCCGCGGCCTCTCGCTTCACAGCCGGCTACTCGCCCGCTGCGTCACGGAGCCTGTCAATAGATTAACAATCAAATAGTAGTAATTATATACAAAAGCTAATTTACAAATTCTTAGTCATTCATGTTTAGGAAGTTTCGTGCATCAGCCGTAATCAGATAAAACTTTTCAATACGATTGTAATATCATTCAGTGATCAACTTAAAAAAAACCTTTACGATAATAAAACATCGTGGCGATGGCGTACCGTAAAACCGTGAGGGTCTGGCTTTAAAAAGTTATTTTGTGTTTGAGGTTTTCAATTTGAAAAAATCAAATATACATTTCTTAGGTTTACCGAATGTTATTCATTTAAATAAAACTATTTTTACGGATTCTATCACGATTTGGTTTTAATTTTTTTTTATGCCAGACGTTTCGAAAGCTTTGCAGCCTTTGTGGTCACGGGTCGGACTGAGGTCGGATTCTATCACGATTTGGTAAAAATTAAAACCAAACCCTGATGGAATCCGTGAAAATAGTTTTATTTCAATAAATTAAATATAAGCTACCAGGACATACATATACGTACCAGTATACACGGCATGAGGAGATAATAATAATAATAATCAGGAATGAGGAGATCCGTAAAAGAACGAAAATCACCGACATAGCCCAGAGGATTAGCAAGTTGAAATGGCAGTGGGCAGGGCACATAGCTCGTAGAACTGATAGCCGATGGGGCAGAAAAGTTTTTGAGTGGAGACCACGTACCGGCAAGCGCAGCGTTGGACGTCCACCTACAAGGTGGACCGACGACCTGATAAAGGTCGCAGGAAGTCGCTGGATGCAGGCCGCTTCCAACAGGTCGATCTGGAAATCTTTGGGGGAGGCCTATGTTCAGCAGTGGACGTCCTGTGGCTGATGATGATGATACACGGCATACCTTAGACCATTACCAAAGACTTACGAGATGATGGATTTACAACTGGAAATGGTGTAGCGGCGCCAAGAGCGGTGTAATTGAACCAGGATGGCCTTCTCCCACTTAAAAAGGAGAAGACACATAAATTGCTAGAGGTTTATTTATTTATTTATTTATCTATAGGATCATCAACGCAATGTACATTTACTTAATCTAATACATCTAACAAAACTATTATTAATGCTTAATGTCATTACAAATTATAGATGATCACAGCATGCACAACTTTAAAACATTATTGAGGGCTTAAATTATTTATGTATAAACAACAAATACAAATACAAAATACAGATTAAATTCAGAATAAAATTAAAATTATAATTAAAATTATAAAATTAAAATTAAAATTGGTGGTTAGTGCCCGGTATAGCGGTGCTTCCAACACGTCGATCTGGAAATCTTTGGGGGAGGCCTATGTTCAGCAGTGGACGTCCATGTCTGATGATGATGATGATGATAGCGATGGGCTCGTCTATATGAAGTAAGCAAAAAAGCGAGATGCGAGTGCAGTTATTGCGCCCCTGTTTACCTCTACTTAAGGAACGTACCAATACTACTTGACCAATTTTTATACGCCACCTCCCCCTTCGGTGACCACCCATAGTATATTCCAAGACCTCTCCCTCTAGTTTTCACGTAGTCATTTGTAAACATGATTTTAAATCATTTTTGTCGAAGAAAAGTAAAAAAAAACATGAGTGTTGCCACCTGTGAGTTTAAAAAGTGCTAAATTCAATATAGCTCGGAAAAGCACGAGATTTCCCTAGAGTAAATTGTCTACGTGACGAAAAAGACGACCTCACCCCCGGCCCTGTAAATAAGAGTGGTATTTTAAAGACCCCCCCCCCCCTCCCCCACAATGGGTCAAGTAATATGGGTACGTTCCCTTATACAAGCGTTAGTTATACCAGAGTAATATGTATTATTTGAGTCCAATATTCTATTCACACATGGGAGTCCGGACACATGGCGGCATGTTTCGAGAACCTTCTGCTCTATATTTGTGCTATAATGTTGTATTCGACGCGTGCTATTCTCTGCTACATGCTATTTCGGACACGCTATTATTACGTGCCAGCTTCGGACTGTACTCCGTGTGAATATTGAATGTTACATAAAATACGTTATGCGTTTAATGTGTAGAAAACGAAGGAAATTATGGATACATGAATGGGCAGGATTAGGGGAAATATTACCACTGTCTCACAGAAAACCTTTGGGAAGTGGTAGCTAGCTGTTACGTTTCCTATGGTGGATTATCTACCTCTTCTCAATCTCTATTGTTTTTCTTTCCACGGTAAGCAGCTGCAGATGTCCATGACCTACAGTTATAATATTAGCCTCGTAATATTACTGTCCCACTGCTGGGCACGGCCCTCCTTTACTAATGAGAGGGGTTAGGCCCTAGTCTACTATGCTAGCCTAATGCGGGTTGGTAGACTTCACATACCTTCGAAATTCCTGTGAAGAAATTCTCGAGTATGCAGGTTTCCTCACGACGTTTTCTTCACCGTAATAGCAAGCGATATTTCACAATGAAAATACACTTAACATAGAAAAGTCAGAGGTGTATGCTCCATTTTGAGGTTGGTCTCGAACCTCTGACACTTGTCTCGGCAGTCCGTACCATTCCCAACTGAGCTATCGCTGCTTTCCTACCTATGTACAGTTATTGAAGCGTAATTTTGTCGCCTCATTGGTCTAGTGGCAGTGTATATAGACTGAATAAAGAGGTCCTGGGTTCGGGTAAAGCAATTTTTCTATACGATTCCCCATCGATCCCCCAGAGAGGGTTGACGTCAGGCAGGCAGACAAAAGGTAAAAAGCCAAATGGTTTCTGCAAAACTCTTGAAAAAATGTGTTGGGCAGGTGGAAATATCACTTGATCATTGAATGAATAACAATTCTCTATGTACATACATTTTGACTATTTAATGAGTTAAGTAAATTCTTTACCCGAGCTCATTGAATAATATTATTTCTTGCCAATTCATGATGTTAAACTTACTAATGCATAAAGTTAACCTTGAGTCGCTCGATCAGTGCGGCGGTTAAAAATTAACCGAGCACGATCATGGCAGAAAATCATTGTTAACTTATTCACACTGTTCATACATGGTATTGTTATCTATTACTATTTACTAGCGATATGTGTTGTCAAACAGTGGGTTACGTCATGCCAGCCGGAAATCTTTATTTACACGGACGGAGTACGGACGCGCGTTTGTTTGTTTGTTATTTGTGATCGATTTTGATGGATCACCGCTGTTAATTACAGTGCATTGTTGGCAAACACATTTCTATGTTTGTAATTATGTCTTTATAGCTGTGGTTATGATTTAATTTGAGACGCTTATCGATCACATTTTGCTTTGATTACAAATCAAAAACTGCTGTAATTTACTAATATTTAAATGACAAATTATTATATTGAATAAGTTTGTCAATTTAAATGTTTGTAATTTAATTACAACGGATTAAATATGGTATGCAGGTAGACCGCAGAACACAGTATGTTGTTATTAGGTTATATACTTTTTATCTCAGAAAAAGAAACGGACGGAAGGGCCAGCAAAATCAGTAGTGTAACACGGAACGGTCGCAGTCGTTCTCAAACTTAGTACAGTCAAACAACAGTCTATTAGTGAGTGATATTGAAGCGCAGGGTGTGCTCGCACGTTTATCACCCAGTTTGAACCCGTTCATCGCGTATCTTCGCCGATGTGTTAATATTCGACTGCATCTCGGTCTCAGTACGATAGCGGCCACCCCTTCTTATCTGTAAGTTAAATATAGTGGTTGCGCAATGTGCACGCCTCGGCCGTGTGTAGGTTCGGTTTCCATTTACGAAAAACGTTTTGCGCAATGTAGAATGTACATTATCGTCGGGCGCCGACCGGTACGCGGCGAGCGGTGATTTTCCATTTCACGCCGATCTTTCCACGAATCTTCACGGTTTGTTGTTTCACCTTTACATTGATTCTGTTACATTATTAATTGCTGCGTGTGATTGATCGTGTTTAGTATAGTCTGTATTTAAAGTGGAGATGAAGTCAGGTATCTAGTAACTACATATGTATGTGTATGCATCTTCTGCTCAGTTCTTATATCCTTTCCGTTCGTGGTTCCGCCCGCGTTGCAGCTGTATTACCCCTTAAGGTTGAAATGTTGTTAAATCTATTCCAAACGGATGCTTATTGCTAATATAATAAATAAATAAATAAATACACCCAACAGTCACACACCTAGTCCTGACCCCATACTAGGTATAACCTGTATCGTGGGTGTCAGAAACTATGAGAGACTTTCGGTGTCACAACACCCTGACTTAAAACAAATATCTGTGGGCCACACAAATTTTTGTCTTAATGCAGGAATCGAACCCGCGGCCTCTCGCTTCACAGCTGGCTACTCGTCCGCTGCGCCGCTGTCAGTGTTTCAAATGTCACCATTTACACTTAGTAGATTTGACTGTGTGGCTGTATAGATAGCAATATAGAAATTTTCTTCTACTGCATAATCCGTTATCCAAATCTGATTGTATACTTGAAAATATTTGGTGTCTACTTTTGTTATCACCTCAACTGTCTTAACAAACTAATTAAAGTCTTCAAGTTACTTAACATTAATTACAAGCTTCGTCTTCTTTATTTACAGCTTTACTTGTTCTTCCCTTAGTAATTTTAAGGCTGAAATTTTAAGAAGCTCTCAAAACGGGTCATTGCTCATTAATCATCTACAGGCAAAAGTCTAATATTTAAGTTAATTGGAAGTCTCGATGTCCTTGTTTGTCTCGGTGATCTGAGACGTCATCTCCCTCCTTTTAATAAAGGTAGACTGTTTACACCCACGCTAGTTGGAAGTCTTGGAACGCTATTGATAACTAACCTTTTATATCAGTTAAGCTTTTGAAGGTGCTATCGATACTATTCAGATTTGAAAATACTGTTAACATTATTGATCTTGTCTTTCGTATTTATAGCATTATCGAGAGGTTTTATTTCTATCACGTACGAATGGGCCCGCTCGATCGGTGTGATACCACCGTCTCCAAATGGCAGCTCGCTGTTGCGTTTCTTTCGGTGAGTGAGATTTCCGGTGGCCCAATACCAGCACCGCCCCCCCCCCCCTCCCTTCTTTCGCACCCACCCTTCCGCGTCGCCCTTGATCCTTTTTGTGTCTTGGGTGCCCATGGGCGATGGAGATCACTTTGCTCGTTTGCCAGTCTCTGCTATAATATATATGGAGTCGTAGAACATGCTTGAAACAGTCAACATTGTAGAATCATAACTGCCTTTTAGCGAAAATGTTACTCGATGTATGATTTATGTCCAAGTCCGAATGAGGCACATATTGTGCCGGTTTCACTTTCACTAAAACTACCTGCGCTGGTGACGTCATTTTCGAAATCTACAGAAATAATTTATTACATACACGTAACAGGAAAACGGTCGAAATATCTCTTGTACAGTTTTTATAGTCTTGTATTTATGAGATACTTTACGTATGGATTTTAAAGCGGCCTAAATCTTATGAATGACGAGTGTTGCCCGCGACTCCGTTTGTTCGGAATTATTTTCCGTATTCTTTCCGTGATAAAAAGTAGCCTATGTGTTATTTTGATGGATAATCTATAAAACTATAAAACAACAAAATCCCTCCAGTAGTTGTGCGTAGACAAGTAACAAACATACAAACACATACTTTCGTCTTAATACATATTAGTGTGTAAATTGTTTTGGGGCTGGGTACAGAAAATGGAGTCCAAACAATAAACGAACAATTAAAGTATAACTTTAAAATGACTAATTTCATTCTTCATTCGCTTTTAATGTGTACAAATAACGATTTTTCTACAAAAGCTAGTTACTAAAAATATTAATTAGCAAATAGAATTGTATTTTTAGTAACTACATCGCTAATTTTTTATATTTTAAAACTAGTTGCACATAAATTATAACGTATTAATATTAAACATTGTTAATTTTCCAGTTTTGCGTCTGGTGACTGAAGTCTGAATTTTAATGAAGTTATTAATATGTTTATGTTCTGTGTATTATTTTTATAAATAGGTATGAAGTAATTGCATAAAGTGTATTGTTTATGAGAGACTGTGTAGCGGGTAGAGGGTTAGAGGGGCGGGCAGAGGTCGTGTCTTACACCATGTCACATACAACATGAGCAAAAACAATTTCTGATTCCTATTTCTTTCTTTCTACCTGCCCTTATCCCACCTTAATGTGGGGTCGGTGCAACACACTTTTCAAGCATGTTGCAGAGATTTGGCTTAGTTTTTCCGACCGGCTGCCTGCCTGACGTCAACCCACTCCGAGGGATCCAGTTCCGGGCAAATTAAATTAGAAAATTCGCTTTGCCCGACCGGGGAATCGAACCCAAGACATCCCGATCCACAGCATACATATGTGGCCACTAGACCAAGGAGGTGACTTATTATTGCTATTTATTACACAATAACATTGTTTAATACTTTATCGACATCATATTGAATAAGCAGGTGGGTCCCCTGATGGTAAAGGATCTCCACCGCCATGATACCAAAGAATCATAGGTTAAGGTTGGCAGCAGGAGGGAAAAGGGAAGGGGAGGGGAGATTTTTTTTTAAATAAATACACCCAACAGTCACACACCTAGTCCTGACCCCACACTAGGTATAACCTGTACCGTGGGTGTCAGAGACTATGAGGGACGCGCGGTCTCACAACACCCAGATTTGAAACAAATATCTGTGGCCCACACAAACATTTGTCTCAATGCGGGAATTGAACCCGCGCCCTCGCTTCACAGCCAGTGAACCAGTTGAAATCTTACCGAACGAAAAGAAACAGCAAGCTGCCTCTTTTCCGAAGATTACGAGAAGTCCTGATGCAGCGATGAAACCAGCATCGTGAGATAATAATTAAACCATTAACTCGCGTGTTCCATGATGAATGAGATAGCCTACGAAACCAGTCGGCCAGACCTGGACAGACGGGCTGGCGCACGAGCCTGGCACCAGAGGTCGTTGACCCTCGCCAGCTCCTGTAGCTACACACACTATAACACTCGACTCTAGTGTGAGAATTCCACACATTCTAATAGCATGGATCACTAAGATCCCTAGAGGCAATGTGTTTTTTACGAGTACAAACCTTAGACCGACAATCAGTTTCTGAGTTTTTCAATTTGAAAAATTACAGTAACTGGCGTTGAAATCTGTGTCGCATGAATTAAAACTTAACCGGGTGACTGACCTAATGTGGCGGCTTGCTTGCGTTTCGAAAGTGAGATTTTCGAAGGCCTAAAAACCCGATCAACTTCTCAATTTCCATTTCCTCCTGTTGATGGTAACTTGATGAAGGCTTTGGAAGTTGATGATGGCCTACACAAAAATGGTTGAGAGAGGCTGAAGAAGAAGAAGAAGAAGAAGATGGTAACTTACCATTAGGACAGTCTGACTACCTCATAACAAACAAGTTCACCAGAACGTGAGTGCTTTAGTTCCATAGTCACTTCTGTCTACCCTCCAGGGATACAGGCTTATGTTACATATTTTAATGTCAATATCGTACTCGTGTTCTAACAATACGTAATGTGCCTAGACAACGCATCGGCCCACATACAGTTCATTGAATTTGAAATTCAAAACACATTAATATTAAGTGTGCTAAACATACATTAACATATTTAGCTGTTGTATAGATACACTCCCCCCTCTTCCCCACTCCCCCCCCCCCTCACAGCGTGTGACACTCGCGAGTCCCGTCGGAGCTCGTTAATCATCAATCGTTAGCTTTTGCTCTATAAAAAGTTTATCAGTTCTATATATAGCGCATTGACGTCCGCGTGATGATAGCCGGTATCTCTGTAGGGTAATGTAATGTTCACAAACACTTGCAGCACGGTTTAACGATCATTTAAAATACCTATATAACTTTCTTGAGCCCCTCGATTTCCATCGAAGTGTGAAGAAGCATTTACACAAACTGGCATGATTCTGGTTACAATCGATAAACTTATTCTGATTTCTTAAGTTTACGCGAATGTTATACATTGAAGTCTGACCCGTGACCATAAAGACTGCAAAGCCTTCGAAACGTCGGGCGTAAATATTAAAACAAATCGTGATAGAATCCGTAAAAATAGTTTTATTTCAATCAATAAACTTATTTGTTTCTTGGTCGCCGGTCTTTTTGGATTGTTAACATTAGGTGTAATGAAGTCACGTCGTATTTTAAAAAGTATCTCTCTCTGGTTACTTAAACTATTTCTTAGAAAAAAGAAACATCAAGTGAAGCTCCGTTGCTGCATAAATTAATGATCAAATCAGCATAAGACACTTCCACAAAACTCGGTATCTTAGTGTACGGGTTATGTCATCTAGAAGTCAAACACAGTTATGGTTTCTGAATGTTTTTTGGTTAAAGAAGAGATAGAAGAGAAAAAGTGAATAGATGTATTAGTGATTTCTACAGCATGAACCAAAACAATGTATATAAGTCAAGGGTGTGGACTGTCGACTGTCAACTGTGGCGAGATAATTGCAGTGCGAAGTGTATGTAAACACGATGTTATGTTTGTGTGACGGTAGTTGACATTTTTTCCTCGACAGTTGCGTCACTCTCACTCGCAGTGACGCATGCGCGGCGCGGACACAAATGTTTTGCGTCTCTACATAATTTCTTTTTGTTTTCCAACGCCAGATTGGCATGCTTATAATATTTTAACGTTTAAGGTCATGATAACCTCCTATTAGACCGACTTCAAACGATAAAGGTAATCAATTCATCTGTATTTTTATGTATGTTACGCGATATCTACGACAAATGTGTGTTTAAAAATTATTTTTCTGTTCGATAGAATTTATTCCAAGGGTATTCCCGTATAAAGATCAATATCGGTTGAATAAAGTCGGTCGGTTATTTGAAATCAGTTAAACATAATGATTTCTTAGGTTTACGCGAATGTTATTCATTGAAATAAAACTAGTTTTTACGGATTTTATCGCGATCAATTCCGTAAAAACTACTTTTATTTCAATCAGTTAAACATCGAATATATTTACCAGTTTTTTGTGTGTGTACAATAAATACTGCTCTGGTGGCGTAGCTTCCTGAGGTATGCAGCAGGATCCAGGGTCCTCTAGAGATATTTCTAATCATGAATAGTGGTGATCTCTCCCAATCATTTGACCCACTTGCTCGTTTATTCTCGAGCATATAAAGAGCTTAGTTTTTTAAAACTCAAAGTTCTCTACATATACCAGTTTGTATTTTCCTATAGCCACAAAAATTACTTTCTCTAATCTTAGCTAATTGACTAGTGAAAGTTCATTGCAATAATTTAAGTCTAGGTCCATAACTTATAATAATTACAATCTACCTTATACTATCGATCTAATTGATGGTTTCTAGAAAGCCCTAGCCATCGTCGGTAACATGATCTATTTATTTATATGTTATAAGACTACTGTATCTTTAACTCTTCCTTTCTTATTGTTTGGCGGGGTTCGTTTGGCTTGATGTCATGATTTGTTGTTCTACATCGATGATCATTCATTCTTGCTGGAACATCTAAATAGAATATTCCAGAGCAATGAGCAAAAGTAAGTTCTTTATGAAAATGACTTAAATTATTGCAAATGAAATCGTTCTACTTAAACACTTCAATACATAAACCGCAAACGAAAATGAGGTTGTTGGCATTCCACCGATCGCCTCGATGCCGATGGTGAATACCCACACGGACACTCACGTGCCGCGAATACCTATCCACGATCCCAAAATCCTCTTACAACCTAACGTTCTATGAATTAAGGTCCAAAATTGAGTGACTGCTCTCGCTATTGACGCAGGTTTTTGCAGTCATTGACGTTATCCTGTTAGTTTGTTATTAACTAGTTTCGGACATCGAAATGATGTCGCCACATGAGCAATATATGCTAATTCAGATTCTATTTTGGGCAGCTTGCGTAAAACGTCTATGGAGTAGGTACTTATAAGAATATCAAATTGTTTATATCTGTTGCATAATTAGTGGACTCGGTAGTAACGAGGATAATGTGCTGGATAATATTAGGTTCGAATCATGGGATAATTTAAATGATGTTGTGGTTAATAGTTTCAATTTTTCCCGTGAAAACGCTTTGCCTAGTTTAGTTGAAGCCAAATACAATATCAGGGAAGTAAACAATTCGAAGGAAACAAATACTAGAGAAGAAGAAATACTAGAGAGAAATTATAAGGAACGATTTTGTACGAATTTTTGGTATGTTGAAAATCAATAAAACTGAATGTCACACAAGTACAACATTGAAGTGGGTCGGCTTGGTATTACCAATAATAAGTGTCTCTGAATACGTTTTGTTTGCCGACCCAAAAAAACATTAATAACAAATTTTGCAGGACCCTAATATTCCAAATTCGATATTGGGGTTAGAACAACAAATCCCTTCAAGTTTTTCCTGTTTAATTAACTGTTGACCACGGATCTACCTGCGCATAGGCTCGCGCAAACAATTGAATCACTTCTTATACCGCATTGACGTCAATCATCATGCTATGAGGAAATGAACCAGTCACCAGTGTCAAGGAACGCCCTGCGGACTTCCCTTTACTAGCCTAGACACGCTTTTCTCAAGTTTGAATCCTTGCTTCTTGGTCAGATATAAGCAGATAAACTTGTTCTTAGTAGACACATATAATTTATTGTTAGTATCATTCAGATAGCTCAGTTGGGAATGGTACGGACTGCCGAGACGAGTGTCGGAGGTTCGAGACCAACCCCAAAAAGAGCACACACCTCTGACTTTTCTATGTTAAGTGTGTTTTCATTGTGAAATATCGCTTGCTACAATGGTGAAGGAAAACATCGTGAGGAAACCTGCATATCCGAGAATTTCTCCACAAGAATTTCGAAGGTATGTGAAGTCTACCAATCCGCATTAGGCCAGCGTGGTAGACTAAGGCCTAACCCCTCTCACTAGTAGAGGAGGCCCGTGCCCAGCAGTGGGACAGTAATATTACAGGGCTAATATTATTATATATTATTTATCATTCAGATTATTTTTTGTAACATGTAACGTAAGCCATCTGTTTATAGCGGTTGCTTCATTGAATGAGAACCAATAATTTCCGTCTTTAGTGCTCGGTTTATCATGTACCTCTATAATATTATTACCTTAAAGTTTACATAGACTAACGTCTCTTGGAACTTCAAGGATTTTCGGGTGCTACAATTCTTGCACATCTCTTTTGCCTCATCCTCATATCCAAGAGTAATTCACTGCAATTTCATTATTCGTTTGTAATGAGTGATGACATATTTTTAGTCCAACTGTTTCCTTAAGACATCTGCCCAAAGCCTCTACAGTATATATTTCAACACTTAGGTCGTGTCTCTTAATATAAAAGTAACTCGAGTTACAAGATAATATCGTATCTGCTTAGTTTAGGTCCTTGACATGCACATGATATAATCATCACATAGCGTTCTTGAGTATGCGATGACCTGTCTGCGTCAGTCCGTCACAGGCGCAGAAGCACTCTGAACCAAGTATTCCGAACGAATTGTTGCGCAATTACTGACTGGGGTAAATGACCACAGCTCCAGTTTTATACAACTTATTGTATTCACTTATCGTTCGTTTATATTGTTTATTTGTACCAGTTGAATGCAGTTTCTAATTACTTGTGCATCTAAGTAATCGTTTGAAATCGCCAAAAAGTATGCGATTTCGTGGTGTAACTTCTGTTGCGAATTATTTTATTACAAGTTTCCTTGTACCACATCATCTTTCTTACCCAAATTTGTGGGGTAATACCCCTGAGTTGCGTCGAATATTACAACAATCATTATTATAAATACACACACGAAAATCATCTCGTGTTTAAAATCATCTTAAAGTAGTCTCGTATGTAGGCAACTACATTAAATTTTCAAACGACTTCAAAGGAGATTCTAAATTCGTCGGTATTTTTTTGTGTACGTCAATGTCATATCCGGTAAATGTTGACCGACTTTCAAGTTTTTTTTTTACAGAACTTACTTCAGTGGGACCATCATAATTGTTCAGGACCTGATGAATTCTTGCGTCGGTTTTAAATGAAAGCCACGTCAAATCTAAAACGCAGTATAAAAAATGTTTACCTTGTTATTATAACTTCATTCATATTTTTTCCTGTAAACGTGACTGGTAAATTTCGTCATTTACTGACTACGACAAACAATAGTTTATTTACGCGTTACCGAGTTCGTTACAATGCCATTTCGTATCACGTGTTTGTACTACTTTTTACTATACGAATAATAAGCCTGTGTTAAACGGAATGCGAAGCGAATTCGTAGCATCGAGTTTTTATTTTGCAATGTTTGGAAAGACTTGAATCTTGTCACATATACCTCTATATTCCATAGGTATATGTGTTGATCCATATGGTTTTTGGTTCGTTCCGCTTTCTATTTAACAGATACTTTAACGGTGTTTAAACAGTTGGCTGCCAGGAAGCTGTAGTTGCGTCTATTTGCGTAATATAGTTGTAAGTATAAAAACAGTGAGAAAAACTCGCCGCATCGCCCGCCCTTGAAGCTTTGTACTGTGAAGTTTCCGCGTTTTCCTTTTCCTTGATGCATTACTACTGTTACCGTTACATGTTTAGGTTTATTATAATAAGATTACGTTGCGGTATAACAAAAATGTATTTAATTGGTTGTAAGATAAAGCTAAATCAAATCTCGTAAGACGTTTGACGCACATAACAACCGGTTCTGAAAAGGTCCCAGCATAACATTTTGTTGATCCAAAGTTTCATCTCAGGGACATTACCTTATCATTAATAACGTCATTTTCCTCATTTAGCATCATCGTTATATTTATTTTCATTTTGGCTATAATATCTTAATTAATTAATTGTCCTTTAAATGATCTGATTTCAGGGTATAAAATATTTTAATCTATTGGAGATCTACATAGAGTCGCCTCCTTGGTCTAATCGGCTCCTTGGTCTAGTGGCAGCATGTATGGGCTGTGGTCCGGGAGGTCCTGGGTTCGATTCCCAGATTGGGCAAAGCAATTTTTAATTTAATTTGCCTGGGACTGGATCCCTCATAGAGGGTTGACGTCAGGCAGGTGGCCGGTCGTAAAAACTATGCCAAATCCTCTCTGCAACATGCTTGAAAAACTGTCTTGATTAAGGCGGACCCTGGCAGAAGGCCGGAATAACGCCAGGCAGAAAGCAAGAAAGAGATCTACTATCGCTTGTTTAGATCTTTGGTCCCTTTCTCGCGATAGAAGTTACCGAAGCTTCCACAGAGTACTCGGCTGTAAGTGTTGTACATTTGGAATCGTTGGTACGTGAAATTGATTCAAACGTTTTTACTCCAATCGAATATAGACTTCCGTATGAAAATTCTCGTCGTAGGAAGTTGTTTTGCGTTTTTTATGTTGATCAGATTTGTTATGGTACACGAATGTCAAGAAGGAAGCTGAGATCGACACGAAACTTGTTTTTTTTGGCAAGTAAACAGCTACGTAGGTACTTAGTTTGTAAAACAATAAGTTATTATAAAAATAACTTTATAATCATGCCATTGAGGAAAAAGCTTTGGTGGAATAATTTTTAACTCACACATTGTGTGACACCCACAAGGAAAATATTTGATGCAGGATATTGTTGAGTTACGTGTATTTTCCTATGAAATCATTAATGGGTGACTGACCTCAGGCTATGTGTTGGTTAAGTGAAGAGTTTTACAAAATACACGTCTTGGAATACTCTCTAATGCAACGTGGTACTCGTGAGGAGCGGAGTTATCGTGTGATCACAGAGCATGTCTATACATATATATAATAATAATATTATCCCTGTAATATTACTGTCCCACTGCTGGGCACGGGCCTGCTCTAGTAATGAGAGGGGTTTGGCTTTAGTCTACCACAGTGGCCTAATGTGGGTTGGTGACTTCACATACCTTTGAAATTCTTGTGAAAAAACTTTCGGATATGCAGGTTTCCTCACGATGGCTGACATCACAGCCGACAGCGAAAGGTCCTCTCCCACGACTGCTACGAGAACAGGTTCCCCCGGGGTGGAGTGGCACCGATAAATCGTTTTCCCAGCAAAAAAAAGCTTCCTCACAATGTATTCCGATAAGCGATAATAATATAATATTATTATAAGCGATAATTCACAATAAAAATACATATAACATAGAAAATTCAAAGGTGTACGCTCTTTTCCACCGATTTCCATAAAAGGAGGAGGTCCTCAATTCGTATGTATTTTTTTTAATGTATGTTAATCGATATCTCCGCCAAATGTGGACCTATTTTCAAAATTATTTTTATGTTCGATAGAGCTTATTTCAAGGGTGGTCCCATATTTATAAATAATTATAAATTTGGTCACTATCGGTAAATTGGAAGTCGGTCAAATAAGTTTTGAAACTTGTGATTATTTGGGGTTGGTCTCGAACCTCCGACACTCGTCTCGGCAGTCCGTACCACTACTATTGCTGCATTGTACATGATGTATATAATATAATTTCATTAAACATCAACAAATCAGGTGTTATCGGTATTACAACGACTTATCGACCTCGCTTGTGACTTGTGTGATGTGTCGCAGTACTCGCAGTACGCACTGTTATTACAAGCCCCTGCCCCCTTCGCGGAATTATAATAACAATAATAAATACACCCAATAGTCACACACATAGTCCTGACCCCACACTAAGATCGAGTCTTGTGTCGTGGGTATCAGGAACTACGAGAGACGCACGGTCTCACAACACCCACACCTGAAATAAATATCTGGGGGCCACACAGACATTTGTCTCGGTGCGGGAATCGAACCCGACCTCACGTTCCACAGCCGGCTACTCGCCCGCTGCGTCACGGAGGGGAATTGTATCAAAATTGCGTTCGAACAATAACTTGTGACTGTAACGTAATTGTGTTTGTGCACAATCTGACCTCCTTTTGCTTGGCTTGGTATCTTTTATTATAATTATGTATGTTTACTGTGGTCCAGTGGCGAAGGGCCTATGTATATGACACGAATCTTTCCTACTTAACTATATCGAATTGGGTACTTGATTATGTTTGAATTTATACACATATTTATATGTAATAGCAAATAAAACTAAAAACAAACCCTTCTGTAAAATCTGCATCGAAATTCGTTCAAAAATCAAGCAGTAATTCATATTTTAAATTCTGGAGTGTGGGCATATTGGAGATATCTTTCTATCTCTTTCCAACTCACGTACCGTTATGGCGTGACGTGATTGTATTGATACTTCTCTTTCCCGCGGTTTAAAGGTTACACCAAACTTCAAAAACTTATAACTTTTTTATTTTTGAGAGTATTTCAATATTTCTTTCTGTTCTATATTTAAGACGACGTAAATTTCATATAACATTATTTAATAAAATGAGTCAAGTACTGAATTGGCGACTATTAGACGAACTATCAATTTTATTAGTAAACAGTATAACAAAACTTAATGTCTATGCCACTATGAGCCTTACTTATAAAAACATATTAGCTGGGCAAATGGTTAAGAATAATCTGTCACTTTTTTCTTTGTGTCACATTATTTGAAAATAAAAGGGACAGACTATTCTTAGCCATTTGCTCAGTTAAAATATTTTTTTATTAATAATGTCCTGTATATCAGCAGAAATTAAAATATAAACAACGAAAAGACAAGTCAATGTCCGGTTTGAAAATTTCCATCATTCATAGCTGCTGCGGTCAATGGAGTTGCTGATCTAATATCGGTGTTATTAGGATGAGAAAGCGTGGTCCTAAGTTCGAATGTCAGGCCGGGAAATCGCGATAGTTGTTTATGAAATAGTCACACATGGGTTACCCAAAATTGGATGTGTGTCCGGATTTTGAATGGGTCACTTCCTTTCATATCTTAGGACGGAATACGTACCGATTTTGCACTAGTTGCATAGACCTAACTTGATTCGGCGGATGTTATGAAAACTTAATTTCATAAACATCACGATACTAATTTACAGAGTTACATAATTTATTATTATCAGTGTTTTCTATAGCCGTCTGATGCTGTTTTTTCGAGAACGCAATCAGTTGAAACTAAACATTTGCGAAGTACAGTACAGATAAAATATTAGCACAGAATCATTTATTGTTATTTCGATTGCCGCTTGTTTGCGGCAGTCGATTTTTGATAACACATTTGTTCTAGAAATCAATTTCAAGTCTATTTAGTGATGGCGTAGTTGTAAGCAGCGATAGCTCAGTTGGGAATGGTATGGACTGCCGAGACAAGTGTCGGAGGTTCGAGACCAACCCAAAAATGGAGCATACACCTCTGACTTTTCTATGTTAAGTGTATTTTCATTGTGAAATATCGCTTGCTATAACGGTGAAGGAAAACATCGTGAGGAAACCTGCATACCCGAGAATTTCTTCACAGGAATTTCGAAGGTATGTGAAGTCTGCCAACCCGCATTAGGCCAGCGTGGTAGACTAAGGCCTAACCCCTCTCATTAGTAGAGGAGGCACGTGCCCAGCAGTGGGACAGTAATATTACAGGGCTAATATTATTATTATTTAGTTGTATTGCATGCGCGGTGGTTCGACTACCGTCCTGAGGTCTCGGCCACGATCCCCGGCGAGGGTAAAAAATGATATTGGGTTTTTGTATTCATTATCAGCACGGAGTCTGGAATTTGTGCCCGAAATGGCGATTGGTTCGTCACCTAACACATCTGAGACGGAAATGAATTTGGGTGAAACAAAGTGGGTGTTCCAGTTCTCTAGTTTGCCTCTGCCTACCCCTTCGGGGATACAGGCGTGTGTCTATGTGTATAATATGTATGTATGTTAATAGTCGTTGCTATAATTTGTATACAATGAGAGGTGTGAATTGACCATGTGGGAAAAGCCTTCGCTTCGCTGTGTGGGATTCCCAGGTTGCGGGTTTTATCAGATCTATAACAATAAGATGATACATCATACTTATGACTTGTGGAAGTTCTTCGTTCTTCGACTCTGTGGTTTATTTAGTGGAAAACTTATACTTTCCACTCTTCTATATTTCAGTTCGATTAATTTCGTTGCGTAATTAAGAAAATTAAGTATTTCTTTCGGCGCGCCAAGGGGTTCCTTGAGCGGTGTCAACAAATGCGTGGCATTATTGATCCTTTATTACAAGAGTTATAATAGATACAGGTTCATTTTATTACACTTTGTACTGCAGAATTAAGTTATTAACATGTATATTTCCTTTTAAAAATAAATTAACCATTTAATTAGTTATTTTAGTTGATACTTATTTGTTTGCGTGGTCGCGTTGTATTCACATGCGACATTCTCTACATAAAGAAACGGAACGGTACTTTGCATGTAACAAGCGAATTATTTCAAAATTAAACAAATAATTACACCCAACAGTTACATAGTTCTGTTTAAGTAACTAATAGTTTACCAGTCGTCTCCCACACTTCGCGAGTCATGTCATACGTATCGGGAGCGAGAGACTTTCGATCTCACGGCATCCAGAATTACACGCAAGGCTACAACGGCAGCACCGAGTATATTTCCCACAGCCGTGTATTACGTTGCAGATGTCCTATTGTGTAACAGTTGCACTGGCACGTGGCCGCAGCTGGCTGACGAGCCGTTTTCCGACCGTCATTAGTCGTCACGACGCTTTATTTTTACCACACGTCGTCGGCTAGACGTCGTAAATTCGTTCATTTCCATTGATCATTTTGCAATTCGCAGCTGTTAGTTTTTATTCGTCCATTGTGATGCTGCAGACGGGTGGGAAGCCGTTATTAAGGTCACCCGGCTTAATTGTATTGTTGTGGAGCATTTGCATGGACATCTGTCTCTATTTGCTGGATGTGTGAGAATTAAATGTTAATTTACAAAAGCTATGAACTCTAAAGATGGTTCTAGATGGTTTTGTGCGTTGTGCTTCATTTTTTCGACCGACTTCCACAAAAGGACATAACATACATAAGCTCACGCCTGTATCCCCGAAGGGGTAGGCAGATGCGCACTAGCAAACTAGAACACCCACATTTCGCCGAGCTTAGTTCCGTCCGAGATGTGATAGGGGGCGAGCCCATCGCCATATCGGGCACAAATTCCAGACTCCGGGCTGATATGGAAAAATCCAATATCACTTTGCCCGACCCGGGGATCGAACTTGAGACCTCAGAACCGTAGTCGTACCGAAATACCACCACGCCACCGAGGCAGTCCACAAAAGGAGGAGGTCCTCAATTCGTCTTTTTTTTTTGTATGTTACGCGATATCTCCGCCAAATGTGGACCGATTTTCAAAATCATTTTTGTGTTCGATAGAGCTTCTTTCGAGGGTGGTCCTATATAATTTGGTTACGATCGTTTACGTTCGATGGTTTCGATACATTTTATTCATTTGAAGTCGGTCCGTTAAGTTTTTAAACTTGTGATTATTGAATGTTTAAGGTTAATGGTAATTATTTTCATATGTAGTCTAAGTGCCAGTTAAGCCATATCGGTTTGTCAGAGACTGACCTTATGTTGCGACTAACTTAAATAAATAATAAAATTAATAATTACATAAATTAGATGATTATTTTGTCTTAGTGTTAATATTTGATTAAGACTAAATAATTTTTTTTTAAAATTTTTTAAATACACCCGAATGCTCGTACATTTAAGGTCGCCTTACGTCGTTTAAGGCCGCCATATCAATATAAAATTGTAGGGCGAAAATCAATTTAAGAAGCCGTTAAAGTTGAGTAGCGTTTGTCCATTCGGGCGTTAATAAACCGACATACTCGTTTATATAGTCTACTTTTATGTTTAGTTAGTTACAATTTACTGCCGTAGAATTTCTTATTGACCAATACTGTAAAATTCAACACATCTCTTTCTAGAATTTATATCTCGAGGATAATCTCCATCGTACATAAGCTGTAGTACGATTACTAATTGTTGGTGTAGGCGCGGCTGCACGGTGACGGCGCAGGAAGCGGCAATCGTGCCGTGTCAACAGTTCAACATCCGAATTGGACAGCTGCTTACAACGTTGGAGCAAGTCCGCCAACGTTGGCTCCAACTGCGCGTCGTAATTGCATGATTGGCTGTGCCCGTGAATGTTGGCCAGTGGTTCGTGCCGGCGTGTACCGGAGACCACCGGGCTTAATGCGTAATACCGTGTGGATTATTACATGCTTTATGAGCTCAGGAATATATGTTGTCGAATCTGGAATTATCTGGAGTGTTGGAGCTAGGTGTGGATATAAATATTTTGGTACAATGATAATTGGAAACTTACTGGGCATGTGGAGCATTCTTTATCATTTAGAATTTTAGAGCTTTGAGTGTTGTCATCGGTAAGTGAGTTACCACCAAGCGACTCATATCGTTAAACAATAAGTTGAGTGGTAGAGCCACGCTGTAGACAGTTATGTAAGACCGTGTAGGCTGGCTCGACCAGTTCCATACCGCTGTCTCACATAAAACTGGAGTGAAGTGACGCGCTTTCGTGTATCGTTGCTGAGTTATAAAATAACGGATGGTGTCTCGAATATCACGAGATTGAGTGGTAGAGCCACGCTGTAGACAGTAACCTCTACAGCACGAATGGATCGGCTCGACCGGTTTGATACCACTGTCTCACAGTAATTCGACGTAAAGTGGCAACTTACTGTCGCGTTTCGTTTAGTGAGTGAGATTTCCGATGGCCAATTGCCCCCACCCACCCTTCCCAATCCCTGTTTCCTTCCCTTCCATTCCCTCCTTTTGGCAATGCGCCAATGATTGTTTTTGTGTCTTGGGTATCTATGGGCGCTGGATATTACTTACCATTAGGTGACCCATCTGATCGTTTGCCAGTCTCTGTTATCAAAAAAAGATTCTTGTGTCTGAACTTGTCTTGTCTCAAATATTCCCTTACGGGAAGTAATGTATTTTGCCCTCCTCCCAGGTTGATATTTTAACGAATTCTTTTGACATTGTGGGTGTCTATCGTCTATGGGCGGTGATAAGGTTACTTGTCTATTAATAGTGTCTGCTATTCAAAAAATCATTAATAATACCAAAGCGGCGTCCTACGCGTGTCTGTTGACTTTGATACTTATTACTTGTATAGGGCATCGTTGTCTCTGGCGTGGTCGCGTGGGTGGAACTGTGCCCGACCTACACCACTGTCTGGAGGCCGCCCACGCGTCTAGGCTCCGTACGCGATTGTGGATCAACAGGTTGGTCATTATGGACCTCCGAAAATCTACCTAAATAATATAATGTTAACAGAAAAGGGAAAATACTATTTCTTTTTAAAAGACATGCCATATAGAGAGGATGATGAGGGTGTAGTGGCCTTCTTGGTCTAGTGGCTGCGTATATGAGCTGTGGACCTGGAGGTTCTGGGTTCAAATCCTAAATCGAACAATGTTGTTTTCTATTTACACTATTTGCCCGTGATTGGATCTCTCAGGGTTGACGTCAAGCAAACAGCCGGTCGTAAAAACTAAGACAAATCCTTTCTGCAACACGGTTGAAAAGTAAGTAACTCCTACCCCACATTAAAGTGGGATAAGGGCGGTGGAAGAACATTATCTTTTGACTCTACCATATTACGTTTTAATTCGTTCTCCATTGTGGCCACATTTTTGCCATAGCCATTGGCGATGTACTATGTGTTGTATACCTAATAGTGATTGTTTAATAATAAAGGAAAGTGTGTGAAGTGCAAACGGTTGTGTGAGGTATGCACCGGCGGATATGACGTGCGTTGCGTCGATGCCAACTGCCAGCGCGGCGGTTTTGGCTCGCGACGCGGCGTGCGCGTGCGCAGCTGGCTCCACTAACTGATTGCGACTTTCAGATTTTAATGTTTACATACGATTTAAGCGTATCAATTATATCCTACTGGGGCAATTTCTCTGACTGTTTATTCGCCATGCCTGTGGGGCTTGTGAGAGTCGCTCAGCAATCGACATAGTACGTTTTATTGGTTTTTATTGTACATTGATGCAACCTTGTTGTGGATTAACTGCTCTAATCGAATGAAATATTTTTATCATTGATTGTTTGTTTATTAATATCTGATTGTAAACTGCTTACTATTACTTTTTTCCCAAAAAAAGCAATGTCAGAGTTTCTTGCCCGTTCTTCTCTGGCGAATCAGCTTTCCGAACTGGCGGTAGAGTAAAATTTTTGTCGGAATCTAAATAATGTGTGACATTTTATAGATTCAATAAATGATTTGATTTGCTACTAAGACCCTCTTCCGTGGAGGATTCAGCATAATGTGAAAAAAAAACTACTGCAAGGTTCAGTCGTTAGAACGCCCTTCGACTGGTGGATCTCTACTGATAATCTTGTCTCTTACCTTTTAGTAATCGATACGGACTGCTGTCGATGCGACAGTAAGATATTTTGGAATTTAGGAAAAATCTTATCAACAGGTGACCGCTTCTGTTACAGATAATCACATTGGAATCGGTCGCGTGACCGATTTCACGATGATCGAGTGGATGCCGATATAATCAGTCTATTATTATAACAACACGTTTAATAATAACATGTGTGTACTGAATACGATATTTTAGCAAAGGCTGGCAAACGGGCAAGCGGGTCAGCTGTTAGTGATCTTCACCGCCCATCTTCACATTTTACTCACAGACGCGATATTTTTCTACATGTACTTATCCCACATTAATATAGGGTCGGCGCAACACACCTTTTCAAGTTTTTATGACCGGCTGCCTGCCTGACGTCAAACCCCCCACTTCTCTGGGGGATCCAATCCCGGGCAAATCATATAAGAAAAATCGCTTTGTCCGACCTGGTAGTCGAACCCAGGACCTCCCAGTCCATAGCCCGTATATGCTGCCACTAAACCAAGGTGGCGACTTCATAACGTGGATATCCAACGATACCAAAAGAATTATAATTTCCATACATACATAATATTATGTATCAGTGTACACGTGGTTTGTTTTCGTCGGGTCATGACCGAGGACAGCGCTTTCGAGGCTCTCGGTATAAATATTTATGAACAGTTTATAATTTTAGAATAACCTTTTTATGAACACTGGTTTTTAAAAGACACCTTCGCATTTCTTTTATTTGTTTTTACAATTAGAATTAAACTGTGTTACTAGGTTTTGTTAGTGGCTCCGCCTGCGTTAAAATGGTGTCTTAGGCTGAGATCTAAAGAGCGAACTTGGACTAAGTCTGAGGCAAAGAAACGAACTCAGTAAGGATTTTTTAATTGAACTTCGGATTAATCCGAACTATTTTTTACACGAAAATCTTAGCTTAGTTTATCTGTCACTCTGTTTTTCTATAAACTTTAATAGTACATCCTCTTTTGTCCTTTCCTCTCTTTCCAATCCCCATCCCCTTCATTCAAGGTTGGCAACGTACTCATGATTCTTTTTGTGTCTTGGGTGTCTATGGGCGATGGAGATCACTTACTATCAGGTGACCCATCTGCTCGTTTGCTAGTCTCTGCTATAAAAAAAACATCAAAGTATCATAATATCTGTTAAATTAATTGATATGATTGAATTATTCCTAATCTTAATATCCACATTTGAATGTTGATTGTATTTCTTCTTTGGTTTAGTAGCAGTGTGTATTTGAGAACCGTGAGATTATGAGTTCAAATCCCACATCGGGTTATCACAATTTGTATGATTTTTTCAAAAATCAAGTGAGACAGAAAACTTAGTTGAAAATAAAATCCTACTTAGTTGCTCTTATGAGTGAGCTCATTATATTCGCGTGCCAGTTCGTATTCCACTCAATGTTTTACACGAGCCAAATCAATCGTCCGAGCGAGATAAAATTATAAACACACGTCCGAAAATAACTTCCTGTGTACATTATAAAATAGATCGCAGATTGTGTTATTTTTATTACCATACACAACACAACATCGCCTCGAATATAACATATTGATGGGATTTCAGAGAATTTATCTGTTTGGGAATCGGCTTGCGTGTGTTTACATCGAGTATTTTGAGTGTTTATTGTCGGGTGTTTTAAACATCGGTAATACCGGTAGAGCCGAGCTGTAGACAGTTGTGTAATAACTAAGCTCGAGTCTTGTGTCGTGGGTATTAGGAACTTCGAGAGCCTTTCGGTCTCACAACACCTAGACCCGAAACAAATATCTGTGGGCCACACAAACATTTGTCTCGATGATTGAACCCACAGCCTCCCGCTTCGCAGCCGACTACGCCACGGAGGCTGTCATAATAAATAACACCGATTCAGCTCTCTCACTTGGAATCCAGTAAAAGGGAAAACAAACGAGTGTAGCAACGTGGCCGATGTTCCCATGGTTGTTCTAAAAGCGTCGTGGCGTGGTGGCGTGGTGGCCATCTGCGACGACGGTTGACTGCCGGATACTATTCTCGTTCGGCTATAAACGGTACTGGCTTCGCTCGATCTATAATTAGCGCTCGCCAAACGACCAAACGAGCGCTCGGATAAGTCTCGCACCTGATTGGAGCGACGCCAGAATTAGATCTTGTTAGGCATTGCTTCTTCCATCATCCATCCATGCGGGGTTCACTGTATAGTGTATAATCCATTTGCAACGATTGCGCTCTCGAGGACGTTGACTTGTTTTGACCCAGTTGGCTCGAGGGTTGTGTTCGATTCCCGGCTGTTATATTGTTTTATCAGGGATTGATATGTAATACGAATACCCATATGGAATTTCGGTTTTCTTTCTCAAGCCCAGGTGGTTTGGCGGTTACGTCGCAACTGTCTACTATTCTGAAAAGCCTTCGTAGTAATTGATATTGTAATGTAATATATTACTGTCGTTAATGAATTCATATGGAACATGTTTGTTAATTTTTTATAGCAGAGACTGGCAAACGAGCAGATGGGCCACCTGATGGTAAGTGATCTCCACCGCCCATAGACACCCAAGACACAAAAAGAACCATTAGTGCGTTGCCAACCTAAAAGGAGGGAATGAAAGTGGAAGGAAAAGGATTGGAAAGGGATGTGGGGGGGGGGGAATGGGCCACCGGAAATCTCACTCACCGAACGAATCACGACAGCATGCTGCCACTTTACGGCGGTTTTCTGTGAGACAGTGGTATCAAACAGGTCGCGCCGGCCCATTCGTGCTGTAGACGTTACTGTCTACAGCGTGGCTCTACCACTCACTCATATTTGTAGAATTCTCTAACGGATAAGCCTACAGAGAATGTTATTGATTCATACGTATTAGCAAGGAATTGTTTCAATACATTTAAAACTAAACCGAATTTACAAAATATACTTTGGGTGAACTGAATCGTACGTAAAAGATGTAGACCGCATTGTAAACACTGTAGTGAAAATTAAAAATATAAGGAAAACAAAGATGAAATTACTACTTTTTATGAATTAAGGGCCGATTATTCAAAAGCCAAGTCACTTTTATTGGTGTTAACGTTTTGTAGTTTGATGTATGAAACTGTCATATAAATCCGTCACTGTCAAAAGAAGAAGAACAAAATGATCCTTCAGATAACATTCTACTAATGTCGAAAAAAACGCCACAAATAAATGAATAAAGTACTAATGAAATTACACAAGGTGGACCGACGACCTGATAAAGGTTGCAGGAAGTCGCTGAATGCAGGCCGCTTCCAACAGATCGATCTGGAAATCTTTGGGGAGGCCTATGTTCAGCAGTGGCCGTCCTGTGACTGATGATGATGATAATGATGATGATGAAATTACACAATTAAATATACTAGTAGTAATTAGTAATGTTGGTTAGTGTGTACTGTGTTGTGTGTAGTACGGAACGATCTACGACGTCAGTTTCCCGTTCGGGACGGACGCGAGGCGTTTTGCCAGAAACGTTTCCAATAAAAATGTTTAATAGTTTTCTAAACCCTCGCCTAATTATAACTTTTATGCTGTATATAGCTAATGTTTTGTTTAATCCTGTCGATCTTCTGCACGGACCTATGGTTCTATAACCCGTCGGAGGCGGCACATATACTCGTATATGTTACATAAGCGTATGTGCCACCGGAGGCCGAGCCGCCCGTGACTATTTAAACTTCGAATTGGCTACAATATAGAGTACTTAGTCGTAATTATCTTTATATTGTGTTAAGTAGAATTGTATGGAGCGCATCTAGAGTTTGGTTACAATTATTCTTATTTAACGCATAACTCCACCTCATAGTTACTATGTTTATTTATATAAAATTAAGTATCAACAGAACCATCGACTATTAATTAAGAATTAATTTATCCGATCTTGACCAAAGTATGGACACCACGACTCTTGGAACAAATTCTATCGAACACGAGATGAATCTTGAAAATCGGTCAACATTTGCCGGAGATATCGACTTTCTTACTGCCAGCCGTTATCCCGGCCTTCTGCCAGGGTCCGCCTTCCTACTTAAACGCTTCCACTTTGCCTGGTTTTGAGCATCCTTCATAGTGAGACCATTGGCTCTCATATTCTCCTCCTGAGCGTCCACGCGTTTTTTGGCCGTCCATGAGAACGCACCCCTGGTGAGATCTGGGCAAGACACCTGCGACCGACGTACTCCTGTGGTTTCCTCAGAACGTGGCCATACCATCTCAAGCGACATTCTTGCAGTTTATCTGTCACGTCGCGGATACGAAGACTACCCGGGATATCGACTAACATACATAAAAAAGACCGATGAATTCAGAACCTCCTTTTGAAGTAGGTTGAAGACAAACATTTCAATCACAGCACAAGTACAACAAATTGACAAAAATGAGGAAAGCAACCGACTCTCGGCTCACAAAATGACTCATTCGATTGTCACAACACACAACTCTCACACACCAATTGATACAAGTGTGGCTTAATTTAGGCATGGCGTAGTGAGGCAGATATGTTGCACGGTATTTATAAAGGGGGGCGTGGCTGGTTGTTGTCTCTGCGTCCGCGTTCATATAGCTCTCGAGTCTCGCAAGGATATTCGGAATGATGCTAAGTGAGCTGGTTTTATTGGGATGTATACGACCCGATATAAAAGCGATATGTTTGATCGCAGCTTGATCCACTGGACTTAAGCTTATCGATTATGTATATGAAAATCATATACTGAGAGGAGGGTTAAGGTCTTAGGTTAGGTTTAAATCCCAAAGGGGGTCGTCATTCACGCCGCCAGTTGCAAAAATGATACCAATTAATTTCTACAACATGTTTTAAAAAAAGGTAAAAATTTGGAAAAGATAGGGTATTGGTATTGGTCTTGGAAGTTTTGATAACACCCCACCCCCAAGCTCCTACAACAGCATTATAAATTGATGGACTATACACAACTAAATTGTTTTGTTGAGATACATACAATCTCGAGTAGAATCAATAACTTTTGATATGACACCAAGGTCCCATCGCTAAATAGATTTTAACTAGTCACTAGCTAACTAATGACGCGCCGTCAATCACACGTGAATCGTAGTTTATGACTTCGAACATTGCGGGCGTACTCGCGTGAGTTTGGCATCTTCACACATACCACAGGTATAGATGCGGCAAGCAAAGTATCTCCCGTCAATACAGTCATATTTGAAATTGTCTAATAACTTTTTACTTGAGCACAGTTAAGTGAGTAACTACATCTGATGGTAAGCGCGACAGTGCCGTCGACAAAAAAAACGGCGACCACCGACAAAAAATTGGCCTATGGTAACTAGAACCACGGCCAGCACAAATGCTTCTTCATTGTCCGAAGAGGGAAGAGCAAATCAGGGGATCTGCAACTAGACAGGTAATACCGATGCAGGCACAGGGACACGTGGATGTATCATACACCCGCTCCAACTAACCATCAATCATGTTGCAAGCTCATCGAGACAATATAAACGGATACACAATATGGCTTAAAATCTACCCGCTACATATTCACACACGGCACAAGATAACTTGATACAAAATGCTCAATCTAACATGAAAGACATATGATGGTTGCTTCTTTCTCTTTATATCCAGACACGATAGTTTTGACATGAATTCTGACTCTTAGCTGCTTCTTTATTCTGCTATTCCTATACACTACGTGTCATATGGGCGTGGTGGCAAATCAATTGCAGAGATGACGTCGCGTCCTGCTCATTTCGTTAAAATATTATATGTGTGTCCAATTTAAACAATGAAGATTTAATTGGAGAACCGTTTGTCAGATCCCGCTGTGAGATGGGCTGCACGGCGCACGCGTGCCCGCACCAATATTAATGTCAGTTGGCAACGAACGTACAATGGTCTCTTAATGTTTAACGTGGTTCGGTGTGTTGATATGCGAATGTACAAGTGTTTGTATTTATCATGCGCTGATATGTTTAAACTGAACTGTAATATGAACATCATAGTCGAAAGTATTTCTTTTTAATTTATTTAAGGTAAACAGTTACAATATATGTGATCAGAATAAAAAATAATATAATAATAGTAATCTTAACAACACTATAACCAACTACACTATTCACACTCTTAGCAATGTAAGCCAAATCTGACGCCGGACACTAAACAGTGACATCTCTCAATACTATGAGGGGTCTGGGTACCTTCACGTCCGGCTCCGTGGCTCAAAAACACCCCTCAAAGTATCCCATCGAAATGTAGCTCTTGTGTATTTAAATTGTACAGTATACAAATTTACTCAAAATAATGTATCTGATTAGCTTATTAGTACCGTCTCATGGAATACTGACGTAGCATTTGGTACGGTGAGTGAGATTTCTCGTGGTATATATACCAACAGCGGAGTGTTCAGAAGTTCATAATTCATGTCTATGTTGAATTGTAGTACTATAGATATTAATGATAAGAGAAAACTTTCAAGAATTTTATCTTTTTCCACTGCCAAATACCCATTCTTTTACATTCTATGATAGACAGCGGCTTGGCTGTACTCTTATTTGCATGTCCATTGTCCATGGGCAATTATAACCACTAGCCCATTGTCTGCTTGTCTGCTTTCGTAAGTCAATAAACAAAATCATCATTGTCAGCTTCTGTTTGCTTACTGCTGGGCAAGCCTCTTCTCCCTTGCGCAACTGATCTTTATGTATTTTGCGCGAAATGCTTCCAAGTTTTTCCTGCGGTCAGTTTAATATCGTTCACCCATCGGGCTGCTGATCTGCTGATCTTCTTCCCTCCATAGGTGCTCACTGCTCACTCTCAGGATTCTGCTTCATCTGCCATCATTCAGTCTGATAATATGACCCGCCCAATAACTCATAAACTAAATGTTGTTTCTTATCCATTGCCAAATATATTTGAATGTAATATTTTGTCGGCACTGATAACAGAAATGTTATCAAAGTAAACACTAGAATTTATAAAAAGCCACGATGTCTCAGATACAAAGATATAATTATCGCAAGCGAGATGTAGTGCTGACAATTTTAGTGTCTCGTAACTCGCTACCGTTTGTATTTTTAATTACAAATTAATTGGCGAGTGTTGGCACGGATTCCGGTGCGTCTCACTAATATACACGCACTGTAGCTAGCAATCTCAATCAACGAGCGTTATCGACTACATTCTAAGTTAAAGATTTTATTCAAACGACGTTTAGTCGGCGTAACATACAATATAACCAGTGTTGTAGAAAGGTTTTGGATTGTGTAAACTTCGAAGGTGAATAAATTTTGGTCCATATACGGGTGTTTCATAAGTTTCCAATAACAATTCCACATACAGAAAGATCGATGATAAACTTAAAAAATAAAAATTAATCTTATTTTTTTTATCAATTATTAAGCACGGGGATTTAAAAATCAGAATACGACCTGTAAATCGCCATTTAAGGTCCCGTTATTAAAAACTATGAGCCTTACGAAATTTTAAATTTTACTGCTAGATTGCTAGTCATCCCCACTTTAAGTATCAACTTTATGAAACTGTACATTTATGATAGAAAACTTAATTAAAAACATTACCTTCTTTCGAGGCAGTCGGGTAAAAAGTAAATAACATAAAAAGGTTAAAATCATTTGATGACAAGACAATTATTGGTAGGTATTTTTATCAGTATCAGTCAGTACATATTTATAACTACAAGTGGATACTGTTGCGTGGACTGCGATATGTGTTTTCTGTGTGCATTGTGTAGCATCCTCATTTGCGTTCATTATTAACTGAATTTGCAAGTGTATGTAAATTATTTGTCCGGTATGCGTCGCGTTGTCGACTTGGCGATAGTTAACTTAATGGAAATGTTTTAGTTCAATTTTTGTTTCAAATATATGTATAACGTACCGACATGATAGGATGGGTAAAAAAGAATCAGGGCAATTCCAACATTTACCAAGTTGTATATTGATGCAACCGTATAAGCTACATTTTAATACAGTTTTTGCGACATACATATAGGCGGTCAGATGGCTGCATTTTTCTTAAGACATCCGTTCCCGTATTCCGGGTCAGTTCCCGCATGTGGGTTACCTCTCTTCGAGGCCAGGTAACCGGATAGCCGGTGTGGTGCGGCGAGGCGTGGGCCCGCACTCCGCAGTGGATCAGTGTGACGGGTGCCGGTCGCCGGAGCCTTGACCGCGTTGCACGGTGGCATGGCGGTGCACCAGACGGGCGGTCGCCCGCACACGCCAGTCGCCTGTCACTTGCGCCCGCGCATTTAAACATCGATATAGAACACTGATAGCTGTTTCACGATGTGTATTTTAATTGTATATTAAAAATTATTCAAAAGAAGTAATTTAATATTAAACAATGAAAACGTTTTGCTTTAACATGAACGTAAATTCAGGCGTTCATAACGCCTAACGGTCCCAAATCTATCGGTACTGTTATTTTTCATTTACGTATACAATTTTCATACTTTCCAACCAGCTTACTTTAATAAATAAAATAAATGTAAGGGTCAAATGGCTCTGGAAATCACATCTCAGTATATCTTAAGTCAGTGATCACATATTCAATGCAGAGTGCAATCGAAACGCCAACAACATTCCCGTCGTTCACAATGTAACAAACTAATTAGTCACAAAACGAAGTGATATTCTTTGAATGGACAGGACAGGACGGTCGGACGGACGGCGGCCACCCCCGCGCGTTGTGAAACGGGCGCGACTCGCGACAGTGGGGGGACCTTGGCCCCTTCTACCCGGCCCGCTTGCACAACACTCAACACGCTATTCTAATGCATCACCTTGTCGCATTACAACATCTCATTGTTTCTACTTCTGTTACGGTTTGCGTGTTATTTATTGGGATGGCGGGAATTTATTTGTGAACACATGGCTGGGCGCATCTTATCCTAGCTTTATTTTACTACAATAAGTAAAAGGCAACATCAGGGTAACAGGCAGGATAGCAGAGTCTGGAAAACGAGCACAGGGCTTTACGATTCCCGTACAAAAAAAAACAAATTATAATAATACTGCTATAAGAGGTGGTGGTAACCCCGCTTTGTTATAACACAGAATACATACATACATACAGAATAGTGTTATACCAAATGTCGTAGGTTCGAGAACAACCCCAAAAAGAGCATACACCTCTCATTTTTCTGTGAAGTATATTTTCATTGTGAATTATCGCTTGCTATAACGGTGAAGGAAAACATCGTGAGGAAACCTGCATACCAAAGAATAACTCCACAAGGACTTCGAAGGTATGTGAAGTCTACCGACCCGCAGCCAGCGTGATGGACTAAGGCCTAACCCCTCTCATTAATAGAGGAGGCTCGTGCCCAGCAGTGGGATAGTAATATTACAGGACTAATCAACCGACTTCCAAAAAGGAGAAGGTCCTCAATTCGTTTGTATTTTTTTATGTATGTTATGCGATATCTCCGCCAAATGTGGACCGATTTTCAAAATTCTTTTTGTGTTTGATAGAGCTTATTTCAAGGGTGGTCCCATATAAATTTGGTTACGATCGGATTATATAATATTATTTGTTGAAAAGTGCAGTGCTTGCCAACGGTGTGTGTGTCGTGACTCGTGAGTGCGTGAGTGCATCATGCGTCCGCGCAGTGCAGCGCCGCGCTCGGTTGATGGCTCATTCGTCCGTCTGTCATCGCGGGCGCCAACTGGCCGCGGTAACTGTGCCACTGCCCAGCTGCCCTACTGCACCATACCGCACACTCTATCGTACTGGTATCCGGTGGGAACTTCGTTTGGTAATGCTGGGCAGTCCATACAGACAAAAAGACATTGTCTATACCTGGATAACGTACTCATTAATATAGAAAAATCATTATTATCAAACCAATTTCGTTGAAAGCACTGTTTAGGCTCTACTATGTTGTTTTTTTCTACCGTAGTTTAACCCGTTAGAAGCGGTACATATATATATATGTTACATAAGTGTCTCGGCCACGGGGGCCGAGCCGCCCGTCACTATTTAAAAGTTAAAGTGGAGAGACACGATTTACATACATATTATCGTTTATTTTGGTACTTGACTTAAATGGTCCCCTGCTTGGTCTGGTGGCAGCATATATGGGCTGTGAACCGGGAGGTCCTGGGTTCGATTCCCAGATCGGGCAAATAATGTTTCTCGATTTGACGTCAGGCAGGCAGCCGGTCGTAAAAACTAAGCCAAATCATTTCTAAAACACGCTTGAAACAGTGTGTTGCGCCGACCCCACATTAAAGTGGGATAACGGCAGGTAGAAAGAAGTAAGTACAGTGTACACTATGTTTATAGTTAAAAATAGTAGAACCACACTAGAGCTTTAGTATAAACAAAACCTACCGTGAATAGACTGGGTCGACCGTGTTATTACAGTCTCATATGAAAGGGTGATTTCTGGAGGCCCAACACCAGTGGGCTTAGCCAAGTGGCTCATGCGCTAGTCCACTTGGCTCAGCCCGCAGTTCCCAATCCTTATTAATTCTTCTAGCATTGTCAATCAAATTATCAGAGGCATATTGAAGAGCCATTTTCATTACGAAAGGTTCTTAACCCGTTGGTGGCGATACATAAGCTCACTATTCGTAACCATGCAAAGTGGACTTTCTTAGCAGGAAGCCGTAATGCAAAGCCAGGATCACGCCATGGAAAAAGAAGGAATAGTAAAACAAGAGAAGTAGTGAGCAATGTTTACGTTGTTTTTTCGGTGGTGAATGAGGCGAGGTTACCAACACGGCGGCCGTCACGCGTGCGCCGTGCGTCACAAGCATGCGTGCGTGTACTGGCGTGTAGTAAGAGTACGCGTAACAACGAATAACGTACATTACATTCATTACGGAGTTCGGAAGACGCCATGGGAAACTGACAATTGTTGACTCTAAAAAAACTCTAAATAAAATTTGTTAAGTGGTAGAGCCACGCTGTAGACAGTAACGTCTACAGCACGAATGGGTCGGCATGACCGGTTGGATACCATTGTCTTACAGAAAACCGACGTCAAGTGACAGCTTACTGTGGTGTTTCGTTTGGTGAGTGAGATTTCCGGTGGCCCATTTCCCCCTATCTTTCCCAATACCCTTTCCCTTCCATTCCCTCCTTTTAGGTTGGCAACGCACCCATGACTCTTTTTGTGTCTTGGGTGTCTATGGGCGATGGAGATCACTTACCATCAGGTAACCCATCTGCTCGTTTGCCAGTCTCTACTACGAATATAAAAAACGATGAGTTAAGATTTTTTTCTAGCTGCGAATAAAAGCACAAAAGGCGCATAATAATAATTCTCCCATGTCAATGAACTGGTTGACTCCATAACGTGATTGGCCACAGTACCACTATGGTGCATTTTACACCATGTATACGAGCCCGCCATCCAATGCGAAGTGATGAAAATGTCATCCTCCAAAATTATCTTTTCTTCCTCCAATAGTCTACACTAGTATAGGGTAGTTTAGGTCTCCTTTAATACATAGGAGGTGCCATTTCGGAGTTGAAATAAGACGACGATTTAGCGTCGAAATAAGTTTTTCAAAAACGTCGGTACAGCTTTTCAGAATTCAGATCCTGTGTTGTGGATATAAGGAACTGCGAAATTCTTTCAATACCCAGATTTGTTAAATGCCGACATAAAGCTCTTATATAATATTTTCTTAGGTTTACGCGAATGTTATTAATTGAAATAAAACTATGTTTACGGATTCTATCACGATTTGTTTTTTTTTTATTGCCGTCGTGGACAGACGAGCTAGCGGTCCGCCTGTTGGTAAGCGGTAACCGCCGCCCATAGACTTGAGCAATGCCAGGGGCACAGTCAAGCCGCTGCCTACCGTTGGGTGAATACTCTTTTTAAACCTCGTTTAAAGAGGGATAGGTTATAGCGCTCGGGGAACACCGATGCAGGAAATTCATTCCAAAGCTTGCACGTACGTGGTAAAAAAGACCGCTGGAAACGCACCGTACTGCTGCGGATTGTTTCCAGGTGATAAGGATGAACTCTACTGCGATGTCGGGTGGTGCGATGGTAAAATGGTGCTGAAGGCACCATATTAAACAGTTCCTCAGAACACTCCCCGTAGTAGAGGCGATAAAACACACAGAGAGACCCGAAGTCTCTCCGCAGCCCCAGCGCCTCCACTTTATCCGTGAGATTGGTATCGTCGACGATTCTAAAAGCGCGAAAATAGTTTCGAAAGCGAAAATAGTTTTATTTCAATGAAAAGCTCTTATAGACAGATTGCGGCGAAGGTCATACGTCTACTAGTCTATACTATAACATACTAATGAGTTACCTAATCAAAGATTTGGGAACTATTTCTTATAAGTAAATGTTAAATATAGTGAGATGACATCATGAGTGTAATGTCACTATCTACAATTAAATCGCCTAATCGTCGATAAGTGAGCCAAGTTCGCCCACCGGTTGTAATCGTGGGCGGGAGATCGTGGCTCGCCGCTTTTCGCAAAACGCAACTACTTGTGTTATCAGCGACCGATATGTCTAACCACAGACAAGTAAATTTATATACACCACGTTAATAATGTTTATGGCGAAAAAATCCGGTTGATTTTTTAATGTACCTACCTATACTATTTTAATGCATATATATACATTCAAAAGTTAAGCCTGTATCTCTTGTACTATACTAGGGAATTAGAACACCCATATCTCGTCGGGAATTCTGACAGCCCTTCATGTCATCAGTGCGAACATATTTGACAATAGACTGTATTCTACCGGACACAAAAATTCAACTTAATATTTTTCAAACTGAAATATTTCATAGGCCAGTTTAGGTACGCTAAGATCAATGAGGCGGCAACGGCCTCAAAATATCTGCCGTAAATGGAAAATAGCCGTAAATTGAAGATGTATGAATGTGACAGATCTAGTTTTACTGCAACTATCTCTTCAAATTATGTTGCCATTATGCCCTTTATTATATGATACCACACTATCCCAATTCCTAATGCCGGGGTCACCCAATTTCTTTCGAATAGTCATACAAAGATATTCAACAAGACTAGTTGGCATAGATTGTCTATTGATTATATCAGCCCGGAGTCTGGTATTTGTGCCCGATATGGCGATAGGCTCGCCCGCTATCAAATCTGGGACGGAACTAAGCTCGGCGAAACGTGGGTGTTCTAGTTCGCTAGTTCATCTCTGCCTACGCTTTCGGGGATACAGGCGTCAGCTTATGTTATGTGTTATGTTTATTGATTGTTTTTGCTGAGCGTGGAGTGCGGACACTGTTGTGCATCGGTGTGGCGTGGCGTGTTGTGTTTGTCTGCGCGTCCAGCTGATGCATATCGCGGCGGAACGGAAGGGCGACAACCTCTCCGTGTTGTCCGGATGCGTTATCATTCCTCCCTTCCCCCCGCCCCTTTTACCAACACCCCGCACGCCCTTCCCTTCCCACTCCCACTTGAATTTCTCGGTAATCGATGCCAGGTTCGAAAACAACGTTGAATATATTTTTGCTGGTATTTGACAGCAATTCTCCGAATTTTTGCGGATTTTTGTATTGTGGAAATTGTGTTTATATTGTGATATTGTTGCCTGATGCGTGAAAGATGTTTTATTTAATATTTTAAGTGTTGGTTGTTAACACATCAGCTCTTGTATTTATACTACAACTTTTACACTCTATTTTTTCCAATTCTCTATTGTTTAATGTCGGGTTTGGAACATTCTGTGACTGAGTGTGTTAGGTCAAATAAGAAGTATCGATAACTTAAGTATTGAAAACATTAACCAAAAATCTTAAATATTACTACAGAAACCAGGTATCGCCAACATTTTTGCATCTATAGAAAATAAATAAAATAAAATTCAATGCTAGTAATGTAATACAATTACTGACTATTAATTTTTTTTTAATAACAATAATTGTAACATACATAAACACAACCGAATACACAATCTACAGACATGAATCGAACCCGAACGTCCTGCGCTTCGTTCTCGAGTCGCAACTTCGGCGTCTACGTCATCGCCTCTTCTATTTCCACACAGATACGAGATTTCCGCGAGTTTGTGCGAATGTATTTTTGTATGCGCGAGAGCTGTTCCCACCTACATTTACCGCAACAGAAATACACATGAAGTTTTAAAATGACATCGTGGAGGTCGGTTCGGGCGCGGCGTTACTCGGCGTGTCGTGCAGACTCGTGTCGTGTCGCCCCTGAACTTTGCATCTCGTAATATTATTTAACAATTCAACATGTACGACTTACGAGTACGTGAATGTACTACAAACGAATTCATTACGTGGATCTTACATCCACGATAGCAGCGATAGCTCATTTGGGAATGGTGCGGACTGCCGAGACGAGTGTCGGAGGCTCGAGACCAACCCCAAAAAGAGACACACCTCTGACTTTTCTATGTTAAGTGTGTTTTCATTGTGAAATATCGCTTGCTACAACGGTGAAGGAAACATCGTGAGGAAACCTGCATACCCGAGAATTTCTCCACAAGAAATTCGAGGGTATGTGAAGTCGACCAACCCGCATTAGACCAGCGTGGTAGACTAAGGCCTAACCCCTCTTATTTGTAGAGGAGACTCGTGCCCAGCAGTGGGACAGTAATATTACAGGGCTAATATTATATAATTATTATGTATCTTACGTATATACGGGTTTCTGTTCAAGTAGTTACGGCTATGACGTAATACTTTGGTTATACAAGTTTTAGTGTTAATTCTTCTCTAAATAGTGTTTTGGCTATTTCATTCACGAAATAATTGTAAATATGGCAGTGACGACACCGATGTTTAAATACAGAGAAGCAACATATTTTGGTACTATTTTTAGCGCTATATTTTCAAGGAAAATCTATTGTCTCAATTGTGAAATGGTAGACAAAAGTAGTGGTCATTTTGTAACACGGATGTAAAAAAAAATAGACGGAGCTCTAGGAACATTGAAAGTGAAGCAGGGTTTTCGGCCCATTCATCTATCAAATAATGGCGTGTTTTATGACCTGTTATAAATATTGGAACGAACAATATTTTCATTTGTTTTGTTTTCTTTTGGTCTTAAAACCTTAACCAAATCCTTCCGACAACATGCTTGAAAAGGTGGGATAAGGGCAGACAGAGAGAAAGATACTATTTCCTTTTCCTTTGGGGTTGACTTTCGAACCACGCTGGTCTAGTGGGGTTAGGTGGTTTTCCATAGCGGCGTTGTCAAAAAGTCATAGACTATGGATATCTGAACTAATAAAAGTCCCTTGAAATGTCTATCATAATTCTGAGTGCGTATTTATATTGCTATCTTATTATATACTAATCGCCTTGTAATCTGTTTTAGCAAATCAATAACATAACTGATTAATATTAATTTGGCACTTGAAGTCTGTGAGTTGTAAACATAGGTTTAATTAAATTTAATTTGTTGTTGTATATGACGGTATGATATCCAAAATAAAATAAAAATAATAACACGCCACAATGTTGTTTCAGGTAAGATATGAGAAGCGAGCCGGATATCGTCGATATCGCCACGTCACCGGCACGCCGCCGCCACGCCGACGGCACCGCCCATTAATTGACACGGTAATCATTGTCTGTGGTAATCGTAATTCATCGGCGTCCAATACGCTACGGGATATCCTGGGTTTGATTCCCTGGTCGGGCAAAGCAAATTTTCTAATTGAATCTGCCCGGGACTGGATCCCTCAGAGGGGGGTTGACGTTAGGCAGGCGGCCGGTCGTAAAAACTAAGCCAAATCCTTTCTACAACATACTTGAAAAAGTGTGTTGCGCCGACCCCACAATAAGGTGGGATAAGGGCAGGTAGAAAGAAAAATATTAATATTTGGTAAGGTTAAGCAGCGTCACCTGCACATGTTTTTTCTAAACAAAACACAAAAACACCTACACAAAACAAGGGTTTTCATTGTGTCCTGCTCATGTAACACCATGAACAAAAAATTGAAGTTCATGTTATGTGTAATGTTTTAGTGCAGGATACGCGGCTTTTAGCCGAGACAGCGTAAAATCATTGTTTTGCGTAGGTGATTTTGTGTTTTGTTTCCAAAAACCGGTGCCGAAGACGCCGCATAAAGGCGCGTGTTTTTCTCCAAATAAAACACAAATACAAACAAAATAATGTTTGCCGCTGTCTCCTGCTCACGGAACATAGACATATATGTTTAGCGAAACCATGATTTGTGTAGGCGTTTCGTGTGATGTGTGTGTTTGGAGCTCCGCATGGCTCTGTGTTCGTGGTCGCCGCGCGCGCCGCTCCGCCGGTCGGTCGGTAGACTCGTGATTTTACCTTGTTTGGCGAGCTATTTTAAGAACCGATTAGACTCGTGTTGTGTCACTTCTATAAATAATGAGGATAATGTGTTGGTAACTTTGAACGCGGCCCGTGGTCGCATTTATGAATTGTTTCGTGATTGCGTTTAGTTGTGGTTTTTAAATATTACTATTTACATAAATAAATAAATACACCCAACAGTCACACACATAGTCCTGACCCCACACTAAGATCGAGTCTTTGTCGTGGGTATCTGGAACTACGAGAGACGCACGGTCTCACAACACCGAGACCCGAAACAAATATCTGTGGGCCACACAGACATTTGTCTCGCTGCGGGAATTGAACTCGCGACCTCACGTTTCATAGCCGGCTACACGCCCGCTGCGCCACTGAGGCTGTCAATTGATACTAGGGGAAAATATTGCTAATAATTAATAACCCTGAAGTTATAGACTATTTTACTAGTTATGATAAATGCAATAAAGTTATGGGTCTTGGTATGAAATGTTCAATTTTCAAGAATTTCAAGAAATATATTGTATTTCAATTTATGTTTTGAGCGGTGCTATTAAGACTTACACTAATAATATAGCTGTTTATGTATATCACGTATGTTTGGATTCAAATAATCATTTCAATATTAAGTATTTACAAAAGACAATTAGCACTGCCTCGGTGGCGTAGTTGTATAGCGATACGACTACTACTGAGGTCCAGGTGCCATCCCCGGCTCGGGCAAAGTGGTTCTGCGTTTTTCTATTCAGTACCAGCCCGGTGTCTGGAATACCCCGAAATGGCGATAGGCTCGCATCCTATCACATCGGGGATACATATGAACGCGGCGAAATATAGGTGTTCTAGTTCGCATCTGCCTACATTTGATACAGGCGTCAGTCTATGTATGTTTAACAATAGTTTATTCGCGCAGCCCACGCAGCCATGTCCGACGAAAATATATTCGGCCCACGTACTAAACCGGCATGTACTTGGCTAAAAATAGCGTTCCGAATAAGGCATCGGTTCAATCATACGAGTAGCATTCATAGCCCACGCGTACGTACTCGCGACTTAATGCCCAACTATTTATAGGGCCTCATGGATTATTAATGAAAGCGGTGACCTTACCGAAACGGCCGCTGCACCGCGCCGTGTTATTTATACTCGTACCTTTATCCTCGATTGATTTAATTTGTTTGATTATTCATAATGCATCAAGCATTTGGTGAAATCGATTCAAAGTATTAGAGCCATACCGTTTTATAGCCGTTTTACTTATTTTCTCTGCTTCAGTGGCGTGGTGGTATTTCGGTACGACTACGGTTCTGAGGTCTCGGGTTCGATCCCCGGGTCGGGCAAAGTGATTTGGATTTTTCCATATCAGCCCGGAGTCTGGAATTTGTGCTCGATATGGCGATAGGCTCGCCCCCTATCACATCTGGGACGGAACTAAGCTCGGCGAAACGTGGGTCTACTAGTTCGCTAGTGCGCCTCTGCCTACCCCTTCGGGGATACAGGCGTGAGCTTATGTTATGTTATGTTATGATGATTTCTCAGTTTTATAAACCTATATGGGCTTTTGAACAGATGTGCTAAATTTCATAAGTGTATGTATGTTTGTCCACGTATATCTCAGAAATTACAAATCGGATTGCGATAGATCTTGTTTTTCTTGGACTAGGTATCTTTCAACTTGGGAATAGTGAGTTTCATTAAAATCGGTTTAGTAATGTGTGAAGTCGGTTTTAAGTTTTTATTAAACTTTAATTATGTTGAGGTGTACTATAGTTACTTTGCCGAGATCGGAGAATAAACAACGGCCAAGTGCGAGTCGGTCTCACGCACCGAGAGGTCCGTACAAATCTGAAGGTATATAAAGAATTTCGCATTTTTTCCTTTGTCTGTGCTATAAGACGTTGCTTCGTACCAAATTTCAAGATTCTGAGTTCACGGGAAGTACCCTGTAGGTTTTGATTCCCTTGCGAGTGTCGAAAATTTGCAGCATAAACGGCTGTATTTTTTAATTGCTTTAGCTTAGAAGTTTGATTTTTTTACAGCTCCAAGGGACAGTAGACCTGAGTATTTGATATGAATTTCAGCTTGATACCTCCACGCGATCCTGAGAAAAAAGGGTCGTAACAGACAGACACACGGACAACAAAGTGATCCTATAAGGGTTCCGTTTTTGTTTTTATATTTTGAGATACGGAACCCTAAAGATACCTGGCCGTGTCAAGATAGAAAAAGGTGGCCCCATATACTGAAAATCTTATCAGTATACATATTTATATTTCTAAAAATGTCTCTTGTTGATATTGTAATTAAAAATGCGACTATTAGTTTATGCTAATGTTATTCCATCAACGGAACAACTTAGTCGAGTATGTAGGTAATCAAACTGTATAAAATTATAATAATAACGAACCGGTATGTATTTATACAAGCGTTTATTTATAGAGCAGAACTATTTGTCGCAAATAAGGAAAACAAATATAAAATATATCGATAAATGAATTTGTTATTAATACGTACATAATAATAATTAATATACAATAGACTTTGAGCGTGACGTACAGCTTACAAGTGCTCGCTATACCTAATATGGTACACACAGTTTATTATGGTAGGTATGGAGTACCATACGGTACAGAGGAATTGCGTCTTCTATAATTATATGAATAAAAAAAAATCACCCAACAGTCACACATCTAGTCCTGACCCAACACTAGGTGTAACCTGTATCGTGGGTATCAGAAACTATAAGAGACTTTTGGTCTCACAACACCCAGACCCGAAACAAATATTTATGGGGCACACAGACATTTGTGTCGGTACGTGAATCGAGCCCGCGACTTCACGTTTCACAGCCGGCTACTCGCTCACTGCGCCACGAAGGCTGTCATGAATGTATCTTTCTTTCTCAACTAGTTATCAGTTTACAAGTTTTGTACTATAGTAGAGTCATAAACAACAATTCTTTAGACTTAAAATCTGTCTACTTACTTTGTTATGGTTTGTCGTAGACACTTTTCACCGCGATAACAAAAAAATAAGGTTTAATTCTAAGTACATACCGTGTGGTAATATAATAATGTTGAAATAGCCCATGAACCAAATTTACTGATACTTCTGAATGCGTTGCACCCTCTCTTCAGTTTGTAATTTTATTCTAAATTCGTTTACCAAATTGAAATGTTCAATCTATCAAGTTCCACGCCAATGTACAGATGCACTATAGGTTTTATTTTTAAACGAAACGTAATCTATACATAGAGGTATATACACAATCTATACGTGTCATTAATGATTGTGTGATGATATAATGCATCGGTAGATTCCACTAATTATTTTCTTACGCCCGGTTCCAATCAAATCTCAGTTCGAATTTGCAGATAGATTATAAAAATTTGCTAATAAGAACACAATTTGAACATGACTCCGTCAAATTACTTGATTTCATTGGTTCATAATCGCGATCTATCTGCGCTCTAAACCGAGATCGTTTATTGAAACCGGCCGTTACTCGACCATAACAAAGATGTTAGATACGATCGCTTCATACGTACAGACAAACCGACGCTGCATTCTACGTATCTTTAATAGCGATGATAAAAAGTATTAGAATAGAATCACAATGGCTTCACAAAACACAATTAATTCATTATCTTAACGGAAAGTTACAGCGATTGCGAGCTAAAAATAGAATAGTGTCACTTGTGGGGAAGTGGGGAGTGGGGCGATGTGATTAGCGATACGAGTAACGAGCGGGCTGTCGACAAACATGTAGGGGGGAGAACGTTCACACTGATGTAGGAATAGTATATGCTAGGTCCTTCCTACAATCTTTTTTTCTTTCTATCTGCCCTTATCCCACCTTAATGTGGGGTCGACGCAACACACTTTTTCAAGCATGTTGCTGAAATGATTTGGCTAAGTTTTTACGACCGGCTGCCTGCCTGACGTCAACCCCCTCTGAGGGATCCATTCCCGGGCAAATTAAATTAGAAAATTCGCTTGGCCCGACCTGGGAATCGAACCCACGACCTCCCGGTCCACAGCCCATACATGCTGCCACTAGACCAAGGAGGCGACACTTTGGTCTTTAGGTCCTTCCTACAATATGCTCGATAAATTGTGTTGCGTCTACGGCCGACCCCAAGTGGGATAAAGGCAGACGGAAGAAGACAAGGACAAGGACAAGGACAACATAACATAAGCACACGCCTGTATCCTCGAAGGGGTAGTCAGAGGTAAACTGGCGAACTAGAATACCCACATTTCGCCGAGCTTAGTTCCGTCCCAGATGTGATAAGGGGCGAGCCTATCGCCATATCAGGCACAAATATAACCATATAGAAAATAACCATATTATGTATATTTTAGATAACGAAAGTAAATGAGAATGATAAAATGAGATGAATCTACCCTTTATTTATTAATTACGTTTTATTCGCAAACCCAATAAATGCTGTATCAAAGCGTTCTGCAATTTTAATTAAAAAAGGCGCCAGTGTATCCATTTGTTTGTTTGGCACGCCCTCGCACTCCAGCGCCGTCAATAGCCACTCTATATTTAGATCACGGTATAGACTATAACGACACGACACGACACGGCACTACACGACACGGCACGGCACTAAACGACACGACACGGCACGGGACGGCCCACGACACGGCAGTAAGCACACACAACGTGTGTCGGCACTCGCCAGTCACGCTGCCCGAACGTGCTACTCACAGCTCGCCCAGCCTTGGTTTATATATAAACCGACAAACTGTTGTTATTATTGATTCGAAATGAAGTGCGAAAACGCACTGTTGACCGGAACAATCATCAATCGTGCAAAATGGTGCGAGATTCGGGTATAATATCTTACGGGTTTTCAGTCAATTTCAGCACTATTACTAGTAGAGGAAGTCCATCTGTGGGAAAGCATTTCAAGTTGATATATAGGCAGATTCGTTTAGTCGTGCCAACAATAGTGTTCTTAAGATATGATAACCTTGTCTGTGTGAATCAATCCTGCCCGCCTAGCATGCGCGCCACGAGAATATTTTGTCTACGCTTTTTGTCCTATTATAACCGGTTTTCTCTTTTCGGTTTATTTTCATACAATATTGTAGACAACATCTCGACAGTTGATTATCGAGATATCTCGTGGCGCGCATGCTTGGCGGACTGGTCGCCTTGTTAATCTAGAGACAGTTTTAAATGTGGGTTGTAGTTGTGGACCGACATGGCAGGTTCCGAGTTAAAATCTCAGGTTCGGGTACTTGGTTCCTTTAACAGCCTTCCTTGGGACTGAATCCTTCAAAAGGGAGTTGCCATCAGGTAGACGGATGGTTGCAAAAACTACGCCGAAGCCTTTCTACAGCATGCCTAAAAAGTGTGTTCCGCCCAACCCACAGATGAAAGTAAAATATATAAACCAAAACGTAAATAAAACATCTAAAAATATATCTTACGTTAAGATATATGTATGTTTATTGAGTAGGTACAGTGTTCAAATCTGGCCAACACAGTACACATTCAGTTCCGGGCTGCGGCGTTCCCGGATCTGACTGAATAAGCAAACATTTAACGCCAAGGAAATATTGTTTCCGCTTACCGATAGTGTTTTCATATTATTTTTCTATTATTAGACTTAACAATGGCTCTATACGGACTTCCTGTGTCCTTGAGCTATATTTAACCGATTTCTAAAGGAGGTGGTTTCCAATTCGCTCCCTTTTTTGCGTGTTACGCGATACCTCCAAACTTAGGCTGAGATCTATAGAGCGAACTTTGACTGAGTCTGAGTCAGAAAACGAACTCGTGAGGATTTGTTTTTTTTATAAATCGAACTTTGACTTAGTCCGAGTCATTTTTTGCAAGAAAATCTTTGCTTAGTCTGTCTGTCAGTCTATTTATCTTTTACAAAATGGTTCGGACTAAGTAGAAGTTCGATTTAAAAATTCCAAATCCTCACTGAGTTCGTTTCTTTGACTTAGACTTAGTCAAAGTTCGCTCTATAGATCTCAGCCTTAGTCCGGCGGTACACATTTGATCAAGATCTTATGAAGTACGGGCTGGTCTCCTTAAAAACAACAGCATAAACATCGCGGTTGGGCCTTTGAGGTCGGTTTCCAAGTTCTTTTTTAAGATTATTTAGTATTATTTCCTAGAAAGCTAGACTCCGCGACTAGAGCCCAGTTCTGAGTGGGCGTGGTTGGTATACTACATAAAACGTTCATGTACAATAAAATTAGCATAACTAGATAACTACACTTGACTGTTTCGGGCTAGTATATTGAAGTTTATTTAAATACTAATTTGCACATGAATAGGGAATTTCTGATATTGGTAGTAGCTTTTGTTCGCCCACATGGATTTTTGTCCGTCGTATTTCTTTTGTTTCTGGGTACAGTTTGGATTCCCATTTTATACCTTTAGAAGACTGTATTTATAAATATCCTTCTTTATTCCTTTTCTCTATACTAATATTATAGATATATGTTTGTGAGTTAGTAAGTAGCAAGTAATCTAATGAACTTCTGAACTGATTTTGAAAATTCTTAAATCACTAAAAACATTATTATTCCTGTGTCACATAATGCGCAATTCACATTAAAGACGCTGGCTTGCCGGCTTATGGCGACAACTTTTCGGCGGGCTTATTGGCGGTTTCAGTCCTTGCAAGTCGGAAAATTTATAGGCCGCCGGGTTATGTTGGCATTTTTGTATACCCTTAAACATAAGTAAATCAAGATACATGAGAGAGAAGAGCCTCTATCTCTTCTACTTGAAACAACACTCCAACACAGCAATAAACAACGCTTATTTATAAAACTATGTCTATAAATGTAACTCCACGCGGCGCGAACCGAAATCCATAGAGTGGAGCGGTCCAAAACTGGCGCACTAACAATGCACATCCAAATATAAACCTACTTGTATAATTCAAAAACGGGAATAGTGTGAGCTATATATAACGCGATCGGCTAACCGGCAACCACTCTTTGTTGCCTACGGAAATAGCTCATACCCCCCCTCCCTTTATCCCCCTCTTACCCGAGTGCATCGGCAGTAAGGGCCACCACCCCTCCCCGCACCCCCGATCCCCCGCTCCGTCGTCCTCGTGTAATGGTGTTAGTGTTCTATTTACGGTGCGGACGCGTTTGGAAGGCGGCGGTGATGGGGCCCGATTTAGAAGGGTTTTCGATACCGGCAGCATGGTTTTTCAATTGATGGAATAGCGATATACGTATAGATCTATTGATAAGAAAGGCATTCGTAAGAAAGTAGTAGCTAGAACTGCCTCGGTGGCGTGCTTGTATTTCGGTACGACTGCCGTCCTGAGGTATCGGGTTCGGCCCCCGGGTCGGGCAAAGTGATATTGAATTTATCCACATCAGCCCGGAGTCTGGAATTTGTGCCCGATATAGCGATAGGCTCGCCTCCTATTACACCTGGGACGGAACTTAGCTCGGAGAAATGTGGGTTTACTAGTTGGCTAGTGCGCCTCTGCCTACCCATTCGGGGATACAGGCGTGAGCTTATGTAGTAGCGAATAAGGACTCAGGACTATTTGTCGCGAGTGATAAGAAACCTGGCAATCAAAATTGTTTTAATGCTTATGATTATGGTCAGTGGAATATGCCACCTGCCTTTTTTTATAGCAGAGACTGGCAAACCAGATGGGTCACTTGATGGTAAGTGATCTCCACCTCCAATAGACTTCCAAGACTCAAAAAGAATCATAGATGCGTTGCCAACCTAAAATGATGGAATGGAATGGGAGGGAAAAGGGATTGGGAAAGGGAGGGGGAATTGTGCTACCGGAAATCTGAGGGTTAGTGCAAAGCAATTACCGTCACCCATCGACAATGCATAAGTAATAAATAAATAATAAATACATACACAACAGTCACACACCTAGTCCTGACCCCACACTAGGTATATGTACCTATGTACCTGTATCGTGGGTGTCAGAGACTATGATAGACTTTCGGTCTCACAACACCCAGACTTGAAGCAAATTTCTGTGGGCCACACAAACATTTGTCTCAATGTGGGAATCGAACTCGCGGCTTCTCGCTTCACAGCCGGCTACTCACCCGCAGCGCCACGGAGGCTGCGGTAGGTAAACCAAAGCCGCTTGATATCGTTCGAGATTTAAACTTAGTTTAACGAGATACAAGTCAGTCAAGTTATCTAATAGCGCAAGTCATGTTCGGAAATATATTTAAGTCGTATTACGCAATAAATAAATATTGATAATTATCATGTTGACCTTTAGATATCGCCGCGTGCGATATATTACATATTTGATAAAGCATCTATTTTTGGTAGTCAGATTTTACGCCGCCTATATATACAAGTATAGCAATTAAAAGTGTTCTTAAACAATAGGTAGTGAAAGCGAACTAAGAAAAATATGATCAAGACACTTGTAAACAGAAGTGAATCCACAATATATAAAAAAATAAAAACACTATTGTACGGTATGATTACGTGCACTTTTTTGCAGGATCCTGTTTAGTCTAGGATACATTTCACTTATTTCACTACTAGCTAGCATCGTATTTGCAGTATCCAGTAAAAAGCCGATGTAATCGAATTTCTCCTCGGTTTTTTCACTGCACTGGCTGGCATTACTCAGTACCAAACAGGATCCAGATTAATGCCACTTTCCATGCTAGTATCCACAGCATCAGATTCGTATACCACTTAATGTGGTATGCATTGCATGTATCACGTGAATAGGATGCAAATATTGAGTTTGGATGATGGACATACCAGTATGTTTTGCGGGATCCAGCAACAATCCGATCCTGCAGAATTGGACACCGTGTGAACAGGGTTGTGGTGACGTTTTGATTTATTTTGTATTTTCCTCGATATGGCAACTGTTATGCTTACAGTATTACTCGTAATAAACGTAACCGATACTAACCCAAACGGGTTTTTCACAAAAACACCTAAATCACTGTTTGAACTTCTTACATTTATATTAAAAAAATAAATTTTTATTTATTTTCACCAGTTAGGTAACATTTTAGAATAATTTAGTGTTTATCTTAATCACTTAAGATATAGAATGTGCTCTACTTTCCACATTATGGTGATTATTAGTGATGTAACATTAAAATGTGTTAACATTGGCTCGGCCACAACCGTGAATACATTATCTTAGGTCAGTGTATGAAATAACATAACTATTCAAATTAAATACTTAATGGATATTTGCAATAAAACTTTCAAATATAAGCAATAAATAAAGATAACGATAGCTTAAAAACAGTCACATGTTTAAAATTTTAAAATGAAAGTGACTTCATTGATAGATATTTTCATGTTTAAGTGATCATTCACTTTCATTAATTCACAATAATTTTCAAACTTAAGATCCTTTCAGAAAGCTCTAATTTTAGAATCGGTATTTGCGACTTTGATAAGACTTTCTTTGTACCTAGTTTTGTCTTGGTCCAACAATGCCAGGTTCCGCCTTCGTCCTTCCTACTCAAACGCTTCCACTTCACCCTGTATTGAGCAATTTCTGTCATTAGAACATAGACTATCGAATTAAATAGAATTATCAAAATTTGTCCATGTTAAAAAAAAGGAACTACAGAACTGACAACCTCATATTATGTTTTCAAAGTAGGTTAAAAAATAAAGCACTCAGCACCAAAAGTTACCAAAATATACGCGCACATCAACAATAAAGGGAAAACTACATTAATACATTTGTACACGACATAAAATTGGACGGTAAAACATGTTTATTGGTAAAAACGTGGCGAAACACCGTCCAGAATTAGGTCTCTATAAATAGCGTGTGGAATGCGTCCGTCTGTTTATAGTGGAGCGGGCGAAGCGGGGGAGATGTATATGACTATTTGTGTCGGCGACAGGTCGCGGCAGGTTGGGGGACCTGTGGCCCCCGCACGTGGTGACTCGAGACAAGTGTGGCGACAGGTTGAGGGGAGTTTTTGTATCATTATGCTGTAGACAAGTGCAAAGGTAAACAAAATTGATTGGAGTAAGACCGCTGTGATACCTCTGTCTTATACTTCGGTAACTACGAAGACGAACAACCAAGCGGTCAAACTGATAGTGAGCTGTTACGCCTATGTACATCGGCAATGTCGCCTACTTCACGTTGCATAAGCTCACGCCTGTATCCCCGATGGGTTAGGCAAAGGCGGACTAGCAAGCTAGAATACCCACATATCGCCGAGCTAATTTCCGCCCCGGACGTGATGGGGCTAGCCTATCGTCACATCGGGCACTAATTTAAGACTCCGGGCTGATACTTAGTTGAAAAACCCAACATCATCCAGTACGGTAGTCGTACCGAAATACATCCACGCCAAAGAGACAGTCCTACTTCACGTTGATTTCCTTTAAGACACTGGTAATAATCCGGTTCAGCCGGAATCCGTATCCGCTGCGGTAGAGTAGCTTAACCATGAGTTTGTTGCACGTATTTACGCGAGCGAGGACGTAAAGTATTTGTATCGGAAACGTCAGTTCCCCGCGTAACCGCTAGAGGCGTTCGGGTGTTTGTCATACAAACATTTTACGGAGTCGCTAACGAGTAATGTCAAAAAAACTCATGGTTGGCCTAGAGTTATCGCTTACTTTTATATCTTGATAGTCAGTGAGATTTCTTGGATCGTGAAGATCACCCAATATTAGTTTATTGGCCGTCTGCTATTTTATTAAGCACGCCATATGCTCAGAATGTGGATACATTTAGCTGTTTTACTATAACGATATCGTCATGTTTAAATTTAAAAACGTAATGTTTTCAAACAACACGTAGAATGTGTGTTTTAATGCAAACTGAAACGGAATATGTTAAAAACTTGTGAAAACAAACTAAACGTATCTGTGATTAAACTAAGGCATTCGGTTTTTCTATTATGTACTAGCAATTGCTCGGGACTCTACTTGCGTAGAAAACTTCTTAAGTTATCGTATTCCGTATAATTAAAAGTAGCCTGTCACTCTCACCGGAGAATATTCATACAATAAAGGTCGCCTTATGTCGTTTAAGGCCGCCTTATCTGTCAAAATTATATGGCGAAAATCAACGTAAGAAGCCGTAAAAGTTGAGTAACGTTTGCCTATTCGCGCGTCAGGCTTATACATAAAGTATCTATGTAAAAGGACAATTTACTATTACTTAATTGTAGGTTGTAAATTATCCCAACTTAATAATTATACTTAAAATGTCTACGTTTACTAAACGAGGATTTAAATCAGCTAATGACGGCGAAAATCTTCGCTAATCTCTCGTGCTCGGTACCAAGTGATACTCAAACAAAAATGATAATACATACTACACACTCGTATTCAGTATTCATTGAAGTTTACGTAACAAAGAGATGTGTACACTTGCATTGTAATCGTTCGACGTACATAAACGTATACATACGCACGGGCGGCACGGCATGGCATGATGGCTTGGTGGCGGGACTGACGGGCGCGCTCGGAATCCGCCGCGCCACTCAGTATGGTGCTCTAATTATAGTTGAGAGTTATTTTTACCCGTGAATCACTCCTGGGCAGCCACCGGAATCGTAAATTGTTGCATTCACGCGGGGTGTGGCCTATTTTTTTTTATTGTTACAGAATTTATATTTGGCCGATGGCGTCTCTGCGTCGCATTAATTTGACGCAACTGTTATTTTGCACATTGCACTTTGCAGTTTTTTTGTCGTACGTGATTTAAACTGTTATGATTTCTATTTCGGTGCGCAGGAAGCAGCTTATCAAAAGTTCCGTTAGGCGAATGCTAAAACTTTCAATACTCTAACACCAACACTGAATTTTCTTTAAAATATAAGGTCTCCGATAAATTATTTTGAGGTCCATAAAATCCATTCTAACTCAAATCTCAAGTTATACAGACGTAGAACTATTTCTATAATTGGCATAATTATTAGTATAATAATTACACGCACAATGGGTCGATTCTTTTAAAGAACTAAGTGCGGAAAAAGGATTCCACAACCAATACCAATAGTATAATAATTAATTGTCGCCTCCTTGGTCTAGTGGCAGCATATATGGGCTGTCGACCGGGATATCCTGGTTTGGATTCCCAGGTCGGGCAAAGCTAATTTTATAATTTAATTTTCTTGGGACTGGAACTCTTAGAGGGGGTTGACGTCAGCCAGGCAGCCGATCGTAAAAAATAAGCTAAATCATTACTGCAACATGCTTGAGAAAGTGTGTTGCGCCATTCTCTCATTAAGGTGGGATAAGTATACGTTGATTACATAAGCGTACTTACCTATTATTGTATCATCATCATTTTTTATTTAGCAGAGAGTGGTAAAAGAGTAGATAGATCACTTGACGACTTATCGATGTAGATTACTTATACGGCCGGTTTCAATAAACGATCGCAGTTTAAAGTACAGATAGATCGCGATTATGAACCAATCAAATTAAGTCATTTGACGGAGTCATGTTGAAACTGTGTTCTTATTGGATAATTTTTGTAAACTATCTGCACATTCGAACTAAGATTGTTTATTGAAACCGGTCGATAGACATCCACAATGGCAATAAGCTTACTAACAAGCCTTACTAACCTAGAAGGGAATGGAAATCGAGAAGGGGATCATATATCTTCGTATGCACATTCACAGACATTATCGATGTATTATGTATAGTGTCCAAAACAGACGATAGTAATGTAATAACGTGTAAGAGCGGGATCGGAGCCCGGACGCGGTTACATTCCGCAGCGGTTCATGGAACACGCGCGTAAATAACCAATTGAGGCGCCCGGCCCGTGCGGAGTACACGGGACTTCATCGCGTGCTTTCACGTCGCTCTTTATGTGAGCTTTGTACCGTTATTATTATTTTTTTGTATGAAGTATAGGGACTTTTAGTATATCTCCCATTGAGATGTGTCACCGTAGGGCTGCAGATCTATATTCGCTATGAATTATCGATACAAAACTATCGTAGTTTATATACATAATACATTATAGATTATTTCTTTATCATTTCCTGCACTAAAAGTTTCGCTAACAGAAGCGAAAGCGTACTGAGAAAGTTAAATATCAACATTTCACGAATAAAAAATGACCATTTAACAGTGTTTACATGAGTTTATGTAAACACATTGCACCAAACGTGCCGTGTACGTCTGCTATAACGATAAAATATTCATTTACACGTGAACAGTTGAACACATCGCAACAGAACCGATTCGTTTGTAAACATTACAACCGGTGAGTGCCGACTACAACTTGAACTATATTTCTTAAGGCAAAGCAGACAGCACGAATAAACGGACTCGACCGGTTTGATACCACGGTCTAGTAAAAATTTGACATCAAGTGACTAACTCGCTGTTGTGTTTTGTAAGCTAATTTCCTGTGGATAATGACCCCACCTTCCATTCCCAATCCCTGTTCCCTTCCATAAAGCTTGGCACGCACCCATGATTCTTTTGGTATCGTCGATTTGTATAGGTGGTGCATATCATAGTTTATTATCGGGTGACCTGCCTGCTCGTTTGCTAGTCTGATATAAAAAGAGCCCTGTATGGTTCCATCCATTGTATAATAAAAGTTGTTCTAGTCTTGCTAGATAGCTAACAATTTAATTTGTTGCCAACACCAACCCAGTATTCGGAATGAATTGTTTACTAACATTACATCATTGTCTGAAATAGCCTTTGCGTCTAGTGATGTAAAATTCGAATGCAGATGCGTTTTACAGACTTTAGAGCCAAATAAAAAGATATCTATATTACGGCGTCTGTTTTTTACACGAACCATAACATCTCGTACAGATTTATCATCATTGCCGCGAGTCTGTACACAATAACGCGTCGTACGTATACCAAAAGTTGGACTGAGCGCGCGTTATTTTCGTCTTATATTTTTAGACACACTTTTTCTCAAACTTTACGAGGCCGGAGCGATTGTGCCAAACGCGTGTTTTGAATGAGTTTCCTTTTTATTTTGATTGAAATGCGCTGATATAATTTCTGTCACAGTATTTCACGTTTTAGGGAATCTTTTATGTTAGAATGCTTTGTTTAGCGCAATGACAACTGAAATTATTTTGTTTTTAATCTCTTTATTAGTTTATACAATTCCAACCAAACCGAATAAAATGGAGGATTGTTGCTAAGAAAGTGATAATTGTAGTATGTGCCTGCGCAACCTTTGTTTAACTGATTAGACTAATTAAACCGTTTCCGTTCACGTGAACAGGGATATTCTACGGATTATATCACAATTTGGTTTTAATTTTTATGCCCGACGTTTCGAAAGCGTTGCAGCCTTCGTGGTCACGGGTCAAACATAATCCGTAAACGTACGTGATATAATCCGTAAAAATGGTTTAATTTCAATGAATAACATTCACGTAAACCTAAGAAATCATTAGGGATATTCTATTTACTAACAACCGAGTGTTGCGCCAATTGTGATGCTGTAGGAAGTAACATTTATATTAATAATCGTACATACATACATACATATATGCTACTAACGTTGCACGAATCCGTCCGTTGATTACACATGCAGATCTGTGTGCCTAATGTTCACGTAAAGCTGCGTCTCCTGCACTAAAACATTACACAAACACCCAACAGTCACACATAAATCCTGACCCCACACTAAGATCGAGTCTTGTGTCGTGGGAATCAGGAACCTAGAGGGACGCACGGTCTCACAACACACACACCCGTATCTTGCTACCATTTGAAGACAAATATTTATTAAAAAGGGTTAAATAATTATGATAAAGATGGTGATAATAGAGCGAGGAAAGGATTACAGAAAAATAAAAAGGTACTTTATCGTAATACAGTTATAACATAAGATTTGAATCTTTTTTTGATGCACATATATTCTTGTTACATTTTTCCGGTAGTCGATGAACTTAATTTAAATTCGTGAATAAATTTGAATAAACCTAGCTTACTTCTGATTCTTAGGTATATGCATGTTGCATTATTTCGGTTTTGATTGATTACGTTAAAATATTTGATACTCTCACTGAACGACACTCAACAATGAAACTAAAGCCACTTGTAACATACGAAAATTTTAAAATCAGATTATTACATATTTGAGTAGCGTTCTGTAATAGGAGACTATGTAAAATTTTAACAGTTTAAGGGCGACTTGCAGCGCTCTTACTGATGTATAGTTAAACCTAGACTCGATTAATCCGACAGCTCACTCTTATCTTTAAATCAAGATTTGTAATAAATAGAGATTTATCGTGGAACTGCAAGTGGCCCTTAGAAATTATAATATAATTTATAATAAATGTGTTAATAATCAACATAGGGCCGTAATATACGGGGAAACCCGGAACCGCGAAGCCCTTCCACGCATAAACTCGTAGATAAAAAAAAATCGGCCACAATTTCTAATCTTTCCGGTGTTGGCTGCATTTAGCCGTATGAAAATAGCAGCGGACGCGGCGCGTGCGCACACAGCCACTCACACCAACTTGCACCACGCTTGTGTATGTGTGTGAACACACAGTGTTTATAGATATTTATACAACATATTATAGAGCTACAACCCTACATTGCAGTTTAGAGTAAGTAACCTTTAGAGAATTACCTTCATTTATTTATTTTGGGCACTAGCAGCATAAGCTCACGCCCGCCTCCCCGAAGGGGTAGGCCCTATGTCTATCGTCATATCAGCCCGGAGTCTGGAATTTGTGCCCGATATGACGATAGGCTCGCCCCCTATCACATCTGGAACGGAACTAAGCTCGGCGAAATGTGGGTGTTCTAGTTCGCTAGTGCGCCTCTGCCTACACCTTCGGGGATACAGGCGTGAGCTTATGTATGTACATATGTTGATTTAAAGATGGAGAAAGCCGTAGGATAATTTAAGTTTAGGTTTAACTCTTTATTCGTAATAACGCTGCAAGTCGCCCTTATAGTTGTTAAAGTATGTCTATTTTAGGTAATAAGACTCTAATATTATGAAAGTCGTAACATTCTATTTGTTCATTCTATCAAAATTAATATGAGAATGACACGTTATTTATATATTATATGAATATGTTAATACGATATATTCTTGTACGTCTTTACATGTGTGCGTGATATGTTTACAGAAAGACAATGGCTGTGTTTGCATGTTGGAATATAAATATATTACACACACACTATGGTGAGCGTAAAATAATCCAGTTTATCTACGTCTCGAAGTTATAGACGTTCAGTGTTTTATGAAAATCGCTTGTTAGGTAGGTACAACACATTTTTTAAATGCCTTATCGACCGACTTCCAAAAAGGAGGAGGTCCTCAATTCGTCTGTATTTTTTTTATGTATGTTACGCGATATCTCCGCCAAATGTGGACCGATTTTCAAAATTCTTTTTGTGTTCGATAGAGCTTATTTTAAGGGTGGTCCCATATACATTTGGTCACGATCAGAAGTCGGTCCGTTAAGTTTTTAAACTTGTGATTATTTTTCATGATCTGTCCAAAATAAATTTATTATACATTTGTTATTTTTCATCTATAATAAGTTATTATAAAGGTATACTTAAGTTAATTTAATAAATTATTATTTTTACAGTGTCATTGATTTATGTATGTTAAATGTTATGATATTATGTTGATTGTTATCATGAAGGGCATTTAAAGCTTATCATTTACCCTATCGATCATATTTTCTTTAAATAGTAGAGATTGGTAAACGAGCTGGCGGGTCACGTGATAGTGAGTGGCGTAGACATAGTGATACACACTCAAGATATTAAAAGAATCATGGGCGCGTAGCAAACCTAAAAGTAGTGGAATAGGGGCTGGGAAAGGACGAAACGCAACAGCAAACTGCAACTTTACGTTGGTTTTCTGTGAGACATTGGTATCAAACCAGTCCAATTAATAAGAGGTTTTAATGGGTTTGATTCTCGGCAGACACAAGAATATGTCTAAATCCCCCTTCCCTTGCCTATTTGCAGAATTTTAGGTACTTCCCCTCAGTGTGACATGGACGTGGAACACCCGTGGAGACATAATAATATTGTTGCCATAAACCACCACCTCCACCACAGCCGCTTTATCTATTTATACGCCTACGTTATAGTATATAAACGACGTAGACAATAATAAATTCATAATAGATCTATAAAAATTCTATTTATAGCTGCACTAGGCCCCAAAATTGTCATTTAACGATGACATAAGCTCTGGCGTATAAACCTTGAGAGCTATTAATATCAGCTTTGTTTTATCGCAAATGGAATTATAAAATGCGTAGTCCATAAATACTAATAGACTAGGTTTTGTTTGCGGCCCTGTTCTTGTGAATGTACTACCGAAATAAAAATGATCTCTAGTTCGTTACATATTGTACCTAATTTTGAACCAAACTTTATCCAAATCCATTCGAATGTTGGAAGCGGCATAATACACATTATATTAACCGCTCGGCCGCCGGTACCCGAGCCGCCCGTCATAAGCTACAGTACATGTAGTTATCAAGTAAGCATAAATGATGTCAGCTTTTTGAAGTATTGACTCATTTCATAACCTCGGAAGGTCAAAAATAATAACTTATCAATTTAAAACGTGATCTAGCATTTTTAAGGTTAAGTATGGGTCTGCAAATTGCTGACACAAAGCCTAGGCGCGGCGGCCACCTGACGCGACGGCGCACTTGACCACATCAACACGTGCCTTCGAGTCGTTCACAAAAAATATACAACCTCTTATAAAGCACGAGACTACAGTCCCCCTTGCCTTCATGCCTGTTAGCCGGATCGTATTTAAAATTTATTTTTCGATAATAACTTTGTAATTAGCACGATAAGATACGTAGAATAATTTGAATATGAATAATGTCAGCACTTGAATATAATCGAATTATAAAAACATAGTGCTGTAAATTGTCTGCCAAATAATAATGCCAACAGATAATATTGATTGCGAATATAATATAATATAATATAATATCATTACATACTTTCTATTATACTTTTACCTTATTAGAGTTGCATGATTTGATACCATACAAAAGTCTAAATACATGCAATTGCAATAGTAAATCCGCATGGCCATTTCATTATGTTGAACACACAATGCACTCGTCAACGAAACTGCAAACAAAAGCTGCATACAAAAATTAGTTTTCCGCGAATTGAAATAATTTGTTCGCGTCACGTTTCGTAGCTCGCGTGCATGTTCTATTTTTGGAATCTTTAATAACTTACTCTGTATTGTTTGGCGTCTCTTTCACTCGACTGTTTGTATGTAGTGTTAGACAGAGAGGGGTGTATTGAGGCGCGAGCGGGGCGCGTCCTTCACTTGTCGCGCGGCGAGTTGCCGGCTGTTCTAAATTTAAATTGCGGGGTGAGGCGAGGTGGGCGAGAGGGCGACCGGCTTTGTGATATCTAGCTTTGTTGGGACTTAAAAATCCTAATGAGGCATCCACATCATTGTCCAACTGTTTATATACAAAATCAGACGTGTGGAAAATGGCAGCTGCGATGTTGGCCTGGTAGGTGTGACCTGGGCCTTGGATACCTGTTATGGAATCACAACTAAGAAGGTAGCATGAATGCAGACTTATAATAACAAGGAATTTATCGCGAATGATCTTACACCAGTTAGTCATCATTATTCTAAGAATTTTGCTTTGTTTAAATTCAATGCGAAGGGTTTATGGTACAACCGGATGTGGTTTCGTATTCTTTAGATTTAATCTGTTCCTCATGACTTCATTTATACCGCTAAAAACGATAAAAAATATTATTTGCTAACAATACGTCACCACAGTGGCAAAGAATGAAAAATTATAAAAAGCCGATACAAACAAAGTACTACCTCCATACAAATCATTAATGTAGAAACTTATCTCTCTTGCATTATTTTAAAAACTTATCAAATCAATAACAATCATATGTAGTTTTGGGTTTCTCTTAACAAGCAATTTAAAAATTTAAAGAACGAGTATTTGAAGCGGTCTTGCAATTCAATAATAATTTTATTATAAAAGGTTGTGCAAAACGTACAGCGCTCATGTGTGTCGTGTACTGTGTACCTACTGTGCAGGGGTGATTGCACTCGTGAAGGATAATTTATTATGTTCGTGATACGAGACGCGAAATTTGACACGGTACGTTTTGAAGGACCAATTATAATTGAATCAAAACTTTTAAGTAAAGTGATGTTTCAAAATGCAACGTAGCTTTAAACTAGACTACGGTCTACGGACCGCATCGTAGCGTAGAAAGTGCTACGCCGTAGCAACGGTCCTTAGTCGCTACGATTTGTAGCGGGCTACGAATTTCTATGACTATTTTTATAATATTGTTTTACATATCATACCTAAGTTAGATGCATTGAAATTAATATTTTAATCTTTAATATAGGCCAATCAGTCAAGCAGTCTTTATTGAAATAAATGTTCCCCAAATTGATGCTTAAAACTCAAGAAGAGTGACAGAACTATATTAAATCTGGATCAAGCTTAATTCAGTCACTATCCGGACCTCATTGCTTTGAATATTAATGAGCACGAATGGACGCTCTCCTAAGGCGTGAATAATTAATCTGACAGTAAAGAAATTAGAACGTTTGTGGGTTAAAGCGGAGAAGAGGCTAACTTGATTTCTGGTTATTTTTGTTTTATATAGCCTTTCTGTTTTATATTGGTTCTCTTTAACACGAATTATTCTGCATTATAAGTCGTCGACTAATAAGTAGGTGATTTAAATCTTCTTCCACCTGCCCTTATCCCACTCCCAATGTAGGATGGGCGCAACACTTGAAGTATGTTGCAAAACGGATTCGGCTTTCTTTTTGTGACTGACGTTGCTTCCAGTACCGAGCAAATCGGATACCGAGATGGCATTATACGCTGCCACTAGGAGGTGACAATCATTTTTAGAGATAAAATTATTTATAATTTATCAAGCTTACAAAAGTGAGTGGAATTTATGCCCGATATAGCGATAGGCTCGCCCCTATCATATCTGGGACGAAACTTCTGTTCTAGTTCCCCAGCAGTGGCGAGGTGTGAAAATTTTCAAAAGGGAAGCCGGTGCTACTTTATCTTTTAGATAATATCTATATAAGTCGTATATAATAGCCTAGATCCGGAAAAGAGAAGCCGGTAGGAATCGGATTGTATGGACCCATCGCTACTGTTCCCTAGTGCGCCTCTGCTTACCCTTTCGGGGGTACAGGCGTGAACTTATGCATGTATGTGAGCTGGTGCTACAATTCCACATTAAGTTATGATATCGTAGTTAAACACTCGTACATAAATATCGCAGTGATCGCATGCGGCCGATGCCGACCTACTGACCGTCCGTGCGTTTAATATTCGCCTGTTTGCTGTGCCATGTCGTGTGTACTGTGTGTACAGGGTAAATACAACCGAACTGGAATTAAGAGCATTTATTAACGTAGGTAGGTACTGTAGTCTTCTATGGTGACAGGTAAACATTTTTGAAAGTGAAGCTTTAAATATAAAATACACCATTTTAAGAGAATTGCGCGGATTAACGTGTTTAACACAGTTATATAAAGAAGTTCAAGTTTATATAGAGATGTGCATAAAGGAAATTTTTTCTGTATATTAATACGTGAAGCGAACCATTAATGTACCATTTTAGGAGAATTTCACGAACGGATGGACGTGAAATTTGACGCAGTTAAAGTTTAGAAGCCTAATAATGTTCAAACATAAAAAGTAATTGAATTATGAAAACGTTTCGACCTCAGGACGACCACTATTGTATATTGTAATACCACCTAATATTGTAATTTCTGTTATTCTATAGTCAAATGAAGTAAACATTTCTGGCTGTTCCTGTTAATCTTCCGAAATCTGAACCGACTTTGACGGTACTTTCAGTGACAGATACTAGAATGCACTTCGGCTACTATACGTAACGTATTGCAAGCGAATAAAGTGGCGGGTTGCTAGTTGAAAATATTATCAGTTATCATAATTTTTCGCTTCATTATAATATAAGTTGATATTAGGCCTGCTATATCAGGCAATATAATTGTAGCGATCGTTGCAGGTCGTAATGCCACAACATTAATTACATAGACTTTGCTGTACTCACAATTATGTACAGTACGTTAACTTTTGCGTGGTCTGCAACATTTAAAAACAATAAAATCTCGAAATACTGCATCGAGAGGTCCGAGTTTACCGCTCGTTCTTAAAATAGCCCGCGTGAAATGCCGTCGCGACCTCGGCGATTGTTTCGCGTGACCTCCAAGCGGGTCCCTAATGAAGGCACGAAGGACACGGATCCCCCGGGCCCAGCCGCCCACGAGCCCTTCTAAATATAGACACGGTCGAAAATAGCACTACCCCTCCCCTCTCCGCACGTCTCCCCTCGCGCCCCGGTGCCGCGGGGTGGCAGGCTTCGCGGCGCCTCGCGACCTACATTCGAGCGCAGTTTGAAGAGAGGCTGGAGGGATTTGGCTGCTGCTTTAACTATTCCCTTTGAGGCTTGAAAACTATGAGGTTTTCATCAAGTTAAAAGCATTGGATAGTATCGGCAAATGACTCACTGCAATTAAATTCGGTTATCTATGTTTGATATGCGAGAGCTCATCAAAGACTATACGGAGTACACATACATGTAAGTTTTTCGTGGCATCTATCTTCAATGAAAAGTGATTGTCTTTATTTTATTTAACAGCTCGACCTATAGGGCCTTACTTATATATATAAATAATAGTCCGACCCTTTTATTTTTAAACAATGTGACACAAGGAAAAAGAACACAGACTATTCTTAATCATTTGCTCAGGCAAACTGTTTTAATAAGTAAGGCCCATAAACATAAAGTGAATCGAAACATAAATTAAATTGAGACTTGGTTACTCTCTTTGTATGCCAAAACTACAGACTGCATACTGCCTTTGAATAACATTGGAAATAAATATATTGCCCCTTGCTTATAAAAAAAATAAGCAGTGCTTTTAAACTAGCTTGTTTCTTTCATCTATAAATCTAAAGTTAGAGTGCAAAATACTAAACGCGTTTCAAACAAGACATAGTGTAAAACTTTTTACGCGTACGTAAATTATAAATTCAAGAGACATTCATGCCATTGCTATTCGGTTAAATCACATGTTTGGTTATTTTGAACAATGTTGTTCATCAAGGATAACCATGTCATTCGGACAGTAAAACAACATGTACACGCAAACAAACAAACAAAAACATAACAATACAACCTAGTGTACCGTATCAAAACATACAATGTAATATAACTTGTAACTTGATGGTGACTTTCGTTCGTTCGTCACTTCGCCCGTCCCGTCCTTTACACTTCGCTCGAGTGCGCCTCACTCTTCAGTCTGATTCTGAATATTTGCGCTTCGATGCAGCTCGTATTGCTCGTAAGTCGGAACCAACTGCAACTTTAACAACACCGAAGTTAGTTTTGACTTGTTTCCCCTGAGCGTTGTTTATGCGAATTTGTTGTAAATAGTTACAGCATTTTAGAAGTAAGGTTCTTAGATTTGGAAACGCATATTTTATTTCAATATCATTAATATTGTAATTTTACTTGTAACAATATCAATAACTTAGTCGAATCCTTTCTTCAACATGCTTGTAGAAGTGTGATGCGCCGAGCTCACATTTTGGGATAACGGTAGGTTGAAAGAAATGACTGCGCCGGTGGCGTGGTTGTATTTCGATACGACTACCGTCCTGAGGTCCCGGTTTCGATTCCCGGGTCGAGCAAAGTGATATTGGATTCTTCCATATCAGCCCAGAGTCTGGATTTTGTGCCCGCTATAGGCTCGCCCCCTATCACATCTGGGACAGAACTAAGTTCGTTGAAATGGTGTTCTAGTTCGCTAGTGAGCTCTGCCTACCCCTTCGGGGATACAGACGTGTATGATATGTATGTGACCTTTATCGGTCAATGGGAATGTTACCTGATTGCACTAGGGTTCGTATTAATGTGTGCCGTGTGTTGTTTCAGCTGAGATGGCGCACGAGGGCGCGGGCCGCACGGAGGGCTCCCCGCAGCACACGCCCTCCCCGCCGCACGTGCCGCGCCTCTCCGCCACAGACACCAACAGCTTCCACCATCAGATCATGCAGGTGAACACCACTCATTACTTGTAATACGCGCTAAATAACTTCACCCGACCGCGACCCCCACACGTCACTAGTGGCAAGTAACACTGCTCCCTAACTCACTGCACAGGCCAAGTTATTTGGCGCGTATTGTAATAGCCAATAATCTCTATACGTAGCTATACATACGCCCGTGATAAGGACAAATGATTTTTAAGTATACGTCGATATCTACTATACTTAAAGTATACACTATACCTTATAACTGTCTTTCTTGAATACGGGTGATATTACCCTTAGGAAACGACTAGCTATTAGAAGCGAAACGATGTATGGAACACCACAAAATGAAAATTAAGCTTTTTAAAATAGAAAACCTTTTGATCAAAATGGGTCCAAAAAAAGGAACAATTTCATTTAAAACCTTGTGCAATACCTCCAAATTAATATATTGTAATGTAAAGAAAAATTTACTTTATTTCGCATCAAATGGCTTGTAACAAATCTGACAATTAGTACTACTTATTTACTGATAACATTATCTTAGTAGCTACTCTATTGTATGATGATGAGTTATGCAGTATGCTTCATCGGGCTTTACTTATAAAAACATTTTCGCTAAGAATAGTCACGTTTTTCCTTGCGTTACATTGTTTAAAAATGAAAGGGACAAGCAATGCTAAAGATAAGCAGAGCTTAAATATTTTTATAAGTAAGGGGCAATACCATATGTTTCACTTGCGGCAGCCTCAAAACGCCGCTAATCGTTGCTCGCACGTTATCCTAATACTTTCAAAATGATAGTGCTTGACTCCGAACTGAACCAGAGCCATTACGGAATCTGCTCTACTCGCAAGTTGCAACAAGTAATTTTATACGAAACGTCTCCACTCAAAAATAGACAACTCAGTGGCGCTCCTATCGAAATATAAAATGATAGTGCTTGACTCCGAGCTAAACCAGAGCCATTACGGAATCTGCTCTACTCGCAAGTTGCAACAAGTAATTTTATACGAAACGTCTCCACTAAAAAAAAGACAACTCAGTGGCGCTCCTATCGAAATATAAAATGATGGTGCTTGACCCCGAGCTGAACCAAAGCCATCACGGAATCTGCTCTACTCGCGAGTTTCAACAAATAATTCTATAACGTCTCCACTGAATAAGAGACTAACTCAGTGGCGCTCCTATCGAAATATGTATGTGTTAAGACGCGGCTCCTGCACTAGTTTTTTGAAACATTACACAAAAACACATAAGCAAAACAACTATTTAAGCTGTCTCATGCTCGAGACCAATGAACCATAAACAAAAATACATGTTTTGTGTAATGTTTTAGTGCACGAGACGCAGCATTACCAGTTCAGTGGATTTTGTAATGGTTCCGGTTCGGCTTACGTTTTACTATAGCCGGTGCGAGTGCCCGTTGTTGGAGGTTTTGACTTCAGTTGGCGGCGTTTTGTGGCCCGTATGCGATTGCGCTTATAAGTATCCTAAAATTGACATTACTGTAAAAGTACAAGTCTTATCAATATTAAAATATAGAGTGATGTATGCACGACTATTACGACTAGTTTGTTATGTGTTTAATTTCGTTTCTTATTAATTTATTGTAGTGTGTCAATTATCATTTCATCTTTATTGTTTACATACCTACCATTTTCCAATCCTGATTTGTATAACGCTAATAATAACTCAATTCTGCTTAATTTTGCTTCTTTAGTAGCTAACTATACTTTACATAAGTCTAATGTATTCCATAAATAAATATAAGCAATGAAATATTCGTGAATCGATAAACAGTAATCATTACGGAATCCGGGACAGTCGAAATAAATATTCATATCTACATAAATAGATTAACTATCAAATAATGACAACATGTAAAATAAATATGACATAATAAATTAAGATAATATGTTGGTATAATATATATATATATATATATATATATATATATATATATATATATATATATATATATATATATATATATATATATATATATATATATATATATATATGTATATCTATGTAAATGTCGTCTCGTTCGTATATTTTTGGAAGCTTTTGTATTCGAAAATGAATAACCGTGAACTTTAATAAAGGAATAGTGAGATGATGCAATCCACTAATTTGTAGTAACTAGTAGGTACGTTAATACTTAGTATGATAGTAATATTATGGTAGTTCCCGAGTCGGGCAGTGATATTGGATTTTTCCATATCAGCCCGGAGTCTGGAATTTGTGCCCGATATGGCGATAGGCTCGCCCCCTGTTACATCTGGGACGGAACTAAGCTCGGCGAAATGTGGGTATTCTACTTCGCTAGTGCACCTCTGCCTACCCCTTGGGGGAATACAGGCGTGAGCTTATGTTATGTTATTATGATAGTAATGTGTAAGTCGGCGGTTGGCACGCACACACGCTGCAGCTCTGTGTGGACGTGTGTACTGTGTCTGTGAGCGTGTAACTGTGTAGAGCACACGCCCTCTCGTTCGTTCTCCATAATACTCACGGATGCAGGTCAGTGTAAAAGCGTCGCGTTGCCGTGACCTTTTCCCAGAATATTGCACCGGCACGGCACCGTGGCACCGCGGCATCACGGCACCGCGGCATCGCGGCGGTCGATCCGCCCATCTTGTATTTAAATATAAAAATGTTGCGGTATGTTGGTATTTTTAAACGCGTGCCTGAGCGACGGATCGCTCTCTTCCCACAAACACACACACACACACACACGAGTGCCGGTATATTATGTGCTCTTTATATACCAACATCTATATTTAGAATGTTGATAGTTGAACGATAATAATATGTGTCGGCGAAAGTTTTATGTTGACATATTATATTGTAGTTTAATTTTGAATGTTATTATTCGGCAATGCGATAGGTCGAACTGTGGTCGTCTGTCCTCATTTGAACAGCAATATTGCATAATTTTGTTCGCTTCAGGTTCATAATTGCATGTTGTAGTAAATAAAGTCGCTTGGGCTGTGGACCGGGAGGTCCTGGGTTCGATTCCCAGGACGGGTAAAGCGAATTTTATAATTAAATGTGCCCGGGACTGGATTCCTCACTGGGGGTTGACGTCAGGCAGGCAGCCGGTCGTAAAAACTAAGCCGACTACTTTCTGCAACATACTTGAAAAAATGTGTTGCGCTGACCCCACATTAAAGTGGGATAAGGGCAGGTAGAAAGAAAGAAGTAAATAAAGTCCTAGACTAAAACGAGAAGCTTACGACTTACGACCCGTCCCCATAAACGATCTCGGTTCAAGTGTGCAGATGGATCCGGAAAAAGAACCACGCAAATCAAGTCATTTGATAGCGTCAGGTTCAAATTTTGTTTTTATTAGATAGTTTTTGTAGTCTATCTGCAGTCTGCACACTTGAACTGAGATCGTTTACTGGCACCGGCCGCTAGAGTAGCTGTAGAAGAGCTTCAGACGAGTTTAACAGTAGAGCTTTCTGCAACACGTTCCGCGTCAAGTTTTAAACATTATGTAAATACAGGTTACTTGTTATGACCAAATAAAACGCGTAACGCGGTCGCGTAACGTTATCTTAATGAAATTCGAGCAGAAAAATGTTCTTTATGGAAGTCTCATTATGTTTTTATTTTATTAATTCGATCGCGACATTACACATGACAGCCTCCGTGGCGCAGCGGGCGAATAGCCGGCTGTGAAACGTGAGGTCGCAGGTTCGATTTCCGCACCGAGACAAATGTCTGAGTGGCCCATAGATATTTGTTTCGGGTCTGGGTGTTGTGATACCGAAAGTCTTTCGTAGTTTCTGATACCAACGGATAAGGTTACACCTAGTGTGGGGTCAGGACTATGTGTGACTGTTGGGTCTATTTATTTATTTATTTACATTTGATTTTGAAATATAGGCATCGTTAATGATGCCCGAGCACTATGATTTAAATTAGCATTTCGGTGGGCTTGTTTTGTTTTTGTTTTTTGTTTACTAATAGTTTCTTGCCAACTGAGGCTGGGCAGTAAATTATTTAAAAAATAATATGTTATTATATACAGATTTCTTAAGTTTACCCGAATGTTATACATTGATATAAAGCTATTTTATACGAATTCTATCACGATTTGTTTTTATTTTTATGTCTGACCCGTGACCACGAAGGCGGCAAAGCATATATTATTATAGCTAAGTATAGCTCTAAACATTTTTAGATTGGCACAGAACTAAATAAATGAATTTCGGTTTCAAAACTTGATTTAAACTTTATAAATAGAAATGACCGAATTAATTACCTATACATAATATATTTTCAAATGATTTAACTATGGCATCTGTTTATCATAACTAATTATAGTATTAAACGAGTTCGAGACTTTTTTGCGTTGATTATTTAATGAAAGTAATGACATGTCTAAATATTACTGGATTTTTCATGAGAGCTACTTAACAAATGATAAAATTAGCGTTTGCAAGGTCTTAACGTTTATTCGCATCTTTAAAATATAATAACATTTATTAAATTAGCATGGTAATCAAGTAGTAAAGCTTGCAATAAAATGAGATAGGCTTTGGACTATACATAAGTGGGGCAAGACTGTACAGATCCACTATAATATAGAGGTAGACCGAAGTTGTGTTTTAGCCCTCAATCACTCGAGAGTTTTTTCAACGCACGTTAAAAAAGCGTCTCAACATGACTGTTGACTGTTCATATGATTGCTTGAAAAATCATTTTTGCCTTGTTTCTAATAAGGTACAGTCTACATACCGCCCAAAAAACTAACGCCGCGTTTTAAAAGTGCCGGTGTGTGAACAACTATACTAGAACTCTTATGCTCCTTTAAACGCTTTTTTAACACGGGTTGGAAAGCTCTCGTGTAAATGAGGACTGATAATATCGTATCGTAATGAAGTTGTGTTGATGATAGCCAAGGGTCTAAGGCCCTGTACAGACAGAGGCATGCAATGCGGGTCGGGCGTCCACGCCACGCGCAGGGCAGCGCGGCACGGGGCGGCAAAACATCCGCCCGCGCTCGCTATTCGCGGCGCATACTCAACGCCTGCCATTTTTTCACGCCATCACACAAAAATAATGCGTGCGACGCCAGAAATATGCGCACACGTTGCACCCCGCGCACCGCGCCCACCCCCGCAATCCCCCGCTTATGATATTTTTCAATGTATCGCAGTTTCCGCCCACAATGAAATGTTGGCGTCCGAGAGCGGTTTTAATTCACTGCTAACTGAAACGGTGCAATTAAACTAATAATAAAAACGCGGAGCACTCAACCTGAACTGTTGACTTCAAATTCACGTTTCTATTCCGAAATTATAATTGTTGTATGTCGTAACTCGTAATATTATATATCGTGATTCGTTAATATTTGGACAGGTCATTAACTTACAAAAATATAGGTAAAGTTTATTTATTACAATCTTTAGCTATGGAGCTTTTAGATTTACTATATTATTTAATAAAAAGTGTGTTAACAAATCTGATCATACCAATGGCTATGTTTGGTATATAATGTTTATTTAACTTACATACATATATAAGCTCACGACTGATCTTCGAAGGGGTAGGTAGTAGTTTTAGTAGGCAGTAATTTTAAATTGAGTCACTACAATAAACATAATGAAAAAATAACAAGTGACAACAAATTAAGACGTTTAATCAAAAATACATATCAAGGAAGGACATCATTATTTAAATCATTCCATACAGTTTCTTAAATGGAACCGCCTTGGTAACTACATATTGTAGTAGGTATATAAAAATATTTTTGGACACAGTATTAATTGTCGTCGTCATTGGTGATACCAGCCCGCCTAGTATGCGCGCCACGAGAACATTTTGTCTACGCTTGTTATCGGATTATAATCGGTTTTCTCTATTTGACTACGGACTTTAACATGCGTCTAGGCTCCATAATCCATACAAAGCCGGTTATCCTTTACAAACACACTTCCCTTTATGTCAAACGGCCACAAGATCACATTAAAAAAATCCTTAAAAATATCATTGCTTATATCATCCCTTAACCAAAATCATTCGATGTGTTCATTATCCATTTGGTGTGGTGGTGTGTGTCAGTGTGTTATATGTGATGTGTGTATGTGTGTGTGATGTGAAATGTCCTACATAATGTATATCTCCTTGTCAGAATCACAACCCAAGAAACAACCATATCGTCGAGAGAGCGAAACAAACGCTAGAGAACACATTCCTGTTGCAAGTGAGTGAGTTTATCTTTATTATGTACTCGACATTACTCGACTTCACTCGTCAGTCGTCACTCGACGATACTCGACCGTATGTGTCGAACTAGCTGTGATGATTTTTTTTATATGATTGTAATGTTTAATCTTGATATTGTGTTTTTTTTTGTTTTATTTAATTGTTGTATATATTGTGTTTAACTGTTTATTCTTCATAAGTGTGAAGAAATAAAATTTATTTTCTTTATTCTTATGTATTCCATTATACAAATGTTATTGCGCTAAGGGGTTTTTGGTTAATGACTAAGTAGGCATAAGGCAGCCAAGCGAGCGACCTGTGTGATGGTAGGTGGCCACTGCTGACACTCTCGTATAAAGATGGCCATAGCGTCTAGGAGACACTGAGGCAGTGAGTTCCAGAGCTTGCACACACGTGATAGAAACTGTGACATCCTGTGGTGGTGATGTCGCAAGCCCCTCGGAAGAATCTGATATAAAACTTAACAGTTATAAAACTGTTATATACCTGTCCAATCTTTATTACTGCGTTTATCGCACCTTAATGTAAAGTCGGGCGCGTAACACACTTTTTTCAAGCATCTTGCAAAAAAGAGTCGGCTTTATTTTTACAACCGGCTGCCTGCCTGACGTCAACCTGCCCCTGGGAACTCCAGTCACAAGTAAATAGTGTTAGACACTCCCAACCTGCGAATCGAACTCAAGACCTTCCGGATCACCGCCCATGTACGCCGCCACTAAACCAATGAGATGACTATTAGATAACTGTTCAATCACGACTATAATAATTATAGTAGTAATATGCTGGTGGTAGGATATTCGTATCCGACTGGATGGTGACCACCGTACACATGGTGTTAAAACCTGCTATAGTGACCCACACACCGTGTGTGGTTCGCATTCAAGGATCAGCCAGTGTACTTCCGGTTCTCTCGAGGGGCTTGCGGCATGACTTGGTGGTTGGTTGGAACAGGTATGAGGGGTATCCCTGTCTGCATCGGTCATCCGTCAGTCTTGTCGCAAGCCCCTCGATTTGCTTCTTCTCTCTTCGGATTCGGAGTGTGAAGCAGCATTAATAGGCCGGCATGATTCTGACGACCACTGATAAAGCCATTGTTTGTCAGTGGTCGCTAGTTTTTTGGACTGCACTACGCTAACCATGAGGTGTGGTGTAGTCACTTTGCCGTACCCGGATAAAAAATTGCGAATATGGGTGTTTTATTATTTTATTTAATATTATATTGACAGCCTCCGTGGCGCAGCTGGCGAGTAGCCGGCTGTGAAACGTGAGGTCGCGGGTTCGATTCCCGCACCGAGACAAATGTCTGTGTGGCCCATAGATATTTGTTTCGGGTCTGGGTGTTATGAGACCGAAAGTCTCGTAGTTTCTGATACCCACGATACAGGTTACACCTAGTGTGGGGTCAGGACTATGTGTGTGACTGTTGGGTGTATTTATTTATTTGATGTAAAAAGCTTAATTTTAATAACACCGCGTTCTGTACAATGACTTGATAAGGTCACCAAAATATCTCAGTCACAAGTTTTTACTGACAACGCTCTTTGTAAATACGACCTTTGTATCGGGGCGATTCACGTGAGTTCTGCAACGGACCAATTGGAATCAGGCGGAATCCATTACCTTGTGAAATATGTATGATACAAGTCATGCGGTGTTGTTTGGTTACCCGATCATGTACCGTTGACGATTATTATACAAGTTTTAAAGTGTCCCATAAAATGCATTTTATTGTCGACAGTCGTTGCGGTTTGTGCACACTTGTCTGATGCAATAAATTTAATATTGTGAACGGTATAATAAACGAGCGGTAGATCCGTGCTGTAGTTATGTATGCCGCACGAAAGGGCCGGTTCGGCCGGTTTGATACCACTGTCTTACAGAAAACTTACGTGAAGTGGCAGCTCGCTGTTATTACATTTCGTTAAGGCCTTGTTTCAATAAACAATCTAAGTTCGAATGTGCAGATAGATTACAAAAATTAGCCAATAACAACACAGTTTGAACATGACTCCGTCAAATGGCTTGATTTGATTAGTTCATAATCGCGATCTATCTGCACTCTAAACTGAGATCGTTTATTGAGACCGGTCTTAAGTGGCCCAAATCCCCCTTCATTACTATTATATGTAATGCCATAACGCACATGACAAACGATAAGGCTGAGATCTATAGAGCGAACTTCGACTAAGTCTGAGGATTTGGAATTTTTAAATCGAACTTTAACTTAGTCCTAGTTATTTCTCACAAGAAAGTATTTCCTTAGTTTGTCTGTCAGTTTGTTTTTTTTCTACCTGCCCTTATCCCACCTTAATGTGGGGTCGGCGCAACACACTTTTTCAAGCATGTTGCAGAGAGGATTTAGCATAGTTTTTACGACCCGCCGCCTGCCTGACGTCAACCGCCTATGAGGGATGTCAGTCTGTCAGTCTGTTTTTCATGTAAAAAAATGGCACGGATTAAGCCGAAAATCGATTTGAAAATTCCAAACCCTCGCTGAGTTCGTTTCTTTGACTTAGACTCAGTCGAAGTTCGCTCTATAGATCTCAGCCTAATTGTAGAGGTATATATCGGCTCTTCGCCACTACGATGAAGGCTGTGTTACACTTACTATATTTTTTTACCGAAATGAGCTATATCCGTGCATATTCACTCTAGGCACACATGATGTAGGTATTCGTATCGCGTGTCGTTTTTATCCAATTCTATTATGAGAACACCTGCCAATGCAACGCAACGCAGGCGATACAATGAAAAATATGAAAACAAAATCGAGCTGTGACCAATTGACGAGGACGAACTTGTTATAACAATAATTTTATATGAAAAACAATTTAACTATAGATATTCAATAAATCTTATCTATGCTATATATAAATGTGATAGCTCATCGTTGGGAATGGTACGGACTGCCGAGACGAGTGCCGGAGGTTCGAGACCAACCCCAAAATGGAGCATAAACCTCTGACTTTTCTATGGGTTTTATTAATGTGTTTTCATTGTGAAATATCGCTTGCTATAACGGTGAAGGAATACATCGTGAGGAAACCTGCATACCCGAGAATTTCTTCACAAGAAATTCAAAGCTATGTGAAGTTTACCAACCCGCATTAGGCCAGCGTGGTAGACTAAGGCCTAACCCCTCACATTAGTAGAGGAGGCCCGTGCCCAGCAGTGGGACAGTAATATTACAGGGCTAATATTATGTTATTATGCTATGTATATTTGGAATACGAAGGACGTTACGTTCTTCAGCACTGGACGGCGATAGGCTGATATAATAATATTTGGACTGCCTCGGTGGCGTGGTTGTATTTCGGTACGACTACCGTCCTGAGGTCTCGGGTTCGATTCCCGGGTCGGGCAAAGTGATATTGGATTTTTCAATATTAGCCCGGAGTCTGGAATTTGTGCCCGATATGGCGATAGGCTCGCCCCCTATCACATCTGGGACGGAACTAAGCTCGGCGAAATGTGGGTGTTCTAGTTCGCTAGTGCACCTCTGCCTACCCCTTCGGGGATACAGGCGTGAGCTTATGTGTAATATTTGGAATACACGTGCTGTTGATAAGCATGTTTTATCGCTACTATTACCGATCCGCCTCCCTTCACTAAATGTAAGCGTCATTACCTCTATAATGATAATCACTCAATATTTTCAATGCAATCATTAGTTGTAATTGGCATGCTTTTGTGCTACTTTATTATAGCATGTGTAGCAAGCAGGCATAACATAATATATCTAGAGAATGCTACATACATGCGAGTTAAGGCAGTAGCTATATTTATTGACACGGGAATGACTTGAACTGGTCAGAAAGTCGCGTCACGTCATCAATGTCTGTTCTAACAAGGTTTTCTGACCAGCTTAAGTAGATCCCGCGTGGAAATTTCGGGGATTTCCTAATAGTGCGATGTGTAACGTTGCGATGACATGTTCCAGCTGAAGAAGCAGCAGCAGCTCCAGCAGGAGATCCTGCTGCAACACTTCCAGCAGCAGAGGCAGCAGTTAGCCCAGGAACATGAGAACCAGATCAGGGAACATTTGAAAGTAAGTAAATGCTTCTTCATTCATTCGTAGACTGAAAGGATTGGGAAAGGAAGGGGGGAATTGAACCACTAGAAATCTCACTCACCCAACGAAACGCAACAGCGAACTGCCACTTTACGTCGGTTTTCTGTGAGACTGGTAGCAAACCGGTTGAGTTGGCCCATTCGTGCTGTAGACATTACTGTCTACAGCGTGGCTTTACCACCCAAAAATGTACTTTAGCATTAGATGTAATTGCTTATTTGTTTTGGAGTATGTGTGCACATGTCGGAAATTGGACGTAGTTGTTGTGTGGTAGAGCCACGTTGTAGTCAATTACGTCTACAGCACAAATGGGCCGGCTCGACCGATTTGATACCACTGTCTCACAGAAAACCGACGTAAAGTGGCAGCTTCCTATCGCGTTTCGTTCGGTGAGTGATATTTCCGGTGGCCCAATCCCCCTCCCCTTTCCCGATCCCTTTTCCCTGCCCTTACATTCACTCCTTTTACGTTGGCAACAACGCACCCATGATTCTTTTTGTGTCTTGGGTGTCTATGGGCGGTGGAGATTACTTACCATCAGGTGACCCATCTGCTCGTTTGCCAGTCTCTGCTATAAAAAAACTGTAACGAATCGTTGTTTATAATAGTTATTAATAAAGTTTTTATTACACTTAAACGTAAGGTAATTGGACGGTGTAACCTTGTCTCGCCTTTGGTATATTTTTATTTTGATATAAACATTCGTAAAATTTATTTTGGTTTAATAATATGTTACGTACAACATTATTTTTTTACTGCATGCTATGATTGACACTTTGTATTATGAGTTATAATAATATAGAAATAATATTAGCCCTGTAATATTACTGTCCCACTGCTCCGCATGGGTCTCCTCTACCAATGAGAGGGGTTAGGCCTTAGTCTACCACGCTGGCGTAATACGGGTTGGTAGACTTCACATACATTCGAAATTCTTGTGGAAGAATTATTTTGTATGCAGGTTTCCTCACGATGTTTTCCTTCACCATTATAGCCAGTGATATTTCACAAAGAAAACACACTTAACATATAAAAGTCAGAGGTGTATGCTCCATTTTATGTCTCGAACCTCCGACACTTGTCTCGGCAGTTCGTACCATTCCCAACTGAGCTGTCGTTGCTACTGCTGTATTATTAGTTATTACACTTAAAATAATATGCGTATCACAAAAGACATTACGGGATCCCGGCACGTGCGTATATCCTACGGTCCTGGAAGTAACAAACTCTTTGGATTAAGTTAAGATTAAGATTTAAGTATCTTTCAACAATGACAACTTTATCAAAATTGATTTAATCGTTTTAAATTTCCTAAAAAAGGGACAAATAAGGAGTTCTCGTAACCGACGAGCGTGTATGAAAAGAAACTTTAACCGAAGCATTTGGTGCTTCATAGTCTCTGCCTACCCAAGCGGAAGACAGACGTGAGTTTATGTACGCCTGTAGCTTTCAAATTATGGACAGTTATGAGTGCGCCAATCCCTGGAAACTCATTCGGTATTCTTGTTTAACTTTATATGAGCAATAAGGTTGATAATCAGGGGGTTACCACTACCTCTTATTGCAGTATTATTATAATTTGTTTTGTTTTTCGGGAATCGGTACAAGTAGATCGATTCTCCCCTGCAGGTCGATTCTCTAAGAAACGTCACAACGCGACGTTGCGATCGACGCCTCGCTCCCGCAGCGCACATCGTTGAGATCGACGGAGCGTTCGACTTTGTTGGGTCTTAGAGAATTCCATTTTCCATACATTTATGTCAAACGCTTCGCGCGAGAGAGCTAGTTCACATAAGCGCCGTCATCATGCAATGCGCTACTGCGTACGCCTTGTACTTTGCTGAATACAAAAATGAAAACATCGTTGCCGCAACGATGCCGTAACGTTGTTTTCACAAATGAAACCTTAGAGAATCGACCTGCTGATCTCAACAGTCTCAACGCGATTGAAGTCATTGTTCCGTCGCGCTGTGTCGACTGTCGACCCGGTTTACAATTAAAGTTATATCGACGAAACGATGCCACGTTGTACGAAAACTATTCGCTTGTGTGTAAACATTCCGAACATGTGGATTGTCGCCAAATATAAAACGGTAACGCATTATGGGGATGTGGTTACGTGATTTGATTAGTGCATGAGTCACCGATGATCACAGATAAATACAAATACAACACGCCGCGCCGCGTCAAATCACCAAGCTTAACTAAGCTAACTACACCAAGCTTCAATTTAGTCTATGCCTAAGAAGTGACATACCTATTGCCTTGCCTTTTTATTAACGACTTACGTCGTGTATTTCGACCAATAAGAACTCTTCACTTAGGTACGTCAGAAGTACCTTTGACATAATTTTTTAAATAATTCAAGAGAATTATTTAATTAAAATTTTTGTGTCGTTTCCATGTTAAAAAATGAGTCTACGGGTTTATTTCCAAAGACTTTGACATACCCATACATTTAATGTAATAGAGGTAGAGTGTAAAGTCCAGTGTATTATACTATTTCACGATTTTCCCAGTTTATTATTGTTACATGTGATAGACAGTGAGTGATATGTATTGTCGATCTTCATAGGCGACTGTAATCACTTACAATCAAGTAGGCAGTGTGTTTTCGGTCCCACTAATGGGCACTCAGGAGCCAACAAAACAGGCGATGTTTCCTGGGTTATGGGTCACGACAGTTGGCAGAGACTTGGCTGAGGTTACGCCTCGCCATTGATGAAGTCCATCGGCCGTGGTTCCCATCAGGCGGGCCGCATGTTCATCAGCCTAACCCGGCAATAATAGATAGTAACCGGACCGATTCCATTTACGATACATGCTATACCACGATGTTGCGTCTCACTGCCAGCGTATTGGTCTGTGCCGATGACACACGATAAAAACTTTCGCGTCGACATAGTCGTGTCGATGTAAACATTTTGGTGATGTGATTAAACTGTGCGGCTGTCATGTCATACCGGTGACTCATAGTGACTCATGGTGAAGGGCAAGTGATACACGCGGGAGAAATGTGGAACAATTGATGATGGCTATTTTTGGGAATGATGCGCAAATCATAATTACATACATACATAAGCTCATGCCTGTATCTCCGAAGGGGTTGACAGAGGCCCACTAGCCAACTAGAACACCCACATTTCGCCGAACTTAGTTCCGTCCCAGATGTGATAGGGGGCGTGTCTATCCCCATATCGGGCACAAATTCCAGACTCGGGGCTAATATGAAATAATCCAATATCACTTTGCCCGACCCGGGAATCGAACCCTAGACCTCAGGACGGTAGTCGTACCGAAATACAACCACGAGCCACCGAGGCAGTCAAATCATAAATATACATAATAGCTAATATCCCGATGGATGACTCAAGTAAGACGAAAGCTGTGAATTGCGCTAAAATAAAAATATAACAATATTTGCCCTGTAATAACTATCACAAAGCTGGGCATAGGCGTCCTCTTCTAATGAGAGGGATTGTCTGAGACATCTCATTCCTCCGCGTTAATCGAATGCGGACTGTCCGAGGTTGGAATTTGTGCCCAGTATGGTGATAGACTCGCCCCACATCCCAATAGGATAAGTTCAGTGAGACATGGGTGCTATAGTTCTCCAGTTCTGCCTATCCCTTCGAAGATACAGTAATTCGATGACTCTGAAGTCCAAAATGAATAATCTTATGTACAAAAACCCCATTTTAAACCGGACCGATTTAAAGACATTTTCATTAATATATTCTAAATTTAGTAAAATCGTACAAGGAATCATTCCATACATATGGATAATCTAATAATCTACACAGATTATACAAAAAATCAATGTTAAAACTTCAGAATTACATAAATTATATATGAAAATGTGTTTAAATCGCTTCGGTATTAAATGGGGTTTTTGTACATACGGTCATTTAATTCGGAGCCATCGAATTATGTACATAATATTGCGTTAGAACCGTTTTGTTATTGTAGGGAATGTGTTGTGAACAGCAACTGTGATGCAGGTATATAAAGAGCGGTATAATGTTAATGTAGGTGTTGGAATTGCAGCTGTGGGAGCAGCAGAAGGCGATGGAGGAGGCGGCGCTGCGTGAAGCGCGGGAAGCGAGGGAGGCGCGGGAGGCGCGCGAGCGACACGAGCGCGACCGCTCCGAGATCCTGCGCAAGAAGGACGCGCACGAGCGGACGCACAGCGCCAACGCGTCCACGCAAGTCAAGCAGAAGCTGCAGGTCAGTACGCTGCAGCGCTGCCTTATTTCATGTCTTATTTATCGAGGAGTCTACGGTACTGGTTGAAAGATTATTATTATATTAGCCTGATACGTCCCACTGCAGGGCAAAGCCCTCCCTGCTCGCTTTCCATTTGTCTCTGTCTTTGGGTACGGACATCCAATCCTTGAGGTATTCATCCAAGTCGTCCCTCCATCTTCTTCTGGGCCTGCCGCGACGCCGTGTTTTATTTTTTGGGAGCCACTCCGATGTAGTTTTGGCCCATAGCTCATCAGACATGCGACTGACGTGTCCTGCCCAGTCCCACCTGAGCGTGGCTGCTTTCTGAGTTACGTCGACGAATCATGTCTTTGAGCGATATATAGAGTTCCGAACACGATCCGTGAGCTTTACGTCTAGAATACTGCGCTCCATGACCCGCTGGCAAACCTCGAGGGCAGACCTCTGACGTGCTGTCAAAGACCATGTTGAAAGATAGTCGTATAATAATTAATACTTCAATTGACTGCATTTGATGAATAAGTGTAGGGAGACGATTTAGTCTAGGTTTGTAAAAGCATCTCTTTTTGCGCAAAACTGAAAAATAAATGGTTTGATAATAAAATGTATTATATGAGTGTTTTAGCCAGTGTCCTATATAATGAATTCAGAATTGTATTTTGTTCCCCAGGAGTTCCTAAAGAAGAAGCAAGCCAACGCGAACGGTACAGTGGCTGGTTCTTCATATAGAAATTGGTATGTTATTGAATTAATAAGATAACTAATATTACCGATGTGAAAGATTTAATATATCGAAGCTGAATGTGATTTTGAGTCAATTTTTAAATAAGTCAAGAGTCGTTATTTTGCTGTTCTTTTTTTGTCAAATTATTAATTTATTAATTGTATTTGTCATTTATAACGTTCCTCCGTGGTAACTGTTCACCCGACTCCCCCAGGAGGGTAATGTTGTTTTGTGCACGTAATGTATCAAGTGTACTGTGGTCTGTGTCGCAGGGGTATAGTGAAGTCGTCGTCGGGCGAGTCGATAACGTCGACGGGCGCGACGGCGACGCACCCGTACCGGCTGACGGCGCCGCTGCCGCTCGCGCTCAACGCGCCGCCGCCGCAACCCTCGCCCGCGGACTACCCGCTCAGGAAGACAGGTTCGTGGACCCCCCCCCCCCACACACACACACACACTGCTCGTGCTCCACTCACTACTCACCGAACAGAGTCGATACTATGCTGAATACCGTATCGTGACCAAATTTATACGGGACCAACCTTGCATCTTTCAAATTCATATTTGTTGGAGATACTGCATAACATACATAAATAAATACAGTTAAATTTGTGCCCGATATGGCGATAGGCTCGACCCCTATCACATCTGGAACGGAACTAAGCTCGGCGAAATGTAGGTGTTGTCGTTCGCTATGGCGCCTCAGCCTACCCCTTCGGGGATACAAGCGTGAGCTTATAATAATAATAATAATAAATATTTTCATCTCATCTGGTTCAGAATATTAAACCGTTTTAAGCTTTCAGTTTTAAACATATAATCTTAAAACAGAACGCTATATATCAGTCAGTGGCCTAAATGGGGGCGGTAAGAGACCCAGAAAAAAAGGGGATCTCCGCTGACATAGCTCACAATAATTTATTCTATTTGAAGTATAGTGGTTTTTAAGTAGATAAAAAATGGTAGTAGATAAAACATTTATTTAGGGCAGTAGACAAAATAAGTTTGGGACCTCTGCTATATATCAACTCTGTTTGGTAAAAGAGAGAGATGGAGATAGCGAGTGTGGGACAAAAACTTTTTCACTTTTCAAAGTCCGTTACTACAGACTTCACTTTTACCTAAGTACCCACTAATTACGATCCCTTAACGATAACCCTTACTGAGTGTTCAATAACAGCACCGTGTGTCACTGTTGTGTACTGTCTGTGATGTTTATTACATATCAACTAACATTACATGTGTAATGACATGCGAACTGATTAGTTATGTCGTTAATTATAGTTTGTTGTAATTGAGATACTGCGTTATTGTTATGAGATAGAACTGTTGTATGTTATTGCGTTTTTTCCTTAAACTGGGATGCCTGTTGTTGGTGCCTTTAATGAAAAAGAGAAACTCGGCTCTATGTTCTTAACAATATGGTTGATATTATTGCACGACATTTTTTATTGGCTTACAAGATGAGTAGACGGCATACAATCCCATACATGATAGTATATTGTTGCCATCGTCCATAGACATCAGCAATGTCAGGGGCACGTCCAAACAAGAACATAAATAAATTGGGATTAAAAAGAGAAGAGAGTTTGAACCTCGGAAAATCTTGATGACCGTACAAAACGGAATAGCAAGCAATCACTTCGCATTGGTTTTGAGTGATAATAATCCTGTCGAGTCGTCCCAATCACGATTTTACATAAGTTTTCGGTCGTTTGTTATTTTGATTTGATATAAATATCAGCCGTATTTATAGAGACGTAAAGTTGAGTTTCAGTTTACCATCTCAGTTGAAAGCAGTGGCGTAACTATACCAACTGAGGACCGTGGCAATTTTTTTGGATGGGGCTCCCGTAAAAATAGTCACGTTGTTATTGAATTTTAATAAATCACCTGAATTAGTTAAAAACATAACATAAGCTCGCGACACCTCGGGCTAGGGGCCCCCTCTGGCCAGGGGCTCGTGAGCTCTGCCACTCTACAGTTCCGCCACTGGTTGAAAGCAAACGCAATAATGTCAATAGTCGGTAGTCTATAGTCGTTAGTGGTTAATGTTGTGACGGAGTGAGCATGCGCGTGCACTAACATTGCAGCGTCGGAGCCGAACATCCTGAAGGTGCGTCTGAAGGCGCGCGTCATCGAGCGCCGCTCCTCGCCGCTCGCCAGGAGACCCTTCAAGACCAGGCCCAAGCATCGCAGTGAGTATACCGACGGACGCGGCTTCTCAACATGGGGGGTCGGTGTGGGGGGGGGGCGACGTGTTGAAACGACAGACGCACATTAATGTTGTTCAAGTCATGTACATAAGGCATATAATATTATAATAATATATCATTTTAATATTTTCAAATAAATTGAGAAGTAATTTTCGTACAGGTAGGTTTGACTCTTATAACTTTGAGAACCACTGTCTACAGTGAATCGTGCTACTTAATCTTGAATATTTTGAACATTTATTTAAAAAAAAATACGTCAAGAAATCTAGCACGGAAATCTCAATGTTATAATATCTAATAAAGTCATTTTGTTGCTACAAACTTATTTCGTTTGAAAGCTAACTAACTTTGCCGTTTATGGTGAAGTTTTAAGTTAAACTTACACACACTAAAAATTATCTGAATTTACAAACGTAATGACGATCAAAGTTCGTAATATTTGTTGTGTGCCTGGTGTATGTAATTTTTGTGTGTTTTTTACTAACACAATCATAATTTGATTGTACTTGTAACCTTTCAAGTTTGATGTGTGAGTTTTATACTGCTGCCTGATTAATGTTAAGTGTGTTTTGGATGACAATTGACATACAATTGACATTGTTAACATCCTATTGCAGAAATATTAATCTGGTAATATTTTTTTGTATAACACCGTTACATTCCCTAAGATATCCAGTGTTTCAATCCAATAAGAGGGTAGAGTTTTGTAATAAAAGTGCTATAGGTTATAAATAAAGATATTTTTATATTGTGAGAGTATTATAACTGTAATACGCGAGCGGGGAAGCAATGTGCAGTTATACTGCCTCAACACTGTTGTTGGAACAGTAGTACCGCACATTGTTGAAGTGAAGTTGTGTGTAGTATTGAGTGTGCGCGTTGTGTGTGTTGCAGACTGCGAGGGCGGGTCCCCGCGGGGGTCTCCGGCGGGGGGCTCGAGCGGCGGTGCGGGGGGCGCGGGCGGCGCGGGGGGCACGTGCACCGCCGCGCCCATCCGCGAGGAGGAGGAGCACGCGCGCTCCGCGGACACGCTGTTCTCGTCGCCGTCGCTGCCCAACATCTCGCTGGCGCGCCACCCGCCGCCGCGACTGCACGCGCCGCACGCGCCGCACGCCGCGCACGCGCCGCACCCGCCGCCCTCGCACGTACCGCACGCGCCGCACGTGTCGCATCCACCGCTCGTGCAGCATCCGCCGGTCGGTATATCAACTCATATTTAATTATTTTCGTCACCATTAAGGTGAAGTTGAGTTCATCATAGATAACACCGTGTACTGTCAATTATAAATTAAAAAAAATATATATTTTTAGCTAAGAGCCAAGAAGCGATCAACTCGACTCTAGGCATTTTTGAAGTTCATTTAGGGATCGCGAAAACCTTTAAAAGTCAATTTTATATCATGGTGTAAAAAAGTTTGAGTAACACTGATCTATCATAGTATGTTACTTTGATTTACATTAATAACGTTGTATTTTGTGGTCAGGTGTCTGCGTCGCTGCCACCCGTATCGGAGGCGGAGGCGTGCTGCGCGGGCGCGCCGCCCAGCATCACGGGCGTGGGCGTGGGGGTGGGGCGGCTGGGCAAGCGGCCGCTGGGGCGCACGTACTCGGCGCCGCTGCCGCTGGGCGACGCCGCGCTGCAGCCGCCAGTCGCGCACCACTACCTGCGAGACCAAATACGGAAAACTGTTAGTATTAATACCACCTTCACACTTCTCATAATACACTGTCATATAAGTGATTTTTATCAGCTTTCTTACTTATGCAGATGAATACACGTTTCACTTAAAAGTGATGTTATTTTTGTGCTATCGTTATTGTTGTGTTGAATAATATCAGGGACATAACAGGGTCGCTTCTTATCATGGAACGGAAATTGATGGTTCAATCCCCAAAAGGAAATTATTCTTTGGGTTTGAAAATCTTATATGGTGGGTAAGTTATTGGTAATAATATATTACGGTTATACATCCTTACTAAATAATAAAAGCGAAAGTAACTCTGTCTGTCTGTCTGTCTGTCTGTCTGTCTGTCTGTGGCGTTTTCACGTCTAAACCGCTGAACCGATTTTGATGAAATTTGGTATGTGGGTACTTTTAACCCCAAGGACGGACATAGGGTACTTTATTTTTTTTAAATCAACCCCTAAAGGGATGAAATAGGGGATGAAAGTTTGTATGGGAATTTTGGAACCGCTTAATGGATTTTGATGAAATTTGGTATGAGGATACTTTTGACCCTAAGGACACAATTGGGGTACTTCATTTTTTTTTTATCAACCCCTAAAGGGATGAAATAAGGGTTAATAGTTTGTATGGGGATTTTAGGTCCACTTAATGGATTTGGTTTTAGGTCCACTGAAATTTGGTATGGGATAGTGGATACCTTTGAGTTTAAAGACACAAATGGGCTACTTTTTTAAATCAACCCCTAATGGGCTGAAATAGGGGATGAAAGTTTGCATGAAGATTTTAGGTCCACTTAATGATTTTTTTAAAATTTGATATGGGATAGTGGATACATTTGGGTTTAAAGACACAAATGGGCTACTTTTTAAAATCAATCCCTAAAGGGATGAAATAGGGGTTGAAAATTTGTTTCTTTGTTTTTGGGCCGATTGACTTCAAAATCATTATCTGAGTCACCCCGTGGTTCCGAACGACAGAACCGCTGTCAGAACTGTCAAAAGTGGCCGCCATTTTGTTTTTCTTTGTTTTTGGGCCGATTGACTTCAAAATCGTTATCTGAGTCACCCCGTGGTTCCGAACGACAGAACCGCTGTCAGAACTGTCAAAAGTGGCCGCCATTTTGTTTTTCTATGTTTTTGGGCCGATTGACTTCAAAATCGATATCTGAGTCGCCCCGTGGTTCCGAACGACAGAACCGCTGTCAGAACTGTCAAAAGTGGCCGCCATTTTGTTTTTCTTTGTTTTTGGGCCGATTGACTTCAAAATCGATATCTGAGTCACCCCGTGGTTCCGAACGACAGAATCGCTGTCAGAACTGTCAAAAGTGGCCGCCATTTTGTTTTTCTTTGTTTTTGGGCCGATTGACTTCAAAATCAATATCTGAGTCGCCCCGTGGTTCCGAACGATAGAACCGCTGTCAGAACTGTCAAAAGTGGCTGCCATTTTGTTTTTCTTTGTTTTTGGGCCGATTGACTTGCCATTTTGTTTTTCTTTGTTTTTGGGCCGATTGACTTCAAAATCGATATCTGAGTCACCCCGAGGTTCCGAACGACAGAACCGCTGTCAGAACTGTCAAAAGTGGCCGCCATTTTGTTTTTCTTTGTTTTTGGGCCGATTGACTTCAAAATCGATATCTGAGTCACCCCGTGGTTCCGAACGACAGAATCGCTGTCAGAACTGTCAAAAGTGGCCGCCATTTTGTTTTTCTTTGTTTTTGGGCCGATTGACTTCAAAATCGATATCTGAGTCACACCGTGGTTCCGAACGACAGAACCGCTGTCAGAACTGTCAAAAGTGGCCGCCATTTTGTTTTTCTTTGTTTTTGGGCCGATTGACTTCAAAATCAATATCTGAGTCGCCCCGTGGTTCCGAACGATAGAACCGCTGTCAGAACTGTCAAAAGTGGCTGCCATTTTGTTTTTCTTTGTTTTTGGGCCGATTGACTTGCCATTTTGTTTTTCTTTGTTTTTGGGCCGATTGACTTCAAAATCGATATCTGAGTCACCCCGAGATTCCGAACGACAGAACCGCTGTCAGAACTGTCAAAAGTGGCCGCCATTTTGTTTTTCTTTGTTTTTGGGCCGATTGACTTCAAAATCGATATCTGAGTCACCCCGTGGTTCCGAACGACAGAATCGCTGTCAGAACTGTCAAAAGTGGCCGCCATTTTGTTTTTCTTTGTTTTTGGGCCGATTGACTTCAAAATCGATATCTGAGTCACACCGTGGTTCCGAACGACAGAACCGCTGTCAGAACTGTCAAAAGTGGCCGCCATTTTGTTTTTCTTTGTTTTTGGGCCAATTGACTTCAAAATCGATGTCTGGGTCGCCCATATTTAAACTAAAACGACAGGGCGTATCGACAAATAAAAAGATTTTTCCATTGGCCCTACAAAATACGCGTGCGGAGCCGCGGGCAAAAGCTAGTATATATATACTCAGTAAATGTGGGAAAGTCTTGTTTATCTTTTTGTCGGTAAGTCTTATTATAGGTATGATATAGAATAGGTAAAGATTTAAATAATAGAAAGGGATGATAAGATGATGAAGTTGATAACGTACTTCCCCATATTGATATTGGGTTTTAGAAGGGTCGATCACTGATCGTTGTGTTTTGTGTTGTGTGTTGTGTCAGGTCCTGACGCGCGCGCACGACGCGGCCGCGGCACAGCTGCGCGAGGAGGAGGGCGAGGTCATCGACCTGACGGCGCGCCGCGCGGACCCGCCGGCGAGTCCCCCCGCGCCCGGGGCCCCCGGGGGTGCGCCCCCCGCGGCGGGCGCCACGGAGCCGGCGCCGCTGGCGCGCGCGCTGTCGTCGCCGCTGGTGGGCCCCCGCGCGCCCCCCACCGGGCTCGCGTACGACCCGCTCATGCTCAAACACGGGTTAGTCATTTTTACTTGTCTTGAGTTTTTAGCTGGTGGTAGGATATTCGTATCCGACCGGATGGCGACCACCGTACATATGTAGGTTCTAAAAACTGTCATAGTGACCCCACACTTTGTGTTCTTCCCGTTGTGTGATTCGCGTTCCAGGATTAGTAAGTGTACTTTTGGTTCTTTCGAGTGGCTTGCGACAAAACTTGATGGTTAATTGAGACGGGTGTGGGGGTATCCTTGTATCTGTATCGGTCATTCGATTGTCTTGTTACAAACTCCTTGATTTGCTTCTTCTCTTTTCGAATTCGGAATGTTAAGAAGCATAAGTAAGCCGGCATGATTTTAGTGGCCACTCATAACCTAATGGTTTGTTGGTGGTTGCTAGTTTTTTGGACTGCACTACGCTTATCATCAAATGCAGTGTAGTAGTTGTGCCTGAAATAAAAAAAAGGTTATTTGTATGTGATGCGTGACGTGTACGTGATGTACGTGTGACGTAAAGATTTCTATGTATACTACTAGATTGGTTGGTCGGTACTTAGAATGTGCGTACAAAGTTTCTGTTAATCGACTTCAAATCACTATCTGCTCTTTTCCTTAGTTGTGAAACGTCAAACACTCGCCGTCATGTGCCACAATTTTATTTCGAATCAGTTTGTCTAGTGAATACATATAAGTGTTTGGTGTGAGATCTGTGCTTGTGTGGTGCAGGTGCGCATGCGGCGCGCACGCCCCCACGCACCCCGAGCACGGCGGGCGGCTGCAGTCCGTGTGGGCGCGCCTGTGCGAGACCGGGCTCGCCGCCCGCACCGAGCGCACGCGCCCGCGCAAGGCCGCGCTCGAGGAGCTCGCCGCCGTGCACGCCGAGCCGCACGTCGCGGAGTTCGCGGCGCGCGCCCGGGACGCGGCGCCGCCCGTGCGCCGGCTCGTGCGGCTCGCGTGCGGCGGGCTCGGCGTCGACGCGGACACGGCCTGGAGCGAGCACCACACGGCGGCGGCCGCGCGCCTGGCCGCCGGCGCCGTGCTGGACCTGGCGCTGCGCACGGCGCGCGGCGACCTGCGCAACGGGTTCGCGGTCGTGCGGCCCCCGGGACACCACGCCGAGCACAACCAGGCGATGGGCTTCTGCTTCTTCAACAACGTCGCCGTCGCCGCCAGGATACTGCACACGCGCATGAGGCTCCAGAGGATACTCATCGTCGACTGGGTGAGACTCTCACTCTCATTTTTGATCTGCCCTGCCAATATTCATATTCATGTAATATATATATATTTTGAAATATTGGAAAAAAATAACTAATTTGCCAACCTACCTATACCCCATCCATCTAGAATATATCGTCACTCATACGTTTATTATACGTAGATTATACAAAATTGAACTTGAAGCTTTAAATAATATAATCACATTAAAGAAAAAAACGTCTAAAGCACGTATGCGCCAACTCAATTAAATTGATACTACTATATTATAACAAATCCAACATAAAATGGCAAATCACTTTTGCGTTTACAAGTTGCGAGCCGCCTCTGTATATCGTGTAATACCAATGTAACACAATAATGATTCTTGACGATATTCAAATTTTAAATTCAAAGTAGTTACTACTTAGTCACTTTACTGTATCATGATGAAATAAAAAGCTATCGTGAAACATCGAAACTAGTACACTCAGATCTCACCTCTGATCTCCTCTCCGCTCCTATGACACTATCTCAACCTAGCTTAGCTAGCCTGACCCACAACATCATTTCACATAAAAAGTCACACCACTGATATTGTTGTTTGTTTGAAGGACGTGCACCACGGTAACGGCACGCAGCAGATATTCTACGAGGACCCGCACGTGCTGTACATGAGCATTCACCGGCACGACGACGGCAACTTCTTCCCGGGCACGGGCGCGCCCACCGAGTGCGGCGCCGGCCCCGGGCTCGGCTTCACCGTCAACGTCGCCTGGAGCTCCGGCACCTCGCCCCCGCTCGGCGACGCCGAGTACCTCGCCGCCTTCCGCTCCGTCATCCTGCCCATCGCCAAGGAGTACGACCCCGAGCTGGTGCTCGTCTCGTGCGGGTTCGACGCCGCCGCCGGCCACCCGGCGCCGCTCGGCGGCTACGAGGTGTCGCCCGCCTGCTTCGCGCACATGACGCGCGACCTGATGGCGCTCGCCGGCGGCAAGCTGGTGCTGTCGCTCGAGGGCGGCTACGACCTCGCCGCCATGTGCGACTGCGCGCAGGAGGTGGTGCGCGCGCTGCTGGGCGAGCCCGTGCCGCCGCCCGCCTACAGCGAGCTCGCGCGACCGCCCGCCCGCCCCGCGCAGGACGCGCTGCGCACCGCCATCGCCGTGCAGGCGCACCACTGGCCCTCGGTCAGTCTCCGACATGTCGCCTCATTCGAACGTATCGATAGTTGACAAGTGTTTGTAACGTGTGTGCTCGTCTCACAGATCAAGCGGTACAGCGGGCTGGTGGGCCTGTCCGCGCTGGAGGCGGCGCCCGTGGGAGGGGTCGCGGGTGTGGGGGGTGTGGGGGGCGTGGGGGGCCACGCGCGGCTGCAGACGGAGCGCGACGCCGCCGACACGGCCGCCGCCATGGCGACGCTCTCCATGCACCAGCCTATGCACAACGCGTGTCTGAGGTGAGACACTACACCATCTTCAGTAATCCATTCAAATTGTAACTAAATAAATATACAACTCTATGGTTATTCCACACAACTAGAAAGTTAATAATAATTATAGAGCTAATGTCTGAATTTAAATTACTGAAGTTTATTTATTTAAATTAGCACTACTATATAATACATATTAATCATAAAACAAAAGAAGAAAACTTAAATAATACAATCCATGCTGATATATATATAGCAATTATATTAAGTTACTAAAACTGTTCTACCATTACAGATCAACGGAGAGTTCACGATCTGTATCAGAAGAGCCGATGGAGCAGGACGAGGGCAAGTGAAGGGGTGGTGCGCCCCCCTCCGGAGCCAGCCGCCGCCCCCCTCCCCCCCGTCCCCCCGGCCCCCGCCGCTCCGCACATTCCCCGCTCGTGTCCTCCGGGGACCCGCCGCAAACGAATCCTGCCAAATACTAACGTTTCGTTTGTGTGCCGCGAGGTGAATGTGTGACGTCTGACGCGTGACGCGTGACGTATAACGTGTGACAAGTGACGCGAGAGTGTAACTCGCACGGACATCGCCACAACACTGTGACCGTGGGACGCTACGTGTGCGTGGTTAAATTAAGACAAATCTTAATTTGAGAGCTTTAAAACAGTAGTAAAATATATCATGTACAAAATATATCGTTTAATATAATTATATATTTGGATGTGATCGCTTTGAGCCCGTCGAGCGACTCGGAACGTGAACTCTGAACGTTTCATTGACTCATTCATACTTCTTATGTTATCGTAGTGGATACCACGGCTCAATTTAAACTACCGTTACGAAATGATATATATTTTTTATATTGTAGAGTAATGCGAAGTGGCATCTGTGTATGTACTATGTAGATGTGTGACAGTGCGACGCCGCGGGCGAGCGCGCCGTCTGTCTGTTCGTCTGTGCGTCTGTCTGTACTCTGTACGGAGTTTTGTATATTTGTACAACACTGTCTACCTCGCGTCATTTCGACGCCAGGTTTTTTTCTATTGACTGTCCATTTTCCGAATCGAAATATTTTTGTCGGTTAGTCAAAGATGTGCAATACGCGTTAGCGATCGTAGGTTTTGATAGAGATCCTTAGGATTGATGATATTATAGGTGGAGAGGTTTTTACAAAACGCTTGACATTCTGTAAGTAGTGTTGTAGAGTAATAGTGTTGTAGTGTTGTAGTGTCGTAGTGAAGTGGAGTGCGGCCGCGACAGAGTGCGACGGAGTGCGACACTTCTTCCAATCGATGTGCAATGTTGATCTCCGTAGTGTTGTAATGCGGGGTGTATATATTATTTATATGATGTATATGTTGTTTGTTCATTAACAGGTCGCGTACAAAGTGCGTTATGTGAATATTGTTAGGCAGCGAGTAGTGTAGTGGTCCTCGTCGCTCGACTCTCGCCGCTCGCAGATTTCTATCGAAATATTAAATACTATATACTATATAAATATACATTAAATTAAACATTGAACAAGGACTAGTTCGTGTCCCAATTGTACTTTTCTGCTATACCAAAGATTCTTTCGAATTCTGTTAGAAACAAAGAATATTTGTGTATCATAGAATCGTTTGTAACTAAATGAAATTCTCTCGATTCGACTCGTCACTTTACTCGAGTATAAATTTGTAATTTGTATGTAAATTTAGTAGAACGCGACCGCGAGCCGGCCGCGGACCTCTGTGGTGATAATGTACTGTCTATAATATATACATTTGTAACGAAAATAAATTATTGTATACTAAATCGATGTATTAAATGATTGTCGACGATATATTTTCCAAATTCTTGGATATAAAAATGTTTGTTTGTGTACACCCCACCTATAAATTAATTCAATGTTGACTTTTGTACTTTGTGTCGTAAATGTCCAAGTAAAGAAATAATGTGTGAATATATATGATATATTATATAATACGTACATGTTGCGAACTACTTGTAATGCAAGATATTACATTATGTATATTAGATGTGTCGATGTTGAATACTTTTGGACGGGATTGTTTGTTGGGATGTATCGCGAGTCGCAAGTCGCGGTCAGTTTGCCGGCCCCGACCGACCAGCGATCGTCAAACGATCGCGACGTCTAGTCTGTGGTCTGTCGGACTCGGCGAACTGTTTCATTCGAAGGCGGAACGAGCCTTTTTGTTTGTTTCAACACGAGTTGTTGATATATTTTTGTAGTGGTCTGTTCGCCACGATAGAGGGATGGGATCCTTGAACGATAAACAGATTTAAAACAATGTTGTGTATTTGAAAATTTTATTGTTAAATTGGAATACAGATGAATAATTATTTAATAAATGTATATATACATTCATATATATATTTGGAAATAAATCTGTATTTTTATTTTGTTCTCTTTTGTCTGTCCTGCTCCTTATCACCTCGAACACTTAATACCGTCTAGTGAAAAACTAGAAATTATAATGCATATACATTATTATATAAATAACTTAGATACATTATGCGCAAACGGGTCCAATGAGTACACTCGATCCGCATAAGATATTTTTATTGTGATTATGATTGTGTCCGCGTCTGAAATAGGATAGCATAAAGTTACTACCCTCAAAATGTTAAAGATCTTGTAAGGAGTTTTAGTCTACCCTCTCCAGTTGTTTTTGAGAATATATTTTGATTTCGATACAAAATACCAGAGGTCCACATTCTACTAACCGCGTTACAATTACCCTATAATGGACTTTACAAATACTGCAGCCTGTATTATTATTTGCCACTTTCATACATCTCACACCATCACGCCTGCATGTTAAGGGTAAAAAGCTATGCAAGTACACCTATGACCTTGACGACGAGCTGACCACCCCCTACAACCTTATTGGAAAAAGTAAATAAAAATCCGTTATATGTCAATATGATTTTATTATTACTAAATAAAAACGCACCGTCCCCACAAGGAGAGTGGAAATAACACAATATCTATAAAAACTTAAAAAAACTGGCTACACAAGTCATATAAAAAATATCTCTATTTACAGTTTATATTTTCGTAAAACAAAGCTTAAGCCTATTAATATTTTAAGCAATTACCTGATTAACTAAAGCCGGGTCTCCTGCACTAGCTTTTCGAAACAAAACACATTCGCAAAACAACGATTTTAGCTGTCACTTGCACATAGAAGAATGGACCATAGATAAAAAGCATGTTTTGTGTAGGTGTTTTGTGTAATGTTCTAGTGCAGGTGACCCGCCTTAAATAAAACAATGATTTGTTCTAAAGATCATTTCCATAGTCGACTATAAAACACCTATGTTAAAAACATAACGGTTGTAAATACACATGTCGTTCGATAGCATCGCATTGTAAGCGGTGCTATAGATGTACATTTCACGAAGACGAGCGGACTCACAATGTTGAACGTTTGCTTGCTTGTTGCTATTGTTCTTCACTACAATATTAAGAATATCGGGTTCTTCCGAGGGGCTTGCATTGCTTTGCTTTTGTCCCTACGCCTGAATTGGACATCCGCTAGTCCTGGTCTTCCGTCTCCGGAGACGCAAATGGCCTTTTTCTGGTGATGATAAACTTATTGTATGACAGTGATTGGTGTTTGACAGTAAAATCGCAGAAATGCAGACATAGCTCAGTCTCAAAGTAAGCTATAAATTATTACTATTCGTATATTTATTAATTATTATTTATGGTCTGTTGTGCATGGGATACACTGTACACACCGTTACTAAGAGGCGCGTTTAATAATAATATTTGAAATGAATGCGGTCGAGTACTCATTATGAACACAAATAAAGCAATAACTTATGCAACTAGTAAAATGTAACTTGTTGAATATGAGTAGCAAATAATATACATATTCAACTGGATGATGGAGTTTCTAATATTAATGTTTAACTAATTTTTATTTTATTGGGGAAAACAAACAATCGTACATTGTATATTAAATCTAGATATACAGTATGCTATAGGTAAATGTACAATCCACAGCGTTTCCACTTGTTACTAACTTACATTAGATACAGTTTTTTTTTCAAATATAACAACCATACAGTTACATCGTTGTCTGAAAATCTTTAATATATCTTTATTATTAAATTAAATTACAATTATAGTTTAAAACGATAAGTTAATGCACATCCAACTCATACAGAGCAATTAAGAGTTTAGAGCGAGGCGCATAATGACTTGTTTTTTGAATTTAGGTTTAGACAGAGCAAATACATCGATATCGTTAAAATTATCATTGTATGCTTTAACCAATCTCCGTAGTGGTGCTCTCTCGCCCGCGTTTGTGCGACAGGGAGTTGTAGCAAATAGTGGGTAAGAGCGCACCTCTCTCCTCATTACTGTCCTAGGTACAATATAACATATTTTATTAATCAATTCAGAGCAATCAAATTTATTATGTACTAGTCCATGAAGCATCATTCCTTGGAGCAACAAGCGTCTAGAGCGTAGTGTTAGTAATTTAAATTTATTCAACGCGTTTTTATAAGTTAGACGTTCGATACGACATTTGTACTGCATTGTGCTGAGGAACTTACGTTGGACTCTCTCAATTGCAGTCTCATATTTAATATAATAAGGATCCCAGATCATACAGGCATATTCCACTTGCGGACGAACCAAAGAATTGAATAAGTACAAATATGTACTTGGTCGTTTAAAATGATGAGATGATGAGAAATGTTCTAAAAAGCTCATGAAATTTAATATTCTGTCACGAAGAAGACGCAGGGGAAATATAATGTTTTATCCTAACTTACAGGAATATGAAAAGGATGAAATCTTATAAAGCGCCTGACAAAATCTAATGGGCAACACGCAAATCGGCTACATTTGCAGATATAAAGGAGTTTTTAAAAGCTTCCAAGCGGGCAGAGCCGCCATCAAAAGTTAGTTTTATAGTAAGAAGAGGTAGAATATGCTCTATCCATCCGAACAACCTAATAGTAATCGTATCGACTAGATCATGTGCGGTGCCTCTAGTAAGAGTTCGACAGTTAGTTAACACCATCATATATTTCGTTTACTCCATACATGTAACTAGCAGCGCCTCTGGCGGCTACTGCATTGAACTAAAATAATTAGAGCAAAGAAATTATCATAGTTTTCGAAAAGTGTCAAAATATACTCCTACTAAGGGTCAAGGAGTAACAGTCTTCGATAAATGCAACACTAAACAAATTCCTTGTGAACTTAATGCTAAATAAATATATCACCTAACTACATATACAAAATAATTTGTCCGTTCTGATATTAGTCACATGACCCGTTCTTTTACGTAACATGACTAACTTCAGGCCGAGTATGATTGGTGCTTTGTTTCTGAAGTTTCCTTCAAGTCGTGTCTCCTACTAGTCTTTCTCGAAACATTACAAAAAAACACATACGCAAAACAAAGGTTTTAGACGAGTCCTGCTCTTAGAACAATGGAAACAAAACATGTTTTGTGTAGATGTTTTGTGTAATGTTTTAGTGCAGGAGACGCGGCTTTACGCTTTTTTCCGCTCTGTACTTATGCTTTTATATTATCCTCAAATTAAGAACTTTAAATTAAATAAAGTACTAAAGGCATAGTAATATCTAGTACCAGTACAAATAAATTAATATTAACATTACATTATAATCTTTTTAATATAAGGCAGCATCTTAATTTTACATTTTGACTATTTTCGACGCGTTAAAGTAAATTCAACTTAACATCCATACTGATTTCTTAAGTTTACGCGAATATTATACATTGAAATAAAACTATATTTACGGATTATTATATTATTATTATTATTTGCTTTATTTATTTTACTGCAAAGCCTTCGAAACGTGGGGAATAATAATTAAAACCTAATCGTGATAGAATCCGTAAAAATAGTTTTATTTCAATTAACATCCATAGCTTATAAATTACCCTGTATAAAATTAAAGTGTGCTCACAAAAAATTCTAAATGTTGTATTACAATATAGCATAACCGCACTCTATTTTTCAGTACTAAAGTTACATTTTCACATATTCCCAATATATGTCACTATAATGCATTGCTTTGTACCGTAAGAGACAGTAAGCAATACACTAACGCCCGAATGGTCAAACGCCTCTTAACTTTTACAGCTTCATACATTGATTTTCACCATATTTTGACAGATAAGACGGCCTTAAATGACATAAGGCGATCTTAAGTGTATGAACATTCGGCGGTACATTCGGTCTTTTACTATTTACCGAAAGAAAATCATCAAAACACAAGTGTGGAACATTACCCTTTTTTCGGATAAATTGGATAAAACATTATACATTGATCATTAACTATTTGACACCAAGTTAAACTATAGGTGTGGTGTCAGTCTATGCATTAGTAGATTAATACAGATTTATTTTTATACCTCTAATTATTGCATTATAAAGTGTACTTCATGCACCACAAGAATGGTGTAATGATGCGTTTCAAATTAATAACCCAGTTAGTTGTACTTAGAATATTAATTACTTCGGTCAACACTTTGTATGAAAGAGCTCACATAACAAATATGTAAAGGCGCCATCTGTTACTCAGTACCGCAGTTAAATTTCCGCTTCTCGTCAAAAGATGCTGCTATAACATAGTTACAACATGCACACCCGAATGGTCAATGCTATTCAGCTTTAACGGCTTCTTACATTGTTTTTCGCCATACAATTTTGACATATAAGGCGGCCTTAAACGACATAAGGCGACCTTAAGTGTACGAACATTTGGCGGATAAGTTTATAACGTTTCAACTTGTCATCAATAGATGTCAGTGTAGTATCACGTGACGTGCCGCTAGAGCCTGTCGGACGGGTCGAGGGTGCTGCAGTGGCAGTTACACGAACTCACGGGACACTCGGTGTGCTCTCTGGGGAAATGTATTTAATATTAGTCTAGAGGAGGTTTGGCTGTCGATTGCTCCTGGGTTCGATGCCCAATGTTTTTTTTTTATTTGTCGAGTGGTAGAGCCACGCTGTAGACAGTATCGTCTATAGCACGAATGGGCCGGTTCGACTGGTTTGATAGTACTGTCTCACAGAAAACCGTCGTAAAGTGGCAGCTTGCTGTCGCGTTTCGATCGATGAGTGAGATTTCCGGTGGCCCATTTCCCGCCCTTCCTTTCCCATTCTCTTTTCCGTTCCCCTTCCATTTCTTCATTTTAGGTTGGTAACGCACCCATGATTATTTTTGTGTCTTGGGTGTCTATGGGCGATGGAGATCATTTATCATCAGGTGACCCATCTGCCATCTGCCAGATTTCGGCAATAAAAAAAAACATGTAGACCTACACTTACAAAACTCTTGTGAAGTATTGACTATGCAGGTGTCATCACGATATTTCCCATAAAGTTAAAGCAAGCCTTAATTAAAATTTAATACAAACTTGTTTTTGTCAAGTGTTTAAATATGATTATTGTATGATTGATGATGCCACAGTTAATATGTAGTGACCACTAACTTGAACCACGTGAGCAGATGTCCGGCGTGCCCCCCGTGCCTGCACGCGACGCACCAGCTGAACCAGCCGGCGAAGGGTGCGCCCCCCGCGGAGCCCCCCGCCCCGGCGCCCCCCACGGAGCCCCCCGCCCCGGCGCCGCAGCCCCCCGCGCCGGTGCCCAGGTGCAGCGAGCACACGCCGCAGCGCGGGAGCGGCTTGCGGCAGTTCGGACACGCTGAGATTTGCTACGAATATAAACTACATAATTATTTATCATCCAAATACATCTCTGGCTATGCATAGTGTATAATTACAAAGCGTGCATGCGCGACACTATCCTATTCCATCGCTTTGTATCACTGTCTTTATGTCGCTCTCTTTTCATCCACTTCCGTGGCGTCGGAATTATCATAATGATTTTGATCTCATGTCTATACGTGACGCATCCTTAAAATGTTACTCTCAATTGTCATTTGAATTGAATCACCACCTAAAAAGTTCCACTCAAAATAGTAGGCCGTCCGGTCGTCTATCGACATAAGTCAGAACACAAAAAAAAATTATAATGGTCCAACTACCTTCATCTTAGCAGCTGGCGGCGGCAGCCTGGCGAGTGCGGCGCGCGGCCTCGCGGGTCCCGGGGGTGCTGCTACGGACTTGCCGCAGTACGTGCACGCGACGCACACGCGGCGTGCCGCCACGCCCTCGGGCACGCCCCCCGCGCCGCCACCGACGCCCCCCGCGCCGCCGCCGACGCCCCCCACTCCGCTCACGCCGGCGCCGCCGCCGCCCCCCGCGCCCGCCATCACCCACGTGTCGAGTGCACAGCGCGACCACCACAGCTTCCAACCGTCCAGCAAATTGCGGTAACTGAACATACCATTTCAATTTATTTTACGAACGGAGGTTAAGATATCTATCTATCCCTGACTCTAGAATGCGTTAGACTGTTTGAAAATACTTAATATGTATTCATTATTATAATCACTCGCACTGATAACAATAAAAAATAATATAAAGAATCCTGCCTACCCAAGAATTTTTAACATAAATAATTACAATATGAAAATTGTAAGCACGCCAACCCGTATTACAGAAGTGTGAATTTATGCCCTCCTCAGTGCAACGTTAAAAAACTGGAAACAAAATGAATTTCTTCACAAAAGTCAAATTCACCCATTTTTATCAATATTTTAAGATAATAATTATAATGGTACAAAAGTATGAGATTTTAAGACATTGAAAATGATCAAAAAGTATTCTGGCAGCGGTGGGATTCGAACCCACGCCTCCGAAGAGACTGGTGCCTTAAACCAGCGCCTTAGACCGCTCGGCCACGCTACCTACTGCCTACACTTGTCAAACTATCAGTTCAAACGCAATGTAACATGATGCGTTGTTATTGAACATTCACTCAAATGCTGAGATAGCTCGGGTTATTTATAGCAAAAGCACGTATTGATTATAATATAGAGTCCGGACACAATCGTTACACAAACTTATAAGGAAAGGTTAATACTAGAGCATTTATTATGGTCGCAAGATTAAAAATTTTAGTATCGATAAATGTTTTATATGAATATGGTATGTGGACTAGGGAATCTTGTTTGAATCCTAGGGAGGTGGGGGGAAGTAAGGGCGAGACTGCCATGGCTTGCCTGGGGGGGTTTACATTAGGCAGACGGACCGTCATAAAAAACTAAAACCAAATCATTTCTGTAGCACGTTTAAAACATACCTCTCGGCTTTTACTTTTTACCAGTCCTTATCCTAGTTCAAAGTGGGGTTGGTGTTAAACACTTTTAAAAGTATGTTAGTTGTCCCTCGGCTAGGTTTACGACCGGCTGCCTGCCTGACGTTCAGCCCCCTTTGGGCAAAAAACGAGCCCAACTTGCCCCCTTAGATTATCTATTGCATCTTGTGACATCACACGTTAGTCTTTTGACCAATCAAATTAAAACGACATGGAGGTACATGTTGCTGTAATACGCAACATTCTCGCCCCTCTGGGTATCGAACCCAACACGTTCTAGTTGTGCCAGTAGAGCAGGTAGACGAGGCGAGGAGTATGTGTAACGAGTAAGGTGCGTAGGACTGCACGTCGCCCGTGTGCTCCACCCAGCGCTGCACCAGCGACATGCCCGAGGGGCTGGTGCCTGATCGACCGAGTAAGGTGCATGTGTAGTGTGTAGTGTGTAGTGTGTAGTATGTAGTGAGACCTGTCGAGCCAGTGCTGCACGCGCTGGTCCTGCAGCAGGTCGGGCGTGAAGCAGCGCGCGGCCAGCAGCGCCGCGGACTGCACGTCGCCCGTGTGCTCCACCCAGCGCTGCACCAGCGATATGCCCGACGGGCTGGTGCCTGTGCATCACTCACACTACTGTCATTACTGTCTCACTGCTGGACACGGACCTACTCTACCGATGACGAGGGTTACGCCTTAGTCTACCACGCTGGCATAATGCGGAATGTTTGACTTCATATACCTTCGAAATTTTTTAACACTTCAAAAAACAAAGACTTCAAAAAAAAGGAGGAGGTTAACAATTCGTCAGATCTTTTTTTATGTATTATCCCCGATTACTCGAAGACGCTTCGGCTGATTCGAGAAATTTTTGTTTAAAAGGATATAGGTGGTCCCCAGGTGGTCCCATTGGCACCAAGTCAGGATCTGATGATAGGATCCCAGAAAAATCGAGCGCAACCCTCATATTTTATAGGGACACACTGTGTTTTTTTATATATTTTCTAAAACAATAGTTTTAGAAAATATATAAAAAAACACAGTGTGTCCCACTTGAATACAAGTATTTCCGTTTGGTACTCATCATCGTATGTTGCTGAGCTGATGATGGAAAATATAACTCCTTAACTATTAGGAGTTGGTGGATAATCCTTTCAATAATATAGGCAAGTATAGACCGCTAGTTATGTTCCTTTGAGCTATTCAGGTGAGCTGATGATGGAAGGTAAAACTCCTTGTTATTTAGAAGTTGGGAAATAATTCTTAAAGTACCAGATAGACAACTATTTCGGTGATTGCGTCGGGAGTCTAAATTTTATGCTACTGAGCAGTAATGAACACTAAAAATAGATAAATAATAATTAAAGTTTAACAAAAACTGAAAACCGATTTCAAAAAAATAACTTTGTTAAACTTTTATTATTATTTAACACATTTTGCACACACACATATATTCTTTATTGAAAATTTCAACAAAATTGGTTCAGCGTCTTATAAAATAATATTAGAATGGATGAATGTAGGAGGTTTCGTACGAATTTTAATTAACACTTTTTAATGAGATAAATATCAAAGTTAACACTGAAACATTTCTTAGTCTTTTTCGTTATATGTGTTTAATTTCCCTCACACACCACTTTATTAAAAGCTACCTTCTTTTGCATAGAATATTTTTAAAGAAAAGAATACCTCTTGATTAATTACAACAAACAATAAAAAAAGTTTAGTGCACCAAGTATATAGTCTTGTAATAAGATGGACGTAGTCTGATCCTACCTGTGAGCAGTATCCCGGCGAGGTCCCCCTGCTCGACGAGCTGGTCGCACGTGTGCTTCACGAACTCGTGCAGCTTCACGTCCGACAGGAAGATGCACGCGAACGCCACGCGGTCCTCCAGGCGCATCTCCGTCTCGTTCTCCATACAAATACAAACGTTACATAATTCGACCTATCCAAAGAATAAAGTTACATATGATAATGAATCGATATTGCTTTCTTATTTTTCTGAGCTTATTTATTGACCTGTATATTTAACTAGTGAATATTTTTTTAAGCTATGTCATAATTTAACTTGTTATTATGTCATAAATTAAAAAAATTACTAGTATTAGTTAAATATATAGGTTAATTTAAGCTCAGAAAAATATAAAAGCAATTCGATTAATTATCATATGTAACTTTATTCTTTGGATAGGTCGAATTATAGTGTTGTGATATTGTTGTAAATGTGGACGAGAGAATGTATATTCGCGGATGTATCATTTAGGGAAAGAGTATGAGATCAATAAAAAAGACGTGTGGCACTCGGGGACTGTCGCGGTAAAGCTATTGCATAGCATCCAAAATCAATACACCTATATATTTTCTCACAAACAACTGATTACGTATTCGTCCGATTTCGGAGCAGCTCGTCTGGATTCGTACGAGCTTCGTAGAGTCGTACCATGAAGTAAATACAAAGAGGAGGTGCCCTAATGCCGAAACTCTAAGCAGGCATGAGTCACCAGATTGCGGGACGAAGAGGGGTATTACGCATGCGCAGTAACGCCGATACAGCACTTTGAGGACAGACGAGAAGATTTTTGAGCTGGAAGAAGAAATGAGTAGGTTACGCTGGGATATCTTGGGGTTATCAGAAGTCCGAAGAAACGGGGAGGACACTGTAATCCTCAAGTCTGGTAACCTGCTCTACTACCGGGAGGGCGACCAACAGTCCCAAGGCGGTGTCGGATTTCTCGTCAACAAGTCCCTCATCAACAACATCGTATCCATTGAAAGTGTGTCGAGCAGGGTCGTATACCTTATACTCAGAATATCCAAGAGGTATTCGCTGAAGGTCATACAGGTGTACGCGCCGACCTCGACACACCCAGATGAGGAAGTAGAGGAGATGTATGAAGACATTAGTCGGGCCATACACACCTCCGAAACCTACTTCAATGTTGTTATGGGGGACTTCAACGCAAAGCTGGGCAAGGGAAGCGATGAAGAGTTGAGGGTGGGGCAATTTGGATATGGGATACGGAACCTCCGAGGTCAAAGGCTGGCCGATTTCCTGGAGAAAGAGGGACTCTTTGCGATGAACTCTTTCTTCCAGAAGCCGCCTCATCGCAAATGGACCTGGATGACTCCGGACGGTTCGGCGAGAAATGAGATAGACTTCATCTTGACGACGAAAAGACGGATATTCAATGATGTCTCCGTGATCAACAGGGTGAAAACCGGAAGCGATCACCGAATGGTAAGAGGCACATTGAATATCAACGTCAAGTTGGAAAGAGATCGCTTGATGAAGTCTACGCTCCGCCCTACTCGCACCCATATCCAAAACCCCGAGAGCTTTCAACTCGAGTTGACAAACCGCTTCGATTGCCTAGCTGATTGCTCTACCGTGGACGAGATAAATGACCGGTTGGTAGAAGCTGTTCATACGGTGGGATCTAAATTTTTTAGACCTCGTCGTAGAGATAGACCTCAGAAACTCTCGATCAACACACTCGATCTCATGGCCGAACGCCGATCTATGGCGCTGCGGTCTTCCGTCGACGCTGAAGCATATAGGCAGCTCAATAGACGAATAGGGAAGTCCTTGCGACACGACGTCCGTGCTCACAATACAGTGAGCATAAAGGAGGCGATTGAGCGGAACAAAGGCTCCAAAGTGTTCGCCAAGGATCTGTCTATTGGGCAAAGCCAAATGACCAAGCCGAAGAGGGAAGACGGCAGCGTAGCTTCGACAAAGGCAGAGGTATTGAGGGAAATTGAGAGGTTCTACGGACAGCTTTACAGCTCGGTTGCCAAACCCGTCACTAGCTCGGCCCAAGACCCAAGAGCCGAGCTGGTCCGACACTACAGCGAAAATATCCCGGACATCAGCCTGTGCGAGATTAAGAGGGCTTTCGCGCTTTTCAGTGAATTCGACGTTTTTGCTTGACCTTTGAAAGTGTCTCGCTGAAAATTTTTGTACCAAACAAATCCTAAAAACATATGCATTTTGAAGGTCATTTCATTCCGGACGTGGTGTACATATTAATTTTTTCATTACATAAGACAAAACTTTATGATTCCGCGTACTAGAAGAGGTGTTTTCGAAAATGTTACTTTTTAGTGACTTTTGATAACTTTTTGAGAAACGATACATTAATATTATGACACACAATTGATACACACACAACAAGAATATCTTCTTATCCGTGGTGGCTATTGTATTTTCTTCACGTTTTATACAAAAACGTCAATAAAATAGCTTTTAAAACAAACACAATTTTGAAAACTGCGTCTGAAATCATAATTTATTTTGCGCAATATAAACTACACATGAAAATAAAAAATATTGCATAATAAAGTTTAATATCTTGGCTTTTATAGAAAAAAATATGAGGGCCAAATTATTTGATATAATCATCGATATAATAATATACCTAGATGCACAGTTCCATACAAATATCATTGTAAACAGTGTCCTCGACAGACAAAACAAATAACCATCACAAATTTAATTAAGTTAACACAAATATGACCTTATAGACGCGGCTTAAAGTAGATTTTTAAATTGAATGTTCAAACGTTCCTATATTCGAAATTTTTGAATTTCTAATCGTTTTTGAATTTGACAATAATTTGACATTATTAAAAGAAACATTCTAGTCACTTGGACAAAGATTGAATGGACTCGAATAGTTCTTGTATTTATCTGTGAGAAATTTTGACCACGTGGCGTACAATGTAGATGAGAATGGCGATATCTCTATAATCATTTTACTTACATTAAGAGATAGATAGAGTATAAATGTTTAGAAGATAACAAAGCTTATGAGTTATGAATATGAAATAAGCACCGTTTTGCCTTAGCGTGATTCATAAATAAATAAATAACACCCAACAGTCACATACATAGTCCTGGCCCCACGCTAGATCGTCCTTTGCTCTTTAGATTCTTAATAATTTCTTTTAGACTATCATTTCGGTTTCTTAATCTTTTGTTCTGCCTTTTTAAGTTTCGCACTAAATTAGATTTAAGTTTAAATTTTTGGTTGCGTTCTTTCAAATTATCTTTCAAAAATAACGTCTTAGGTGTGTTAAAGATTGATGAAAATTCTGATGGTATTGGTGATCCTTCATTATTTATTGGTTCAATTGCTGGTTCCTGGAAATGAATATGTTTCCAATAAATGATGACGCCTAAATTACTGTTGTAGTAATTATGCCTAACGACCGGTTCCAATAAATGATCTCAATCCGAGAATCCAAGATAAAAATGAAAAATTAAAAAATGAAAAATCGCGAGAACGAACCATTAAAATTATTATTTGACAGCGGAATGTTCAACTTTGTTCATGTTGGCAATTTTTTATGATCTGCACACTTTGATTGAAAACATTTATTAGAATTAGCCCCAAATTATTAAATAGTCATTTTAACATGGCAGTATGTACCTAGTATATGCTTGCTATTGATGAATTCTGTATCAAATATTTTGCAACTATTACACTTGTACTGCACCCTGCCTCATTTAAACTTGTAGTTACGACAATCTAAAATAAAGTCAATAAATGTGGCAATATTTATTTATTTATTTATTTATAGGTACAACAACAGCATACATATTGTTAAATTAAATAGTAAACATTAGTTAAGGACAATGTAGCTGGTGACAATTTACACCTTTATTTTTGGTACAGCATTCTTTTTAATTTTCCTAATCCCTTTTTCTGTATAATATCCATCGGAATCGGCAAAATGGTCTGAACAAACCACACTTGAGTAATTGGGTTTAAAATTTTCTTCTCTCCTTTCTTCGGAAATAATTTTACGCCATTTATCTCTTACTATTTCATTTCATGGAAATCTGTAATTAATAAAAAAAATCATAAATTTAAAATAAATATAATATATTTCCAAAAAAAAACGACTCCATATATTTCATTGTTCCAAATCATGATTTCAAAAGGGACAAAATATTTTATTAACTGAATTCGTTAAATTAATTATTTATACATGTTTAATACTTAATTTAACATGATTAAGGTTTTAAGAATCAAGTAAGGGAATTATACTTACTTAAAATATGAAATCCCATGTGTTTTGCGCTTTGTAAGAGTGTTATTTTTGCACTCTTTCACAGAGCATTTAGGCATCTTCACAGACGAACGGTCGGCGCCCGACTGACAGCCAACAAGTGCTTACTTACATTTTAAGCACTCGTTGGCTGTCCCACTTTCTGAGCGTCAACTGTGCATCTAGGTATATTATTATATCGATGGATATAATATCCAAAATATGTTTTTGAAACCATAGCAAAAATCGATATAAACAGCGAATAAATAGCCAGCCATTTGAACAGTCAAGTCACACCGCGCTGAGCGGTCTCGGAGTGAGGACGTATCGCATTTTTTCGTCATTTTCAGTTGTTCGAATTACGAAATTTTCAATTATTTGTAGTAATTATAGCGCGACCATACTCGACTTGATATTAGACGATTTTTGTTTGTATTCATGTTTTGAGATTGTCTCTAACTACATTTTTATTTATTTATTTTTTTATTGAATTACATAATTGGATTTTGTTCTGATTTAAATTATTCATCTCATGATTATGATTGATTGTAATGAATTAAGCGATAGCAACTGAATAGAATTTAGAATGTGATATCTTTCTTTCTGCCTGTCCTTATCTCACGGCAGCGACCACGTGGGCTCAACATAACACACTTTTTCAAGCATGTTGCAGAAAGGATTTGGCTTTATTTTTACGACAAATTGCTTGACATTAACCCCCTCTCTGGAGTATAAAATGTAACAGTATATGGGTACTCTTTTTAGGTAATATAATATTCCCAACTGTTCCAACTAGGGGTCTTAAAATGAACATGCATAAGACGATGATCATGTCGAATTTTCATGTTGTGCACACTCCAAAATTAGTATAGGAAACTCTGGATATAGAAAAATGTCTATTACATGGGGTATCTACCTAAACAGGTTCAATTTTGAAAGAGGTCAATCATCAAATTCAGTTCGACTGGATAACATTCGGCAAATTATGTTGTTGAGCTCTTCCCGTGAAAAATACCTCAGTGCCTGAATACAAAAGTCTTTGATCATTGTGTGTTACCGTTACTAGTGACAACTTACGGCCACTGAAACGAGTTATTTGACTATGAGGAGGCCATTTTTGTATCATGTGTGCGATTGTTGGGAGTTCTATAAAGCCTGAAAGTGATTTTTAAGTTTATCAATAGATGGCGTTACCATATTTTCTGAGTCATATTGAATATTTTACGAATTCTGAACCATTTTCAAGTCATTAAGTGATCCGCGGTCAAAATCTAAAAAGTGACCGCCATTTTGTTTTTCTTTGTTTTTGGGCCAATTGACTTCAAAATCGATATCTGGGCCACCCCGAGGTTCCAAACGACGCCACCAATGTCAAAACTGACCGCCATGTTGTTTTTCTTTGTTTCTGGGCTGATTGACTTCAAAATCGATATCTGGGTCACTCCGTGGTTCGAAACGACGCAACCAATGTCAAAACTGTCAAAAGTGACCGCCATTTTGTTTTTCTTTGTTTTTAGGCCGATTGCTTTCAAAATCGATATCTGGGTCACCCCGTGGTTCTAAAGGACGGAACAGATGTCAAAACTGTCAAAATTGGCCGCCATTTTGTTTTTCTTTGTTTATGGGCCGATTGACTTTAAAATCGATATCTGGGTCACCCCGTGGTTCCAAACGATGAAACCGATGTAAAAACTGACAAAACTGGCCGCCATTTTGTTTTTCTTTGTTTCTGGGCCGATTGACTTCAAAATCGATATCTGGGTCACCTCGTGGTTCCAAACGACGGAACCGATGTAAAAACTGTCAAAATTGGCCGCCATTTTGTTTTTTTTTTGTTTTGGGCCGATTAATTTCAAAATCGATATCTGAGGCGCCCCGTAGTTCCAAACATCGGAACCGGTGTCAGAGTTGTCAAAAGTGGCCGCCATTTTGTTTCTGGGCCGATTGACTTCAAAATTGATATCTGAGTCGCCCCGTGGTTCCAAACGATGGAACCGATGTTAAAACTGTCAAAATGGGCCGTCATTTGTTTTTCTTTGTTTTTGGGCCAATTGACTTCAAAATCGACATCTGGGTCGCCCCGTTGTAGAATATTTAGACTAAAACGACATGGCTGATCGATAAATCAAAACCTTTACCGTTGGCCCAACAAAATACGCGTGCGAAGCCGCAGGCAAAAGCTAGTAATAAAATATAACACGAAACAATTATATAAATCAACCTTATATATATATTTTTAGGTTAATATAAAAATAGTCAATACTTTAGTAACAGCAATTTTTTTTAAATATATTTTGGAACTTGTGGAACACTGCCTGTGTTCCAAAATACTGCCTGTTGTCCTCTGTGCCCAGACGAAATATGAAAAACGATTACACGAAAAGAAACATAGGTTCGTTGCTAAGCTAAAAGGAGGGGAATAGGGATTGGGAAAGGGACGAGGGAATTGCGCTACCAGAGATCTCACTCAACGAACTAAACGCAATAGCAAACTGCTACTTTACGTCGGTTTTCTGTGAGTCAGGTATCAAATTTAAGAAAAACAACAACTCCTACATTACTAGACGACGCTTGTGTAGAATTGAATATTGATTACCCGGTGTGAGTCTTAATTTAATTAAAACTTGACCCAACAAGAAGTTCGAACCAATTGTTTCCATACCGAATATTAAAGAAGGCGGCCACGTTCAACAAGGAGCAAATAGAACATTTCGGAGGTTGAAATTTTCGTAAGAAACATAAGCGTTCGGTGGCTCCGGCAATACCAACTACAAGATATTCCATTGTCTCTGAGAAGCCCGGCCCGTACCTTGCGAATTTTTCGTGTGGGGATACCTGAAAAGTTGTGTATATCTAAGAAACCGACGACAATATCCCGATTAAAATAAAACATCCACGAAAAAATCACCGGCAGCATGTGTCAGAGAGTTTTCAAAGACTTGCAAAGATGTTTGCTAGATTCCCGACGACGAGACATCATTAAAAAAACATAGATGTTTGTTACGTCGAAGGAATCATTTGTATCATTTCTAGTTTTAATTATATTCATGTTTCAAATTTGCAAACGATTTTGGTCCACCGTTTAGTTTGTTTGGCTCGGAAAAAACATTCTTATCTCTGTTGCGGATCTAATTCCCGGTAAATCTTGCTAGAACAATACACGTCTGACTTGAAAATCTATACCAGGACCTCCTGGTTCACAGCCTATTTACGCTATCACTAGATCAAAGAGGTTACAGACGTTTTATTATTATTTCCGAAGGGCAAGGCAAATAAATTATGCAATTTATTTATTTATTGTGCCTATAGGCATCGCTAACATACACATTTAAACGAGCATGACTACCCAGACTGAGTACAACAATCAGTTAGAAAACACCTTTCAGCAACATGCTTGAAATAAAGCGTGTATAAATATGATGCGTCGATCCGACATTGAAGTTTATTTTTCTAACTACTAACTACTAAGGATCAAGATTTTTCAATCCAAGTATACATTGAGTTTACGTGCCGGATTGCAACTCGAGCATGTGTGCGACGCACACAGGTGCAGCGCTGTCATAAAATACCTAAACTTGAGCGGAAAGATTTTGCTAAAGCGCTCTTAAGGTGGCCCTCGGACAGCTTAAAAACAACAAGGCGCCGCGCGAGGACGGAATCACTGCAGAGCTTCTGAAAGCGGGCGGAGCGCCGGTACTGAGAGTCCTTCAGAAGCTCTTTAATTCTGTCTTGCTCGAGGGCGCTACGCCTGAAGCATGGAACAGGAGTGTGGTGGTACTGTTCTTTAAGAAAGGTGACAATACCTTGTTGAAGAACTACAGGCCCATCTCACTCCTGAGCCATGTGTATAAGCTGTTTTCGAGGGTTATCACGAACCGTCTCGAACACAGGCTAGATGACTTTCAGCCTCCCGAACAAGCCGGTTTCCGAAAAGGCTATAATACCATAGACCACATTCATACGCTGCGGCAAGTTATACAAAAAACCGAGGAATATAACTTGCCACTTTGCTTAGCGTTTGTGGACTATGAGAAAGCCTTCGACTCGATCGAGACCTGGGCTGTGCTGCAGTCTCTCCAGCGGTGCCATATCGACTATCGCTACATCGAAGTGTTGAGGTGCTTGTATAGCAACGCCACCATGTCGGTCCGAGTACAAGAAGAGAGCACGAGGGCTATTCCACTTCAGAGAGGTGTGAGACAGGGAGACGTTATCTCTCCGAAACTGTTCACTACCGCATTAGAAGATGCCTTCAAGCTCTTGGAATGGAAAAGATTCGGCATCAACATCAATGGCGAGTACATCACTCACCTTCGATTTGCCGACGATATCGTTGTCTTGGCAGAATCGCTGGAAGATCTAGGTACTATGCTCGAAGACCTCAACCGAGTTTCCCAACAAGTAGGCCTTAAAATGAACATGGACAAGACGAAAATCATGTCGAATGTCCATGTCGTTCCTACCCCAATTGGTATAGGGAACTCAACTCTCGAAGTTGTAGACGAATATGTCTATTTAGGACAAGCGGTCCAGCTAGGCAGGTCCAACTTTGAGAGAGAGGTCATTCGTCGAATCCAGCTCGGCTGGGCAGCATTTGGGAAACTACGCAAGGTCTTCTCGTCCAAAATACCTCAGTGCCTGAAGACAAAAGTCTTCGACCAGTGTGTGTTACCAGTGAAGACTTATGGCACTGAAACGTGGCCTCTAACTATGGGCCGCATTAGAAAGCTCACAGTCACTCAGCGAGCTATGGAGAGGGCTATGCTCGGTGTTTCTCTACGCGATCAAATCAGAAATGAGGAGATCCGTAAAAGAACGAAAGTCACCGACATAGCCCAGAGGATTAGCAAGTTGAAATGGCAGTGGGCAGGGCACATAGCTCGTAGAACTGATAGCCGATGGGGCAGAAAAGTTCTCGAGTGGAGACCACGTACCGGCAAGCGCAGCGTAGGACGTCCACCTACAAGGTGGACCGACGACCTGATAAAGGTCGCAGGAAGTCGCTGGATGCAGGCCGCTTCCAACAGGTCGATCTGGAAATCTTTGGGGGAGGCCTATGTTCAGCAGTGGACGTCCTATGGCTGATGATGAAGTAACGCCGATACAACCAATGCCACCTAGAGGCGAATTGCTGAACTAAAGAGACAAGCGTGATATTTCAAAAAAGTCATTAAAAGTTCTGCTATTCATCGATAGATGGCAAAATTAAAAAGTATTACCGTTGTGCCGGTTGGAGTGGGGGTGTTAGGTTTTTTCGTTACGGAATTTCTGGATTCGGTCTCCACGCCCAAGACCCGTGATAGAAGTTATGCAATAGCTTAATAAAAATATATTTGTCGTGAAAGTATTATTTATTTAATGAGTGAGAGTATTATTTGTTGTATTAAGCAACTATTTTCTGTAGAAGGAAATAAGATAGCATCCGTGGCGCAGCGGGTGAGTAGCCTGCTGTGAAGTGAGGTCGCGGGTTTGATTCCCGCATTGAGAGAAATGTTTGTGTGATCCACAGATATTTGTTTCAAGTGTGTGTTGTGAGACCGTGCGTCGGATGCGTGCGTGTGACTGTCGGATGTATTCAGTGTACACTCACCAGCACCGCACCGAGGTCGGGCTGCGCCGAGGTGGCCGCGTGGTGCGTCGGGTGCGCGGGCGCGGACGCCGCCAGGAAGTGCAGCAGCGCGCGCAGGTACGCGTCGGGCAGCGCGGGCGCGCCGGCCGCCAGCGCCTCGCGCCACAGCCGCTCCTCGCTGAGGCCGGCCAGCGCGAGCCCCACCACGCGCAGCTGCGGCTCGTGCGCGCGCGCCAGCACGTCGAGCGCGGCGCGCAGCTTCAGATGGAAGACGGCGAGCGCGGCGGCGCGGCAGGGCGTGCCCTCGGCCTCGGCGCGCTCGACGCCGGCGGCCGCGTTGTCCCAGCCCCAGCCCCAGCCGCACAGGTGCAGCGCGCGCGTGCGCTCGCCGGACCGGTACAGCGTGACGCGGCGCGCGGGCAGGTCGGGCAGCAGCGAGGGCACCGCCTCGGACCGGTAGCCGCCCTCGCCGGGGGAGCGCAGCACGCCGCGCACGCCCGGGTGGCGCCACGGACTGCCGCGGATGCAACCTGCACACGTCACGCGTTACACGATATCATTTGTAACAACAACCACACACCTACAAGAACATTTAGTACTTTTCAATCGCAAATACAATACCGTTTAGTTAATACATAATGCCGTTTACTTACACAAATATTTAAACACTACTTATCTTTAACCAGGCGATAGGCTCACCCCTATCACATTTGGGACAAAACTAAGCTCGGCGAAATGTGGGTGTTCTAGTTCGCTAGTGCGCCTCTGCCTACCCCTCCGATGGTACAAGCGTGAGCTTATATTATGTTATCTTAAACCATAGATTGTCCCTTTTATTTTTAAACAATGTAACACAAGGGAAAAATTACAGGCTATATTCTTAACGAAAAGATAAGCGAAATGTTTTTATAGATAAGACCAAATATATCTTACCAATAAGAGCTCTCTTATGGACTTTCGAGGCAGAGTGTAATCAGCTTTTTAAAGACTACTAATGTAAATAAACTAATATAATATGGCTCATCTGATAGCCAATGCCAAGAGGAGGGAATAAAGATGAAGATGGACCGTAGATATTTAAACCTCCAGAAATCTTACTAAACGAAAAAAAACAAGTCGACCCATTCATGCTGCAAGTAAAAGATTATACAAAGCGGGGCGTGATACAATATCTTTATAACAAATGCACCTGCTCGTCATAACATTTTATACTACACAATAACTTTACATTTTGAAAAAGAATAATGTAAATAATGAAATATTTTGATAATAAGGTAGTACTAGTAGTTACCGTCCTCGACGAGCGACTTGCTGAGCGCCATGAAGTGCCACAGGCCGCTCAGCGCCTCATCATCCGCCAGGTCCGCGTTCTGCCACAGGTCTGCCTGCAACAAACTAACTGTCTCACACGTATCCCACTGCAATATGGGATCAGCACACCATCCTTCATCCACAAAATAAAACTGTGTAAATCTCTAAAACGAGCCCTCCGCATAGATTGCGCTAAAAATTATAATTATTTGTCATGTACGATTTTGAACGGTAGTGTAGGCTAAGGACGTCTTAGACGTTATGGGCCTAATTGACGACCTTTTTAAAAAATAATAATTATAAATAAATAATAAATAACACCCAACAGTCACATACATAGTCCCGACCCCACACTAAGATCGAGTCTTGTGTCGTGGGTATCAGGAACTACGAGAAACTTTCGGTCTCACAACACCCAGACCCGAAACAAATATTTGTAGGCCATACAAACATTTGTCTCGGTGCGGGGATCGAACCCGCGGTCTCTCGCTTCACAGCCGGCTACTCGCCCGCTGCGCCACGGAGGCTGTCAAAACTATCAGTTCAAAAAAGGGTCAAATAAGACGACTGGCGACTGACGACTGTACAAGAAGCGAAAGGAGTGTGCTTGAACCAAAACACTTGGCGTCGCATACTCTCTGTCTACCTCAGCGGGAGACAGGCGTTTATCAGTATAAATAATTGGGAACTTGCACGAAAATTATAACGAGAAATTGTGTTGATAAATCAATAAACAAAACCTTGAAATGTGCTATGATGAAATTTGTAGTATAAAATAATTGATATTTTACAAAATATCTTAATTAGAAATTACGTGTAATGGAACGTTGTTACAAAACCCAAGTGACGTCGTTGCATTAGGCAGTGTTTCCACGTTGGGGTATTTTTCCCAATTTTGCGGAAAACTGTTGTTATGTTTAGTGTGGTACTTGATGAATGAGATTTCGGAGGTCCTCCTCTTTCCAAATTATTTTCTTCGTGTAACTTTCCCACCTCTCCGCTCAGGATTCAAGGGTGCAACTTATTTTTACTTCGTTATTTAATGAAATAGCTTCAACATTTTTGGGGAAATTTTTGTTCGGCATGGGGAAATTTTAAACGATAGGCAATTATAGCGGTTCAAACGTCATTCCAGACAATGTCACTAGCCGTCAGTGTCAACTAAGATGTCAACAAAAAGGCATTTTTAAGCTGTGACGTCACGTCCTTTTTTAGCGCGGGGTTTTGTAAGTCATATTTAGACTTGCGATAATTAAATGATTTGTGCATATTTTTATGTTTTTGTTTCTGGTGTGTTTATTTGAGACGTAGTTCTTTGCAATGAACCAATAAAAAAATTACACGCAAGTTCCCTATTATAATGTATGTGTGCATTATAATAATTTATACTGATAACAAAATGATCTGTATGTATTTTCCCTAGCAACATGGTAAAAGAAAACAAACTAAAATCGTCAATACGTGATTTTTCTATAAATAACCGGAGTTATGTCAGCATTTGAGTGCATGTTCAGTAACACGCTTCATGTTACATTGCGTTTGAACTGATAGTTTGGCAAGTGTAGGCAGTAGGTAGCGTGGCCGAGCGGTCTAAGGCGCTGGTTTAAGGCACCAGTCTCTTCGGAGGCGTGGGTTCGAATCCCACCGCTGCCAGAGTTTATTTTGGCATTGAATCAAAAAAATATTGGCAGTTTCTAAAAATACAATTTATTGTTAAAATGTTTCTTTTTAAATATTTCAAATTATATTATGCTATGCAAATGAAATTATAGAACTTAAAAAATCAGCACTAATAATATTTATACTCTTAAATCCATGCTCGAAGGACCAAAAACGAACTTTAAAATCTGACCTTGAGGCCGTAGTCAGTGGTGGCCCTCCGCCTCATCACATACGAGATGTCCTTGATGGCCGCGTAGAAGTCGTCGCGCATCAGCCGCAGCGTGCCCCCCGCCCCCGTCCACACGAGCCCCCCCGCACCCGCCACACCCCCCGCCCCTACACCCGCACCCCCACCACCCCCGCACCCCCACGCGACGGTCACCCGCTCGCACACGGTGTAGTCCGCGATCACTCCTGTGCACAACACGAATATTCCTCTGGTGATTAAAATTCAAGGGTTTTGAAACTTACTCCGTACAATTTTAGAACGAAATAAATAACATTTAGGTTGACATTTCATGCTGTCCCTTCTCTCAGTAGGGTATGATAGATCATTTGAATTGTCTGTCTTCAAAACTGTATATTTTTCGGCAGCCAGGGTATTAGAGCAGCACCTGAGGAGTACACAGCCAGCAGGCGAGCCTCGTGTGCAGGGTGCCAGCAGCAAGCGGCGAGAGCGTGTCCCTGGGCCGCGCCCGGCGATACTTCTCGTTCTACCACGCTGGCGCCACACACATACTGTTCAGGCTCTGCCTCCACTGCCGATGCTGCGAGCTGAACAGTCAGAACACATATTCCCAGTTGAACATAATAGCTGGAATTGCTATCGCAATACCAAAGACACAGTCAAGCCACTGCCTACCATGGAAAGGAAAGGAATGAACATTGGAAACAGAAAAGAGTATTTAGTGCTTGGGGCTGACACTACATTAAGAGGTACAAACTCACCATGGTGTCCAGAGCGTTGTCCTTACATTCATTATTCGCCTGTTGTATGTCGTGGAGCCGAATCGTAGTGGAGTCACGTTGCAATGACAACAATAGGTTTCGTCTGTTGAAATATATAGGTTATTTTTTTTTTATTTTCCACACCTTCCAAAAACCCCCCTCAAGAGATACTCTCTAGTCGGGTGGAGCTCACCTGGTGGGGCACCACTGCACATGCGCGACGGGCTTGGCGTGGTGCAGCGTCAGCACGGGCCGCTCGAAGTTGCGCGCGTCCCACACGCACAGGGTGTTCTCCCCACGGGACGCGACCTGCCACGGGTTGAACGGATCCGCGCACACCCCGTAACAGTGACGGCTTGTCGTCATGTTCACTGCCTTGTTTGATAGATCTGTAAGGCAACTCAAAAACGTTGCTGTTGTAAAACACGAAAGGAGACCTTAAATTATACAGAAGACGCCAAAGATATTAGTGACATAATATGACAGCCCTTTGATTTTTGCGTTAATCTCAGTATGCGAACATACATATAGACACGAGGATACCCAAGTCATGCTGCAAGCCCCTCGAAAGACCTGAAGTACACTGGTTAATCCTATGTGAACTAATACTAATGTGAACCACACAGGGAGTATGGGTCACAATGGCAGGTTTTAGCACCATGTGTATGGTGGTATGTCATATTTAGAGATTTCAATATTTAAAGTCGTATATGAGAGCGGCGATTAGTCAGAAAATAACCAACGTTTCCAAAATCAATCTTAAGTTTACCATAAGGACTTTTTATTTAGTTTAAGTTGTAAAATAACTACATTCAAAGATAATGCTACCCACCTCTGAGGTCAAAGATCTTGATGATTTTGAGGTTCATGGAGGCCAACAGCGTCCGATTGGAGCAGTTCGACCAGGCCACGTTGTGTGCCGCTTCCGACAGGCCCATCTCGGCTAGCGGTCGAGAAGGCTCCGCCGGCGAATGCGCGCTGTCTGTTCCTAGATGATAAAATAAATCGTTTCATTCATATCCTTTCGTAGCATCTCACCAGAAGATACCCAAATCCTAGTCCAGGTCATTTGGTGAGGTTCAGTTAGGAAATCAGTTCAGGAATGTATGCAGCAGCACAGTTCTGTTTAGCTCTCATGGTTATGGTGTGATTGAACATACATCGATATTTACAGACTTTGGCACTCTGTCCACAGAGTTTACATGGGTGTTGATTTATTTATTTATTTATTTATTTATTTATTGAATAGAACGGTACCAACACCACTTACACTATTCATACAGTATTTCATCTTATAATTATGATAGAATAATAATAATAATAAATTCATCCATCATTCTCGCAGAACTTCAAGCACTCTAACATAAATAATCTCCTGTCACTCGTAAACAAATCACACTCTGATTTCGAGTCCAGGAATCTGTTTAATATCCTCAGAGAGCGAGGTATTGGAGACATTGCCCTGGCAACAGTTCTGCAAGGTGGTACTGCAAATAGCGAATGCATGCGCGTTCTGCAGTAATTATCAGGAACGAAAATGCGAACTAACTCATTATGCAAATCCAACGCATCTATTTGGTTATGTATGATTTTAAATGCTATCAAGATAAGTTGCATTTCGCGACGGACTTGGAGGGAATTGTACCCAAGGCAACCCAACAAAAACAGTGTTGGATACATATGTGGATAATATCCATTCACACGCTTATATAGACATCTCAAAAATGTCTTCTGTACTTTTTCCAAAATCAACATGTATTTGCATTCATGGGGGTTCCACACAACAGCACTTGACTCCAGTTTACTGCGCACAAGAGTATTGTAAAGTAGTTTAATAACATGATGATTCTGGAAATCGCAAGTGTTTCTAAGCACAAAACCTAGCCTTCGAAAGGACTCCTTAGCCACAGTTGTAACGTGATCATGGAAGGCAAGCTTATGGTCGAATGTAACACCAAGATCTCTCATTGTTAACGTTCGTTGGACGATGGTATCCCCTAGAGTGTAGTTTGCATAAATTGGTTGTCTCATCCGACCAAAAGTCATGACTCGGCATTTGTCAAGGTTAAACTCCATTTTGTTTTCTCTGCTCCATTTATGCACGGCATCGATGTCATTCTGTAATTCCAAGCAGTCTGCCTCGGATCTAATTTCTGTAAACAGTTTGAGATCGTCCGCGTACAGAAGACATTTGGTGTGTTTGAGAACCGAAGGTAAATCGTTAATCATTATTAAGAAGAGCAGAGGGCCGAGTATCGATCCTTGACTGACTCCGGAGCGTGTGTGATAAGGATTAGACTCATAAATGCCTAACCTTACGAATTGTTGACGGTCTCGAAGGTAGTCAGCGAGGAGTTTCAATAGCCCTGGAGCGATGCCTATGTCCATAAGCTTAACGAGCAGAATATCGTTATTGACTTTGTCGAAAGCTTTCTTAAAGTCGAAATATAAAACGTCTACCTGGACACCAAAATCGAGTCTGGACGATATATAATCTACCAGTGTAAGGAGATTAGTGTCCACTGATCTTTTAATTCTGAAACCATGTTGTTGATTCGCAAGATGTGTTTCGGTTTGTTTATAAATGTGGTAGTGTAGGATGTTTTTAAATACTTTAGCTACTGTTGGTAGAATTGCGATTGGGCGGTATTCCTCAACATTGGATTTATTAAAGCTCTTTGGTATAGGGGTAACTCTTGATAGCTTCCATTGCTGAGGATATACGCCGTTTTGTAGGGATAAGTTAAACAAGTGGCATAATGGACTCAGAATAAAAATCTTTAGAGACTTTAGGATATAAGGCGGAAAGTGGTCGGGACCAATTGAGCTATTAGATTTAATTTTGTTAATACCGTATTCTACATCTTTGGCTACAATTTTAGGGATATTTACATAAAAGCTGTTGTTATATGTATTTGTACTAAACAGATTATTGGTGTTCAGAAGGGGGACTTCATCCAGGAATACACTTGAAAAATATTTGGCGAATGCCTCCGCTGCCGCGATACCAGTATGTGTTTGTCCATGAAACGTGATACCTGGTTCGAAGCCTCCCTTGATATCACCCACCTCTAGCCTCGTCAGCAGGCGAGGAGCCTCTGTTGACGTCCCACAGCAGGATGCAGTGGTCGCTGCGGTGCTTCTCCATCGCCACCGCCAGCATGTTCGTCTCCACATGGCTCCATGACACGGAGTTGCACATCCGCTGGTATCGAGCCGCTGAGATATTTTAACAATCCTATATTGTTAGATTAATGTCTTAAAAGAGAAAATCCTTAATACAGAGAGTTGTATGCAAAAATTACCAATATTTACCAAATTGGTGATATATGAGTGATGGAGCCACGCTCTAGACAGTTATGTCTACAGCACAACTGGGCAGGCTCGATCGATTTGATACCACTGTCTCACAGGAACCAATGTAAAGTGGCAGCTTGCTGTCGCGTTTCATTTGGTGAGTGTGATTTCCGGTGGCCCATTTCTCGCCCTCCCTTTACCAATCCCTTTTCCTTTCCTTTCCATACTCTACTTTTAGGTTGGCAACACACCCATGAGTCTCTTTGTATCTCGGATGTCTATGGGCGGTGGTGATCACTTACTGCTTCTTAGCCAGTCTCTACTATAATGCTGTAATGTACCAAGTGGCAGTAAATGGCGATTTATAAACAACATGGTAGTATGCAAGAATAAATTGAATTAACTATGTATATCTTATATTGATTTACATGGAAATGTAATTCATAAGATATAATGTACTCCATTACATGTCCTTCATATATTTCTTTTTCAATTTAACTTGAGGTTAGGACTAACTGTAGGTTAGTAATAGTGGTGCAAGTCGCTCTTAGTCTTGGTTGATTTATTTAAAGACTCAACAAATACTCACAAAACTCCCTTCCAACAAGTCCCAAAGGATCATAAGTCTGTTTGAGTGTAGTGAGCGCGACCCTGCCGCTGGCATATCCCAGCGCCAGCAGAGGCTCCGGCTGCTCCACTATAGCACTGATGTCCACGCAGCGCACTCCGCTGGCACTCTGTGATGCGATGATGGTGGCGCCGCGTGTCGACGATATTGGTGTGACTGCGAAAAATAACATACAATATCAAAGGTTTTATCTTTTAGGATAATATGGTATGGGACACTTTTGGATTTTTTTTTCCATCTATGTTTATCCCACTCTAATGTAAAGTGGGCACACGTTTTCAAGCATATGGCAGAAAAGATTTAGCTTAGTTCTTTACAACCGGCTGCCTGCCAGACGTCAACACCCTTTGGAGGATGTCAAATATTCACACTGATGCATAAATAAACACAAAATAAAAATACAGGATCTGTGATACAGCTAGTGAGCAGCTGGCTCTAAAGCGAGAGGACATGGGTTTGATTTCTGAACCGAGACGATTTTTTGTAAGACCCATGGATATTTGGTTTGAATTTGGGTGTTGTGAGACTGCAGTCTCTCATAGTTTAAACCTAATGTGGGGTTAGGAGTATATGTATGACTGTAGTATTTATTCAAAAAAATTACGCAGACTGGTTCACTAATCAGGGATTAGTGCTGACTCAATACAGATACAATATACCTACATAATTTTATAGCTTAAAGTAGGAGACATCATCAGGTTCAATAATGGCAGGTACACACCAGCCGAACAAAGGCGAAAGAATCTATATCTGTTGCGTTCCCACAAACAAACTTTCACTGTTGTGGGAATGAAACAGGCATGCTTTGTTTTCCTTCGTTCAGCCCAGTGTGTACACACCATAAGGCTATAAAAAGGTTTGTAGGGGGCATACTGCAGGAGCACCAGTAAAGCTCCAGAGAGGACGCTTCCATGGCTAGCTGACTGGGACTGGGACTGGTGGCGCTGCATCCCAACTTGGAGGTTTTCCACTGAAAGGTAGGAGAGTATGTGGGCAGGCAATGCCTAAACAGCAGGTTTACAGGATGAGTGCAGGTCGCCCAAGCGGCCCTGCCGAACTGACTGACAGTCTCTGTGGCGCAGCAGGCAAGTAGCTGGCTGTGAAACGTGAGGTGGCGGGCTCGATTCCAGCATCGAGACAAATGTCTGTGCGGCCCACAGATATTTGTTTCAGGTCTGGATGTTGTGAGACCGAAAGTCTTTCGTAGTTCCTGATACTATGTGTGTGATTGTAGGGTGTATTTATTATTTATTATTATAATACATCATTTTGTATACAAAGTTAATAAGGCAAGATATCACAACAGTTATTAAAGCTGCTCATTAATCTTATCTACTGTAAACAATTTCACTGCTCATTATTATTATACATGGTATTGAACACATTAATAGGAAGTGAAAATAAAGGGTAGACTATAACACATAGGTACTAAGTAAGTAAAAATAAAACTCACAATAAGACACTAACCTGAACCCTGGCCAGTAAAGTTTACCAAAGAATGGTGGAGGGACTATGGAGAATGAGTAAAATGAGTAATTGTGGGCAAATTATAATGCTGATAATGTAGACTAAATACTTGAATATACACGACGCCCCTTACTTATAAAAATATTTAAGCGCTGCTTATATTTAACCATAGTTTGTACCTTTCATTTTTAAACAAAGCAACGCAAGGAAAAATGTTACAGACTATACTTAGCGAAAAGATAAGCGAAAATGTTTTAATAAGTAAGGCCCATCATCGGATAATCAACTAATAATGTTGTTTGATGTAAGTAGCAGAAATGGGCGGCATACATAGTAAGAAACAAAGTGCAGCTATTATAGAAAGTAAAAGCATTTTTTATATTATTGACTCCTACAATAAACTATGTAGAGTTAGAGGTACATACTCAGGTAATGCGTGTACTAAACACACAAACTTACTTACAAGTAGTTTTCTTTTCGATTTCTTTGATTCGCGCAACTTCGTATAAGGTTATGTCTGGACCCCATATTATAAATTTGTCGTGATGTACAGGCGACCAAATTACGTCCAGACGACCACCTGACATCATGGTCACTTAATAAAGCGTGATAGCAAAACAATAGCACGACTTTCTGTTTATTTTCGAATAAAATGCGAGCCAATGATAAATGTTTTGACGTTTATTGCGTTTAGTTATTGCTCTAATTTCTTTACATCATACTTTACATCAAAAGATTTTCATTTACCATTTGCAATAATTAAACACATTTTATTTTATTATCTACATGTTTTTATATTTCTGAACGAAAAAATAAATGTCACGGACAATGTTGCTACATAAAAAACTCAATTTACCTTAAAATACCGAGATAAGTCGAAAAGGTATCAATTATGGCCTTATTATGGCACACTTTTTCTAACCACATAAATATTTATTTCTACAAACGCGTCTCCTGATTTAGAGCACTTCTTCTGCACAAGATTTTTTCGAAACAAAACACAAAAAACATCTACACACCAAACAAGGTTATTATTGTCTCTTGCTCATATTGAGCCGAGTCTCCTGCACTAAAACATTACTCAAAACACCTACACAAAACAAGTATTTTTATCTATGGTCCATTGTTCTACGAGCAGATGACAGCTAAAATCGTTGTTTTGCGAATGTGTTTTTAGGATGTTTTGTGTAATGTTTTAGTGCAGGAGCCGCGTCTCCTGCACTAGCTTATTCGAAACAAAACACTGCAGGAGACGGCAGACGCGGCTTTGTAATGGAATGGACCAAAGACAAAATATTGTAGAAATACCATGTTTTGTGTAATGTTTTTGCAGGAGACGCAGCTTTACGTATAAAATAGGAACTAACTAAAGCCGGGTCTCTGGATTTTTTATCTATGGTCTATTGTACTGCGAGCGGGTGACAGCTAAAATCGTTGGTTTGCGTATATGTTTGAGTGTTTTGTTTCAAAATAAAGCTAGTGCAGGAGGCCCGGCTTTAATTGAAATCTCCTAAATAGTAGGGAAAGTTAAACATTAAAATAATGCCCTAAAGAGGTCGCTAGAACAGCACGACACCGTTCATCAACCCTTCTGTCTGTGACAGATTCTCGTAAAGCTAGTGACTACTGACGAATTTATGTGAAATCTGTTTGCACGTAAACGTGAAACTAAGGATATTTTGGTGCCGCTGCATCTCTTCCTTCGGTGAGTCGTAGAATATAGACGAAGTGTCGTTCAGAAAGTGGTGTAATTGGTGCGTATTTGGGTTCAATGACGTGATGCCAGTGTTTACGAGGACGGCAACGCCTCCCGTTTTCACACAGTTTCACGCGTATTGTCTTGAAGTTCTCACGTGCTGGTGTAGGGCAAGTCGGTTCGCTTGACTGGCGAGGGTGTATTACTGTGTCCGTGGCCGCGTGCAGTCCAGTTAGATCAATATTACCGAGGTGTCCATACGGCGACGTCCGTATTCGTGATTCACACACGTACGATTGATTTTCCGCGATTTTTCCTCATTAAATACGTCTGGCCACGAACTGTAGGACTTTCCGTCGCTTTAATAACAAAAACCTACAGTTTCTTTGAACCTGAAGCGGCGGCGTAGTGTTTATCGAGTGAAAGTAGATTATGGGACAGGCGAGGTGTGTTCGGTCGTCTCCTGCTCGCGGGAGACGGTGCTGAGCGCCCGTGATGTTCTCTGCTATAGCATACCAGCTCTCTACTAAGTTTTTGGAGGAAGAGAAAGAGGTTTGTGTGCATATTGCATGATAACTAACCAATAACACCATGAAAAAGAACTGAACAACAAACAGACAACATTATGAATAATAGAACCAAACAATGAGTCACATGATTACTTCATTGTTGCGGTCAGGGAATGAATTACAGTATTTATTGTACCAATTAATTTAAAGTTAATATATTGAACAATAGATATGAAAAGAGATATTCTTTTTACATTTTGTCTTTACCTTATTGTTAATGATTTCACAAGAAAGGGCATGATTACGATTTCTAATCAACCTCTGTACTAAATGAACTTCAATTGGTTTTTTAATTGACTTTAAATAGGGAGGAGAGAACACAGTAATGATTTTTTTTCAAAGGGGAATGCTATTCCCACACCATTAACAAATCAATCAAAATATCTCTATTTTATGCAAATGATAAGACAGCATACAACAAGCCAGAAGGATTATTGAGGCTGTAGGTTCAATTCCAGCACCAAGACAGAAGTATTTGTATGATCCACAGTTATTTGTCTTGTATTGTGGGTATCAATGACTGACTGTGTGGTATTTATTGAAATGATACTTCTTTTGGTGCATTTAGGTGAGAGTAAAATTGAGAGCTGTCCACACAATTACGGCAATCCAACAGTATGAAGTTGCCCACAATCCAACAGTATGAACTTGCCCATTAAATATTTAAAAATGTATGTAGGCAGCCCATCGTAAAAACTAAGCCAAATCCTATCTGCAATGTGGTTCAGAAAGTTTGTTGTGCGGATCCTACATTGAGGTGAGATAAGGCAGGTAGAAAGAGAGAAAAAAATATTTTACTCGTATACAGACTAGACCTAAAGAATACATCAAAACATGTTGTTACTATAATTTTTGCAAACCTTGGGTGGCCTAAGGTTTTTGGTGTCATCATCAACCACCATAATGTATTCCTATTCATTCAATAAGTACCTCTTTAATGACATTATCTGATGACTAATTAACAATTAAACATGGCTTCACCATTCCAGATGACAAAACCTTATAAGAAGTCTATGAAGCTGTTGTTTGGTTACGTAATTAATTAATCACATAAATTAATTCTAAATTGCTTGTGATTAATTGAGCTTTGTAGTATGTTTTCTATATCATTCCTTTGCAAAATATTGTGGATCGATGCAATGCTTGGGTATTAGGAAAATATTTAATGTTAACATATTAAGACAGCCTCCATGGCGCAGCCGGCTGTGAAGCGAGAGGCCGCGGGTTTGATTCCGGCACTGAGACAAATGTTTGTATGGCCCACAGATATTTGTTTCAAGTCTGGGTGTTGTGAGACCAAAAGTCTCCCATAGTCTCTGACACCCATGATACAGGTTATACCTAGTGTGGGGTCAGGACTAGGTGTGTGACTGTTGGGTGTATTTATTATTTATTAAGGTCATCCCCAGTCCCCAAAGTCCCCAAAGGGTCAAAACAGTGTTAAACTAGAAAATGGCAGCACTTAAATCTTGCCAAGGTTAATTCTATCCCTCCTTGTGATAGGCATCTCGTTCAAAATATTAATTTGGTATATCTAGAATTGGAAGTCAGAATATCATGGTTCACAATATAAGTATACAGCCATTAGACCAATAAGGAAATAATTAAATGCTAGTATTTTTAGAAAACTAGTTGCTCACGGCTCTGCTGTAGTGATAAAAAATAGTCTATGTCACTTATTGATAGATGATCTTTCTAATAGTAACAGATTTTCCTAAATCACCCGTATAGTTTGATCTCACTCTCAAAGTCACGGATTGACAAATATTATTTATAGATCGCAGGAAGAAATATTTACTGACTATCTGGTATTGTGGATGATCTGGAATCGTTATGAATTCCTCTGCCTACTTTACAGTTTATTTCATGGTACTCTGCTTGGTAGGAACTGCTTCAGATTATCTAAAACTACATATTTCTAGTACAGTCTGTGTAAAAATGTCATTTCTCATAAACCCTGGAATAACTTCCCTCCTCGGTGTTATCTTTGGGCTCCTTCTTCAAAGGAAGCTAAGTATTGTCACAATAGGCAGTGGCTTAGCTTTATCCCTGACTTTGCCTGTGCCTGAAGGCCATTAAATACATTGTAATTCTGCTATTTAATTGTGAATTATCGCTTGCTTTAACGGTGAAGGAAAACATCGTGAGGAAACTTGCATACCTGAGAAAATTCTTCACAAGAATTTCGAAGGTATGTGAAGTCTACCAACCCGCATTAGGCTAGCGTTTTAGACTAAGGCCTAACCCTTCTCATTGGTAGAGGAGGCCTTTGCCCCGCAGCGGGACAGTAACACAGAGCTGATGTTATAATCCTGCTAATATTACAGGTAGATATAATTCCATTACATTATCAATAATCTCAATACAATAAAACATGTAATCCGTAAAGTAACAATCGTTATCGCCAGCGTTACGCCGAGCCGCTTATCACAGTCACCGGCCGTAGATCTTCACACTGGTGTGGTAGAACACAATGCCGAAAAACTGTACCGAGGTTACTGTGGTCACATATTCGAATACACGTGTTGGAAATTATATTGCATAATGTGATTTGTGGTTTCCGGACGTTTTATCATCATCAGGTATTACAAATTTTATTTTAAATGGTGCTAAATTTCGCGGAGTTTTGTGTTTGTACTGTATTCTAAAAAGTTAATTTTGGAAAATATTTATAATTCATTTTTTCATTCATCAATTCATTTAAAATTATTTGACAGTCTCCGTGGCTCAGCGGGCTAGTAGTCTGCTGTGATTGTGAAACATGAGGGTGCAGGTTTGCTTTCCGCACCGAGATAAATGTTTGTGTGACTCACAACCGTGGGCCACAGATATTTGTTGCGGGTCTGGGTGTTAAGAGACCGTAAGTCACCCACGATACAGGTTCAACCTACTGAGGGCTCAGGACTACGTATATGTCTACGTCTTTACGATAAGGGCACACGGGGCCTGTACCCTGGGCCCCCGACCTTACGGGGTCCCCGAAAGGTCGATAAATACTTACATTCTCTTACACGACCAATATTTTTACTCCAAGGACCTCCGGATTCTTGTGTGCCCAGGGGCCCACGCATGCCTTAAGACGGCCCTGCGTATATGTGACTGTTGGGTGTATTTATTTTTCATATTCCACCTAAAAAGTCCTAAACTGGGCTGAATAACGGAAGTCTTGTAACCGACTAGCATTTATCATATTGATGAAAGAAGCGAAAGAAGTGTGTTTGGATCTTAGCACTTGATGCTCCATAATTTCGGCTACCCTAATAATATACAAGCGTGAATTTATGGACGTTTAGATATGTTCACGGCGCGTCGTTCAAAAAATATTCTTAAAGCTAAAAAGGGATGTTTTAAAAGTTTTATTTATAGCCAAGAAGCATCAAAAGGAAGCCACAATGTTTATAATTCGTATACCATTCGTGGCCTAAATTGGCCGCATCAAGTTCCGCTATTAGTGAATTTATTGGAATCGTCGGCGAGTTATGTTGTTTCGTCCGTCGTCGGGGAACATTTTGGGATATTCGGACGGCGCGGCGCCTTGAAGTTAAAACTTAACATGAATTCCACTGAGAATGACTAGAGTTATCCTGGTTTCCAAACAAATATCCTTCCGCCTTCTTGATCTATTGATGGATTGATAATTTAATAACCTAGCTGTGGGTCTAAGGTACCGTTATATAAGTCAATCACAATTAAATTCTACTGAATGGTACAGTGACACCTAGATAGATGCCAAGTTGACCCCAGATTTTTTACTATATAATCAATTATGTACTATGGTCCCAAACACCATTTCTGCTTAGCATATTATATCTGCTACCGATCCAAATTTTTATTACCATTTTATTATTTCCTAATTCTATTAGTCGTATACAGAAGCTTCGTTGGCATGAACACTTTCACTGAATTCATATAAATGTAAATTTTGATTGTTAGTAGTGAGAGCCGTTATCTCCCATCGTGGGAACGACCGGCTTTATAGAGCGCTCAACGCTGAGCCACATTCTGTTCCACTGAACCACTAGGAAATCCGTTTAGTGTTAATTGTTAATTCCCGATGTAGGTCGGCTAGGTTGTGTAAGGCATACGGCATCAGCTGAACTGAATTCTGATGAAGGGTTATGTTCTTGCCTCATTACACGATGCTTATTATCATTAAATTCTAATTTTAATTCTGTTTTAGTTGGAACTAAAGAAACTAAATTTCAATTAAGTATTGTTTCGTTTTCTCTGATCTGCATTTTCTATTAAACCTTTTAGGTAGAAAGGTCTAGTCGCCTCTTTAAAACGCTTATTGTCACATAATTTCAATTTTTACAATAGTTTTCTATATAGCTATTTCAAGTTTGATTTAGTTTTTTCATTGTGTTTTGTGTATGTGTCAGTGTACTAAGTTCTGTTAGCAGTTTCATTTATTACCACTGACGAAACATTAAACGGTATTTCGGTTTAATTAACTGAATAGAGACATATCCGGACTATCCAGATTAAAATGATGTTTTTGACTGAAATTGGAGCTTCCAGTTCAGGATCCTTATTATTTAATTACTTTCAGAAATGAATTTGAATAAATCATCGATCTTTGTTAAGCATTCAGTACAGGAAATGTATCAGAGCATTCGTCATTTCTATTTCTGTACATTTCAAACTATATCGCGTGAGGTTTTCAATACACCATACCACTTGTTACTTGTTACTTCGGTTTACAAATTCAGTTAAATATGCATGTATGTTTTTTAATTTGTCTCACTGGTGATTCATGCTTGTTAATATTTTTCGCACGGTACTATCGTAACGGGACTATGGTCTGCGTTACTGTGAGTAAAGACAATGTCCAGACATGTAGATTTTTTTACTAGTTAACTAGTACGTGATTTATGGTAACTGATTTATGAAATGACGTCATTCATGAAAGTCATGGATCGATTGTTCAGCGCCGGATCTAAACCTTGGCATTGGCGCCAAAATCAACTTCGATGCATTTGAACGTTAGCTAATAGTTATACAAGTTTTATTCAAACAGGTGAATTTAGCGACCTCATGAATTGCCCGTTTTGGGGTACCTGTTGCCCTAAAGTGTGCGCTAAATTACGTTTTCTCTTCCGAAATTTCGTAGATTTGGACATGCTATTTTCCATAGACAAATTTTGTACTAATCATCGAACTCAGCACCTCTTGCCTTTCTTCCCAACAACTTGCGCTACATCTGTTTGTTGTAACTATGAGTATTGAGAATAATAATTATTATCAACTGGATTTACCATCATAATGATTCATCTGACAATGGGGAAGGGGTTTATTACATATGTCAGCACTTGTAGTGGAAACTCCGACGTGAACACACGCCAAGTGCGAGATAAACTTGTGATTGTGATTAGAAGTATCATAATTGTGATAGTTTTGTGATTCGCGACAAATAGGACAGTTGTTATGCCGCGCTTGTATTGTGTGAGTACTTAATAGGGTTACCATTATTACAGATTTCTACGGATTTTTATTATAAGATGCATGAGAAAGATAGCATAGTGTTCGAATAAAAGCTAGACTTTCTTTGAGTTGCTGCCGGAACTATTAATAAGGTAGAAAAAATGAAATAGCATTTTTTATATTTAAAACTACTTCGTGGAATTAGGGCCAATTGCAGCTCCGCGATAAATCTCTATCCCAAATCGTTATTTAAAGATAGGAGTGAGCTGTAGGACAAATCGAGGTAACTCTAGATTAATAATAGCGCTACAAGTCGCCCTAAAATACATTTGGTATTTTCATTACATTTGGTTCGGGAAAATAAATATATAGATAAGACGTTCGGTATTTTGGATGGATTTGTCCGATAATTTAAGTGATACCTGGTAAACGTATGCGCAGAAATGACGAAAATGATTCACGACTTCACGAGCCATGAGTCAAGCGTGTACAAGGTCGCGGGTTCGCTTTTGTCCAAATTGACCGGGTCATTGTCATTTCTTTGATAAACCCGCTAGACGACCGATTACAAGTATGTATGTCATTTATTTTCGTCCAGTGATATATAGTTTATTTCACTTTGACCATTTATCTTAAATTTTATATTATTGCTTGTTTTCGTGTTTGATTACTTGCGTCCTGGTCAAGAGTCAAGTGGTCACATACATCGGCCATGGACTCAAGAGTCACGACTCACGACTCAAGTAGATTGCGCCCCACAGACATACACGTAGTCCTGATCGCACGTTAAGAAACCAGTCTTATATCAAAGGAAACTACGAGAGACGTAAACTCTCAACACCCACTCCCAAAATAAATGTTAGTGGATCACAGTTTTATCTTGGTCTCGCGGACTCGCATTCACAGTATAATAAAACTGACAGTCCCGCGAAAGCTATTTAAAGGCGTCTCCTGGACCTGTTTTTCTCAAAGCAAAACAGAAAACAACATAAGCTCACGCCTGTATCCCCGAAGGAGTAGGCACAGATGCACTCGCGAACTAAAACACCCACATTTCACCGAGCTTGTTCCGTCCCGTCCCAGATGTGATAGGGGCGAGCCTATCGCCATATCGGGCACAAATTCCAGACTCCGGGCTGACGGATTTGACGGCGGGAAAAACACAAAAACATACGCAAAACAATGATTTTTGTTGTCTCCTGTTCATAGAACAATGGGTCATAGATAAAAATGTGTGGCGAAACCACGTTTTGTGTAGGTGTTTAGTGTAATGTATTAGTGCAGAAGACGCGGCTTCAAGTACTCGCTACATTTGATTCTTTGGTCGGAGAGTCCTTCTTAGTTTATGTTGCAAACCGCCGAATGTTCATACACTTAAGGATGCCTTATTTCGTTTAAGGCCGCCTTATCTGTCAAAATTGTATGACGAAAATCAATGTAAGAAGCCGTTAAAGTTGAGCAGCGTTTGACCATTCGGGCGTTAACTTGGTATATTAGATGAAGTCATTGTGAATGATAATTGGGCTTACCCCCGTTGTCATGATGTATCTAATAGATGTTATAAAAAAAATAATGAATAAGCCGGAAAGCGGAAGTGCTTGCGCATTTGTTTTTCTGATTAGAATTGCGACGTGATATCATGTGTGTTGCGATAACAGTAATAGTCATGGCCCATGGTCCATGGCACAATGTTGTGGGGATAAACAGATGCATGTTTAAAATAAAGAAAAAACTGTGTGAAGTCACATGAAAAAATGATTCAAGATGCAACAGATGGCACAGCTATTGTGAGTAAAACTAAATCTCACATAGCACTTCCAGAATAACGAATAATTCAGTCTTCTGGTCTTAGGCCCACAATCTTTTTAAATCGATGTCCATTTTTGGAATATTTGTCATGTTTTCGAATACCGCCATTGTGCGAGTAGTTTATGAAGTGTGAGGCTTTAGAGTTGATCCGCGCACAGAGACAAATATTTTTTTTTCTCCTACAAATACATATTCTTGGTGGTGTCAGACCGAATGTTTCTAGTGGTTCATTATACGGACAAGACTTGAGTCGTACTGTTAGGTGTTATTTCTATTGGGTGGTGTTACTTTTTCATATACCATTCAAAAGCATTTTGGAACCCTACCTTTTGCTCAGCCTCAGGCATATGTTCATCCAGTTAGTCCTTATTCTGAGAAAGCTAGACATTGCGTACTCCGTGCTGGAATTTCTGATGAATGGCGCTGCACACCGCCGCAGTAACAAATGGCCCACGTTATACATGATGCATGAGAGTGTATTAACCGGTTAATGGAAACAGTTTCTAATTCGGCCGTCGATGATCTTTATAATGAAGTTTCATTTTCTAAAATGAATATCTGTGCAAAATGGCTACCTATTATAAATAATGAAAGATGTTTAAATTATGCAGTGACAAACAAAAAGTTTAAATAACAGGTAAAGTGCTACCCGTTGGAGGCGGCACATTTATATGTTCCATAAGCGTATGGCCCACCGGAGGCCGAGCCGCCCGTTACTATTTAAAGTAAACTAGAGGCAATTAGCTTTTGGATGTTAATAATATTTACACTGAAACCTACCTCTTCGGGTATACAGGTGTGAGCTTATGTTATGTTATGTTTTTTATAAGACACAAATTCCTCTTAAATGTTGTATTCCTTTTTGAAATGTTAATATTTAAAAGGTAAAAAAAATATATACGTGAAAATATACTTCTATTTAATATTTTGAATTTACAACCAACCGAACATTTGAAGCAAATCGTAAATATGTCCTCGTAATAAAATTAGTAAACAGACTCATAATCTCGGTAGTAAAAGATGAAAGTGAACTGAATATAGAATGTGTGTTGAATCAGTTAAATCATAGAATTTAATACATATTATATCAGTGAGCTTGTTATAGTTGAAATTGTTTATATTTAGTATGGAATTTCTTGAAGCTCATTTTAATGCTTCTTTTGCTACCAGTTCGGTTCTTCCATTTTGATTTTTTTGACGTGGATTTCTGTGATACATTCTTATTGAACATGTCGGGCCTGGCAATTAATTGGTCCTGTTGGTACAAAAAACTGTCTATAATCTATAGAACAAAATATAGAAACAATTAATTTACTAATTATGACATTAAGATGTTACATTGACACTCTAGGCCTGCTTGTATTGTGGACATGTAAGCTATTTCTCTGGTTTTTACTTTGAAGACGTTATGGCGTAGCTCTACCACTCCATGTTGGAATTATCTGGTAGGATTTCTTACCTATATAGGAAAACAATATACGAAATGTGACTTGTGAGGGAAAATTGTAAACGTTCAAACGCTTAGTTTTTTCCTCCAGGTGGCAATGTTAGTGCATCGCGCCGAAATATAAATTACAATTATTATGGTTACGATTATTGCGAACCGGTTTTAATTTTAACAGTTGTTTCTCCTTTCATTATTAGAAAGGTCACATTTGCATTGCTTTTAATAACTTCGTGAACAACGTTTGATTTCTCTGAATTTATTGATTCTTCTGGTATTTTTGGTATCGATGGACGATGGAGACCACTTACCACTATAATGTGACGTATCTCGTTTATCAGAAAGTTTAGGTTCTAACTCCTAACTTAAAATCTGACGTTCTGGAATCTTTGTTGGAGTACCCAATTCCACAAGCTAATACTCAACCAATGCAGTCATTTCACGCCATTTTCTATGGAACAATAGTACCTAAACTACTTTTGATCAAAGTAATTTACTGTTTATTTATTTACTCTGTTTATCCCATGATCGTATATGATACTCGTAATACAATAGCCTCGTTAACGACAATAACATGAACATCTGTCTAATAAGTAATTCTGAACGCACGCGGCTAATTGGTATGGCGCGTGCGCAGTCGGCTCCACATAGCGCCTACTTCTTTGTGAGGGTCGATTGGCATGGCACTCACGCAGCTCTAACTGTCTTCCTATGACGAAAGCAGAATTTGAGGTGGATTTTTTTGGGATAAACATTTGGCAGAATTTGCCGTTGTTTCTCTTTTATTGGAACCGGTTCGCGACATGTTGACATAGAAATGTTTAAATTACTTTTAATCATTATATCAGATATTCTCCTAATCTTTGTATTTGATTATTTATCTTATTATCACAGACACAAGATTAAACTGCAGTTCTAAGTACGCAGTGTACGATGTCAGTGTGCAGTTCTAAGTACGTATCGATTGTCGATTGTCGTTGATATCAAAATGTGCTCCAGTCTTTCTTAATAATATGTCGTGGATATTGGATTCACTCCTCCAGATATCATATCCACTCCTCTCATTCCTTCTGAATATGAATCCAGTATTGTCTTTGGTTTGCATTTTTTATGCGAGTTTTAATTATGTATGTGCTTTCACCTACATACTTTCAACATTAAACAAAATCAAAAACTATTGTAATACTCTTTCAAATATCAACTAGATTTTTAGGAATTCCCTATATTTTCTTACGGCTCCACTCATTTAACACAAAATATGCAAATAATTTCACTAATAAAACGTATAGAAACTGTTACTATAGTTACTCATTCTGATAAGGTTATCGGTGAGTCAACAAGAATTTGTTATACAATACCATTTATACAGTTCAGTACTACAATTTATACAGTTATTAAGAATGCTTTTGCAATTTGGCTTAGCAAAATAAGCGAACAGCTACAGAGGACATCAAAAACTATACAGGGCATTTCCAAAAACAGGACATGTCCTGGCAAAACAGTTGTTTGGCAACCCTATATTAAGGGAACGCCCAATATGGAAAACAACCCACAAGGACTGCGTAATTTGCAAGCCGGTTTTATTCGGTCGTCGATCGGAGGACGTAGTGGGACTTACTTTCGATTACTTACATATTCGACCGTTGCACGTTCAACGCATTTTTATGAAACAAGTTAATACTGAGCAACGCACACTGAGATCGATTCGAGAAATTAGTCGAGTTATTTGTCTTAAATAAATAACACCCAACTGTCACATATATAGTCCTGACCCCACACTAAGATCGAGTCTTGTGTCATGAGTATCAGGAACTACGAGAGACTTTCGGTCTCACAACACCCAGACCCGAAACAAATATCTGCGGGCCACACAAATATTTGTCTCGGTGCGGTGATCGAACCCGCGGCCTCTCGTTTCACAGCCGGCTGCTCGCCCACTGCGCCACGGAGGCTGTCGTGTCGTGTCGTCTTAGTCTCGGCTTTGAGCTGATCCTTGCCACATTGTATCTTTCGAAATTATAGTTATCAGCTTCCGTCAGTCTAGACTTGTTAACGCTTATCTTAATTACGAAAGCAGTGAATGTTTAACAAATTTCGGCTAATTGCCACTGAGTCAGGCGACGGAATCTCGTTTATCGGCCATGCGTCTGATAAAAACGCTTGTTTCGTGTGCCAACACCGTATTTGGACGGGTCCTTTCTATACGAGTTAACGGACTTGTAATAGAGAGACTACACCTATTTTCTTAAAGGTTGTTCAATATTTTTTATGTACCTATCTATACCTTGTGACTTTTAATAACATAAGCTCACGCCTGTATCCCCGGAGGAGTAGGCAGAGGCGCACTAGCGAACTAGAACACCCACATTTCGCCGAGCTTAGTTCCGTCCCAGATGTGATTGGGGGCGAGCCTATCGCCATATCGGGCACAAATTCCAGACTCCGGGCTGATATGGAAACATCCAATATCACTTTGCCCGACCCGGGGATCGAACCCGAGACTTCGGAACGGTAGTCGTACCGAAATACCACCACGCCACCAAGGCAGTCGAGCAGTTTAATATCAAGATTGTATTTCCTGTATATCTTAGTAGGATTATATGTATGTCAATCTGTAACTATATTTGTACATATATAATGAAAGCGCTCTATTTAATTAACTTCTTTAAATACCTATCTGTGGAAACATGTGATTGGTGTATAGTGCTTTGTATAGTCTTGTTTTTGTATCACCGTATGTTCCCTGAAAAAATAAATTAAAATTAACTAAAATGTCAAATATGTCAAGTGCTTGAAGAGTAGCCAAACGCTACTACAATCATTTTGTTGTGTCCAATGTTTTGTCAGTGGTATCAAAACCAATGTTTTGTCATTTGAATGTTCATTTGATCATCCTTTCGAAAATCGGACATTGATAATATCGGCATATATATCGGATAGTTTCGGCAAACCAAACTACGCACGGGTTACAAAACATAACTCGCTTCTCGAGCGACATTAAAAAAGGAGAAGGTCCTCAATTCCTATGTATTTTTCTTTATAACTTCAAGCTCGGTTTAAAATGCATTTAAGATTCTTGTTACGATAAAGATAACGTCCGATGCGCCTATTTCGTAACGTTATCTACATAAGATTTGATTATATTGATAAGATTTCAGATAAATGTTATCTGTAAAATATTTAGTCGTTTATCTGTAATATTTGGATATTAAAATATGTTAATGATTTGATCAATGTAAATTAGGTTAGGTTAGGTCATACTACTAAATTCGCTTTATGGATTGGGGTTTGAAGAATTCCGCCACCACGGTATCCCCTGTATGTCGGAAGAGATGACTAACAGCCAATCTTAGCCAATCTGCAGTTTTAATGTGCAATAATAAAATCAGCCCAGTTATATTACTGTGCCACAGCTGGGCATGGGCCTCTCCTACTAGTGAGAGGGATTAGGCCTTAGTCTACCACGCTGGCCTAATGCGGATTGGTAGACTTCACATTCCTTCGAAATTCTTGTGGAGAAATTCTAGGGTATGCAGGTTTCCTCACGATGTTTTCCTTCACCGTTATAACAAGCGATAATTCACAATGAAAACACACTTAACATAGAAGTCAGAGGTCTATGCTCTTTTTTGGGGTTGGTGTCGAACCTGCGACACTTGTCTCGGCAGTCCGTACTATGCCCAACTGAGCTATCGCTGCTTATCAAGTGTGCAATAGATTACAAAAATTAGCCAATAAGAACAAAGTTTGAGCGTGACGCCGTCAAATGCCTTAATTTGATTGGTGCATCTTCGCGATCTATCAACAACTCGAACTGAGATCGTTTACCGGGATCTCCGATTAGAGGACATTGGGAATGGTGAACGTGCAGCGGAGGGCTGTCGTAGCACTCCTTTAGTTGTACTTTTGTACATGCGATCCCGGGATGGATGGTCTTGTGGCTGTCATTGATGCTGAAAGCATTCCTTAATGATGGGCATTCAGCACTCGACAATTGGAGACGAGCCGAAATCCGGCACCGTGCGGTTACGCCAGAAGACTGTGTCTCTCGCATAAGGGAACTCGGATAATATTGTATTTTTTTAAATATTATAAATTAACTGAAGTGTATCTGTACCGATGTAACACTGTTGAAATACTGTACTGTATTTTCTGAGTCGTGAAACAGTTTTTAACGCACGCGAACATTATTCCATTTATGATAATGTCCAAAGAATTTGCGTGCGCTGTGTGCAGTGTGCCACAAAAATATCTGTTACGTTACACACGTGATCTTATATAATGTTAGTGCATGCGGGTCAATGTACCAGACATTTCAGCATTTTTTAACCAATTAAAGCAGTCTCAGATCCGGAGACTATGAAGAGGCCGCAGGTTAGATACTCGCATTGAGACAAATATTTGTGAGACCCACAACTAGTGATTATTTGTTTCGGGTCTGGGTGTTGTCAAACTGAAAGTGTTTCACACCCACAAACCACGACTAGTATCTTACTGTGGAGTGATGACTATGTATGGAACAGTTAGACTGCTGTACTACCCTTGAACTAAACTCTGTCGAAATCAAAAAGAATTTTGGAAATCAGTCCACTTTTGCCGGATTTATTCTCTCAGAGGGGGTTGACGTCAGGTAGGCAGCTGGTCGTAAAAACTAAGCCAAATCCTTCCTGAAACATGCTTGAAGTGTGTTGCGCCAACCCCACATTAAGGTGGGTATAGGGCAGGTAGAAAGAAAGTCCACATTTGCTGGAGAAATCATGTAAGAGACACGTTTGAAAGACTTTTTCCCATCAGCTACAGTCGGTGAAAAAATTATGATAAATATCACTAGCAGTGACGTACCACACGTTAGAGCCATAAAGGCTGCCTCCTCACTGCCCACTCTCATTAACACATAAATTCCACTGCGAATTGTTCTGATTTAAAAATACCATTTGATAGTCGAGTGGATGGCGCGTGCCGTCATGCGGCCTACAGCCATTCCACACAGGTTTTAAATGAATATCGTGTCTAGGTCTTTACGGATGATAAACGCGAGTTTGAAGTCCTAAAACCACGAAACACCTATGCAACTTCACTGTTGTGTCCGCGCGACACACTTTAAGCATAGCAGAATAGATACAGCTTTAGTTTTTAAAAGCGGGAAGCCGGGGAAAATCCTGCGAAAATTGCGTTACAAATCTGATTTGCCCGATCTGAGATTGAACTTGGGACCTCCCATACACGTTGACACTGGAACAACGAAGCGACACGTCTAGATAGCCACATCATTTTATGAACGGCAGAAAGAGTTATCGTCTATTGTATTTCTTATACATACATTCACGCCCATATTCCCGAAGGAGTAGGCATTGGCTAACTAGCGAACTAGAACAACCACATTTCGCCGAGCTCACATCCATTCCAGATGTAATAGGGGGCGATTCTATCGCCATATCAGGCACAAATTCCATACTTCGGCTGATACTCTTTCTTTCTTTCTAACTGTCCTTATCTCACCTTAATGCGGGGTCGGCACAATACACTTTTTCAAGCATGTTACAGAAAGGATTTGGCTTAGTTTTTACAAGCGGCCGCCTGCCTGACGTCAACCTTCTTAGAGGGAGACCTTGGCTGACACTGAGTAGAAAAATTTAATATCTCTGTCCAACCTGGGTACAAATTCGAGGTGTCAGGACGACTACCGCGCATGCAATACCATCGCGCCACCGAGGCAGCCGGTATTGCTTATAATCCTCATTAAGGAGTTGTGCTCGGTGGCGTAGTTGTATTTCGGTATGACTCCCGTCCTGAGGTCTCTGGTTCCCAGAGTCGGGCAAAGTTATATTAGATTTTTCCATATCAGCCTGGAGTCTGGAATTTGTGCCCGTAAGGCGATTGGCTCGCCCCCTATCACATCTGGGACGGTACTAAGCTCGGCGAAATGTGCGTATCTAGTTCGCTAGTGCACCTCTGCCTACCTCTTCGGGGATACAGGCGTGAGCTTAGTTTATGTTATGTGTAAGGAGTTGTCTGTGTGTGCAGTGTTCGTGCCTGGTCCCGCGGCCCGCCCCCGGCATGTCCAAGAAGCCGGCCGCGCAGCCCACGCTGCACAAGGTGATCATGGTGGGCTCGGGCGGCGTCGGCAAGTCCGCCCTCACGCTGCAGTTCATGTACGACGAGTTCGTTGAGGACTACGAGCCTACCAAAGCCGACAGCTACAGGAAGAAGGTACGTGATCATATTGTGCTTCAGCTTGGATTGCCAAAGCTAAAGCTCGGGGCGAGTGTTCGCCCTGACCCGTGTTGTGAGGAAGATCCCTAATAGATCTGAATAGCGATCCAGAATCAGCCCATGTATCCAGTAACTTCAGATCCTCAGTGGTGCACTGCACGTAAGCTCCAGTGTGCTAAGATAAAAAAGCAATTCATTTTAATTAGATAAAATAAGCAACTGCTTATATCATTACACGTTCCGCTATCACCTTCAGGTTGTGCTGGACGGTGAGGAGGTTCAGATCGACATCCTGGACACGGCAGGGCAAGAGGACTACGCGGCCATCCGGGACAATTACTTCCGCTCCGGCGAGGGGTTCCTCTGCGTGTTCTCCATCACAGAGCCAGAGAGCTTCGATGCCACGCAGGAGTTCAGGTGTGGGGACATTTTGTTTGTTGTTCGAGAGTTGTATCTCTTTCAATTCTTTGGAATTTTTCTTGGTGGGCCAACAAAGTCCGAAAGGTGAAGGAAAATGTATCCAGCAATTGCTATTTTTTAACACTGTTGGTTCCAAAAGAAAGTTTTGCTGATGCGTCGTCATAGACTCAATTCAAAGTTATGATTAGAGGGCGGCTGGTCTGATGGTACACGATGCTCACCATCCATGAACACTTACCAAAAGAAGCATGCGTAGCTTCGTAATCTCGCAACTCTCAGTTGTTGACATTATTTGCATTCCTCATCAGATGTTATAATAGTTATGATCGTTTCCAGAGAGCAGATCCTGCGCGTGAAGAACGACGAGAACATCCCGTTCCTGCTGGTGGGCAACAAGTGCGACCTGGCGGACAAGCGGCGCGTGCCGCTGGACGCGTGTCGCGAGCGCGCCGCGCACTGGCAGGTGCCCTACGTCGAGACCTCCGCCAAGACGCGCGAGAACGTCGACAAGGTAACCGCCGACCGCCCACCAACCATCCACCAACCATCCACCACCCACCATCAACTCGACTCGACTCGATGTGGGACCCAGGCGCTGGGGATGTCCAATGCAATGTCGATACTAAACTCGATAGAGTCTCTAGTAAAAAAAATATAAACCTAGCTACATTCTTTAGTATAAAGATTGGGTATTATAAATCCTATCACAAATAGTTTATTACTTAATTGACTCAAGATTTTATAATATTGTAAAATGCGATAGGATCGATAAGTGCAAATTGCAGGACTTTCCCTGAATAATAATAGATATCAATCGATATAAAAGTTAAATGTAATACATTAACGATATCTTAGTAAAATATTAGCTACGATCTCAGGAAGTATTTTTCGATTATTTAGTCATAAATTACACCGATTTACATTGTTATGAAATGTGATATTTTTTGAAATTAATAAATATTAAACAAAAATGGCTCGACATCGAAATATGTACAAAAAAAATGTGGACAATTGATCCAGCGTCAGCGTCCGGTATCGATATGGTCACTAGAATTTAAGTTATTCACCTCAGAAGCATACGATGGTAAATCATACAAATGAAAAACTATGCTTCTGATGTGTAAAGTTATGTTCCACTAAGCCAATGCTGAGCTTTGCACCCGCTTTTGTCCTGCGACTCCGCTTGGCTCGGCTGGAATGTTAGAGTTGCGCTAAGCTGCTGTAGATTTGCAACAATTACTCTTTTTATATCGATATCGATTAATAAATGTTCTTTTGAAATAGTTATTTTTTATTGATATCCAATATATTGCAAAAAAATATTATAAAATTCGATAGTTTGGGGCAATAAATAAATTATCTTTTAAATCAAAGAGTGTTTAAATGTACGTTAGATCCCTTTATTATTATTATTTCAAAAGATAAAAAACAGTAATAATCGAATTTTTGTATCTCATATGTAACGTTTATTTATCGATATTTTTTCTGTAAAATATAGTGTTTTATATTTTGCTTTTACACATAGCGCAACTCTATTGTAATATGAAAACTTCATTCGTTGGATAGGCATCTATTAAAATTAGGTTTTCCCAAGCAAACTCTTAGAGTCTAACTCTTGTGTCCCTGTCTTCTTTACATGTGGTTCCTTTATGCGTAGTTCAATTCAATATTTGAAAGTTGAAAAAATATAAAAATGTTATCACATTATTCATGTTAAACGAAATCTATATGATTCAGATGTTTTCAAATGTTTCAATACGCTAATTTAATATTCGTACGAAAATATCTACTTTCTGTGCGTCCAAATACAGTTTTAACAACTTTCATTAATTAATTACCTTGCATAAAAAAATGCATTTTCCCCCATAAGTGTAGAATGCATTCCAAATAAGCCTCCAAAAATAGTCATAACAGAGCCACATGTGTCGTTTGTGTGTGTATGCGTGTGTGTGTGTGTGTGCGTGTATGTTTGTGTATTGTCCGGTGATGGCTGACGGGTGGGTGTCCGCACTCCGCAGGTGTTCTTTGACCTGATGCGAGACATCCGCTCGCGCAAGTCGGACGACAGCCGCGCCACCAACGGCGACATCAAGGGCAAGAAGCGCAGGAAAATCAAGTGCGCCATCTTGTAGGCACCACCGAGCCACGCCTGCGCCGCGCAAGCTCCACTATACCCGGGGGATCGTCGTGTATATATCGCGTTGTCTAATTAGCATTTTGCACTACGGCTTGTTTTGTATTTTGTGGATGCGGCAATGTATGGTCGCTAGGGTTATGTCCAAAGTAAATGCCAGTAATTAAGTCAATGTTTTTGGAGTTTTTGATAATGATCAACGTTAACAGCGGTCATATGACGTGTTATAGAACGTATACGCTCATATTTATATACTCTATTTCATCCGGGCCGTGGCAATTCGCATCGAAACAGTCTCTTGTAAAAGTCAATGCAGTTAATGATTGGTTTAGACGTAAATCGATAACAATTTATCAAAAAATTATTTAGTCTGCATTGTTAAAAATTTGAATAACACTGAACTAATCTATCCCAGCTGTGCGAAAAAAATCGCGTTATCATATTAACGTATGAGCGGTACAAAAACGCCGAGTGTAACCGTTAATCCACGCTTGTAAGCAGATCCCAGTGTGATTCTGCGCAGAAAGTTACAATGCGTTTACCGCGTGACGTCGCTAAAGTGCGCACTCTCCGTATGCGCTTAGCTTTTATACGAAATTCGGTTGTTTGGACTCGATTATTTTGAGAACTCGATTATTGATTAAAATAAATATCGATTCTATATCGATACTCTAGCACTGTGAAACCAAATCTGAAAACAAGAAGTAGCTTTATTTATATCGATATTTCATTGGACAAGAATACGTATGAAACATAAGGCAAAATGTGTTAAAGGTTTTTAGTATCGATGTTTTTGTCGATGAATGGCCCCTGTGTCTTTACTATTAATTTATCGAGTTCAACAACCGAATACGACACAGTCTGTTACTGTAGGTATTATGGATATGAAGCAGCGAATGCTTGTATTTACAGCGATATTACGCCCGTCTTGGTGCTGCAAAAGTATCGAATACTGTTTGAATTGAAACTGTATTAATTTTAGTTTATATTTTATTCTAAGCACATTATTAATAAAGCAAGTATAAACTGACATAACATTTGTCGTCGTTTCTTACTTAAAAATCGAATGGATATTAAATTTGTTTCTTTACAAACAGTGTTGGATTGATCTTATTTTGATTACTATTGTAATATTTGGAGCTTGTGCTTGCACTTTATGTTGTACACGATCAAAAATGAAATATATTAATACTAATGTTGAAAGTGTGGCGCTATTTAAAATTTACAAACAGACAAGACACCAAGGTAACTAGAATATTAAGCATTCGTTTTGAAAATAACGCACTAATTCGTATAGACTTGTATTTATGTTGCTGTTTTAAAAACTTATCGAGTATTTGTGATGTGATCTCATTAAGTAATTAAAAAAATAGCCAGCCAATGTTTTGCATTCGGTGTATTTATCGCGAATTTTGCATGATTTTGAATGCTACAAGCGCCATGGCCACAATCAGTTCAATTCGGCACAAATCGGTTTGACTGTTAAATACTTCGAATGTGTACAGTAAAACTATACTAAAACTTATTAACTTGATTATGTTCTCGTAGTAATTTTGAATGGCGCCATATAAACAGCTCACTTGAAAGCATGGACGGTGTAGTCATAAGATTTTGTATTTATTTAAATAATTTTTAAGTGCTGAATGTTAATGTGTCGATATGTGTTCCTTGTATGCGTTTACAGAACTATTATCGTAGGGTAAAACATCGGTTATCGATAAAGTAGCACTACTAACGGTCGTTTTATCGACTATTGATCGGATATATAATATCGATTTAGGACCTCGTGCGTTCAAAAAATTAAATTGTAATAACTGAAAAATATAATTCCTATATTATGAAAAGAAGAAGAAAAATATAATTAGTCCATTACCTAAAAAAAAAATATAAGCCACATGATCTGTACTTTATATGAACCAGTGACGAGGGTAAAAATATATTGATGTTCGATTATATTTCTGTAAGCGCAGAGCGTAGTGTGAAAGTTTTCACTGCTGTATCGGTAACGACTTAGTGCGTACGTGTGTCACATATTAAGACTAATTTTACGATTTTCTGTGACGTGTGAGAGCGAAGAGGGGAAGATTATGTTCTATCATTCTGCATCTAATTTAAGTTTTGGAAATTAATTCATTTTAGTGGGTCGATTAATAGATGATGAAATGACTGATGAATATCAAAGTGTGGTGGCTTCAGAATAATTTTGCCCTGCGACGACGCTTTCCTTTGATGCTTTTTGGGACGATTCAATTAACTAAACTATAAATCGATTAAAACGGCCTTATGCAGGTAACGTCTCTTTTCTGAGTTAAAAATACAGTATATGGCGCAAAAAAGTTATTTTAAATATGAGCAGGATGATAGTAGAATGAGGTATGTCCTTTCTATAGATCTTGTCATACAAGCTTCGTAAGATCTTAGTTGCAAGGTACCTGTTGTGTTTGTGTATGTATGTCTGTCACAATATATTTTATATATCGATGAGTCGTTTTATAAAAGTTCAATGCATTTTATAAAAAAATAAAAGAATATTTGTATTTAAAGGCAAAACTTTGTTTTTCTTTTTTATATTTTGCAAGTTTAATTAAAATATATTTCAGAAATAAATAAGACGATTTCGAGACTTCAGTTCTAAGTATCGATATCGATATTTGCTAATTTGAAGAATGTTATAGTTTATAGTAAATGTTAGATATTTGCTAGTTATTATTTCACAATGTATATGTGAGTACGTACGTGGTGTCGAGTGCATTTTTATAAATAAAGACATAAACGGGGCCGAACAAAAATGGTCTTAAGGTCTTAACAATTTATTTGAGAGATAATTTTAGTGATGTGAAAGTACACATTATTGTCGATAAAATAAATACATGTATCGATGGTTTTATTTCTAGTATTCACAAGGAAAGGCCCTTATTATCGTAGTTTATGGCTACGTGAACTAATTAAATTGTACCCTATTCGAAACTATAATTCTGTCCAAATATGCCCACGGAAGGGCGCGTATAATGCAAGATATCTTAGCATAATAATATATCTAGAGATCTTTATGTCATTAGAACTGAGATGAGTTAATGAAAGTTAATCTAAATGCTAATTTAATGTATATATGATTTTGCACAAGTCTCAATAAAAAATTGGCTAAATAAAAACTTTATAAAGCGTCGACGGTGTTAATACAACGGAGGGACATCTCAATATGGTCGCATTACTCCATTATTATATTCTACAAAAAAGGTAATGTAACCGTATAAAATTATATTATACGCCTTAAACTGTTTATTGGCATTGAACTAAGTTTATGTGAAACTTACATGTACTATATTTCTCGAGAATTGAATTGAGATTATGTAATGATCGGAAAATATTATGTCGAATTGTTATTATTATTATTACGCGACATTAGCGAAATAGCTCCATATCAAGCTCGTCGCCATTAATCGGAATAATGGTCATGCACAACTATTATCGAACTAGAATATCAAAAAACGGGACTTCTTACATTGAGCAAAAAAAAAAAACAATACCACTGCCTGACACAAACGTCCAACCAGAATTCACATGACGGACGTACATTTCATTATACCACCAACCTAGTTATAATAACTGCCTACTTATTATAATGCAACAATATAATTGAGGTTATTATCGCCATAAACACAATCTCAATCCAATTCCTTGTCGGTAATAACTGTGAAATTACAAGTGTTGTGTTTGACAGCTGTTATCGTCAATTCGTGTAATCTTACTCAATATACTATTGTGTGTTTTCTCTCTTTTACTTTGACGAAAATGAAAAAGGATAAAACATGGAATAGTTAAATGAAGCTACTTTTAAAAAGGTTTTAAGTTATGTGCCGTGTCGAACTCAGGAACAAAGTATGAATGTGGTAAATATACAAATTTGCATAATATTGTGTTTATTTATTTCTGCACATTTTTCTGTTTTATTGTTATGTGGGCATTCTATTTGTGCGTGTATTCCTTGGGAGTGGCTCTTATGAAAATAGGTCTTTTAAATACTATTAAGTTTACCACAACCTATGTCGATACTATGATGGCGCCACTTTGCTTTTGCATAGTATTGTTTGCTTTTATTTATTTTATTATCGTATTAAGCATGTTTTAGTAAAATATTACCGAGTTGTCAAATTGTATTAGACTATACCTTTTCTGCATTTAAAAATTATCGATAACAAGTTGATGCAATATCTAAATGAAACCAGTGCTTTTGCATCAAAACTAACATAATAACAGTCCAAAAGGGGACAATTCCATCATATACTAACGTTGTAGTGTTTACATACTAACATGATCTCCAGGCGTTCCTCACGCTCATCCGCCAGATGTCGCGGCAGAAGCGCGGCCTCTCCACCGACGAGCAGCTCTCGGAAGACATCAAGCGGCGCTGCGCTGTGCCCTGCTGCGTACTCTGCTAGACACTGCCCAATAACAACGCTCGATAAGGATGTTGACTATATCGTAACATTATTCTATGAATGGAGAAATAACTTTGAAAACGTGTTGACGAGAATTTATTTATTTGTTCGGAAATCTGTCACGCGATAGATGATGTCTAAATTGACGGGGATTTTTTAGCACTGTAAGTTTGCTTTGCACTTCATATAGATTAAACCTGGACGATAACGGACTCGGGTGATGTGCACGATGCAGGATTGCAGGCACATTAATTCTATTCGACATGTATAAATATGTTAATTTTTGGGCAAATTCGATTTAAATAACTACAAAATTGTTAGCATCCTTTGGTGATCATTATGATATGCCACTCACTAATTATTTTTGTCGCATGTTCAATTGATATTAAAGTCCCGTCAAATAGGTAGTTGAGTAGTGGAATCCTATGCGGCCATATGACTATCTGCAAGACACTGCTATATCGGAGCAGACAATCTGCACGGTCGATAAATTTTATCGATATCGACATGTTTTAGAGACCGAATTCTCGAATGTTATTGTACTATTAAAATTGTTTTGAGGCATCGGAATAATATTGATTTAAAAATTGATAAAGGTTATCCACGCTAATCGATTCGATACCAAGATCCCAAAAAGCTGTTATGTGCCGATATCGTATCCAATTAATAATATCAGTACTTCCCTAAGTAAGAAGAAGTACCTAATATATAAATTGCAAAGTGTTCTAATGGTCTTTACAATTAGGCATAAATGCAATAAAAAGAGCAAATTTTTCGATTGTAAACACATTACATTCCTTTGTGTCATAGTAATTATACTAAGTATGGCGAGTCTTGACATAATATAATTCCACCGGGAAACAAGAGGTAGATGATGAATGTAATATTATGGTACTAAGAATACGTAATAGTATCCATTTTGTTCTTGATATTTTATAAGAATCTGCAAATATATTTTGATCGTCCTCAAATACGTCCTTGTGTTTACAAGGCCGTCGTATTATATCGATCTCAATATACACTTCAATTGAAAATTCTAAATCGCTTAGTAAAACTTTTGGAGACGCATTTTTTCTGTGTTTCGTAGACGGCTAGTTGGCACTGTTTCAATTTGTATTATCGAAATATTTGTACATAAATTTACATTATAAATAAACGATAATCATTAACATGTGTATTATTATTTATTTTATATAAAAAATACTTACAAAACATATCCTCGATTCAGTCTATAAAACTCTTATCATATTTACATAGTAACAATAGGGCAAATAAACATCGAAATATTTAAGCTTAAAAACAATAGTTTAATGTAATTTTTCACCGAATTTTCCTTAACTTTATATGACCTCTTAATTACTCGACATTAATTTCGAATATTATGCCTTATAATGAAGACTAGAGTATGACTAATATTAATATATTTTTAATCCGTCATGAAGTTGAGCCTGATATTAGAGATATTTCGATATACTATAATTAAGTGATTTATCGATTTTTTTTCTGTTTGAAAACCATCTCTACAAACATTGCAAAACTTAAATCACAAATATAAAAGCTTAAACTGTGTTTCTGTAACAAAACGCTTAGAAAATATAATAACAAAAACAATGAAAAAGCCATGCAATGCCACAGCAGTTACCAATAGAGATTGTCATCGTATAGATTTTGAAATAGACGGTCTACCATCGCACGAATTTGGCGTCTTTATTTAGATACGTGACGTTTCTTATAATTGAATTTCGGTAGTAGCACCATCTATAATTATATTACATGTTATGTTATGTTATGTGTCTTGAAGTCCATGTAGTCAGACTACACTACTCAATTCTGACCACAGTGTTTCAATTTCCTATTGTATTGAAATGAAGAAACAGAGACACAGAGAATGACCCAAGCAACAACTTCACATAATTTACATATTTTTAAAAAGAGACAAAGTTACTGTTCGACCAATATATTTTTCTTAAGTCTGTAGTATGTTGGCGTTCCTGCAAACCTGCGACTAAGACCAATCACTTGTATAAAGAGACCAACTACAAATTTAGTTTTGGTTCATCTCCAAATTTTGGGACCATATAGACTTGATATGAAATGCTTGGTTGATATATTATGGGTCGTACGTAGAGCGTGTGATGTGACATTATCAAAGTTTGTGATGAGTTAGCCGAGTTGACAGTGGTGTCCGCAGCCCGCAGGACAGATCTGGTGCTTGTCCATCCACGCGCGCATGTGCTCGAGGTGCCCCCCGTGGGAGCAGCCCTGGCACCACGCGTACAGACCGCGAACCACCTGCGGCACATCCACACGTGAGCTCTGACGGTCTTTTTACCGACCGACACAGATAATCGAATGCCCGAATTTAGTTTACACTTCATTTAAGAGTAGAAATGATAAAATAGGGTCCGTCTCGAAGGATCACTAACAACTGTAACAATGATCCTTCGATCCAGATAATTATGATAAGTAGTACGTACCCGATGGCACACGGCGCATAGGTCCGGCAAGTGGTGCGGGTGCCGCGGGTGCGTGGCCACGTGGCAGCGGTCGCACGGCTGGTGGGCGCGGGTTCGTCTCCCGCAGCGGCCGCAGCAGGCCGACACGCCGGTGGACTGCTGCGACGACTGCCACACGCTGCTCACCCACGCGCAGCGGATCACCTGTTCACGCAAAAAAATAAATCATTTCAATTATCTGGCTCAAAGGACCACTAATTCTTAATTGGTTTGACTTGATTGCTTGCTTAAATTTCAACAGTTTCCAGATTATAAAAATCGCAAATAAGTAGTCACCTCAGTAGCAACATTCCACAGTTTGTGTCTCTGAAGAAACTCGATGTAACCGAGCAGCCAATGTTCCTGGACGCCCTCGTCTATGTACGGGAACAAATCGCTCCTGCAATGAATACATGGTTTTATAATAGACCGAACCTTAAATAAGTTCATTACATTTATCGTTTTGACGCATCGAATTGAGTTGACAAGAAACATAAATAACAGACAGTACTTATTGCTGTGCTGGCTGATTTTTTTGTGGGACACAATAACATTGATCAAAATACCTTCGGCTACCTCACAACCGGCTGTAGTATCTTCTGAAGTAAAACCAAAATGTGATGGAAAGTGCTTCTAGCTGAGGATCGGATTCCTGGATTCTCGAAGGCGGTACCTGTACTCGTGCAGTACGATCATGACGACGGCGGCGGTCTGCACGTCGCCCAGGTCGGCGTGGAGCCGCAGCGCCTGCGCCAGCAGCGGCGCCGGGTCCAGCTGCGGCCGACACTCGTGGACCCTCACCGAAAGGGGACCCATCTCGCCCTCCTCCATCTGCCCATGGCAAATTATGATTACTCAGTTTAGCGGGTCATCGCTTGACAGTGGCTTTATTATGGTGGTTGGAATTCTTGGTTAGAGGTGTCGGACGTACTTAATGTTCCCAACGAAACTGTACCATAGGATGGTTCATGATTGAGAGACCCGTATAAAAATACTCTTATTTTAATAGTATCATGTGATACAGGCCATGCCTTCTGTAGGGCAAGAAGTGAGGAAAACAAAATAAATATTCAAAAATAAAATTCTTGCTCCGAAAAATATTTTTTTCCTGCGAAAAAAGACGCACGGTGTCACAACACCCACACCCCAAGCAAATATTAGTGAATCACATAAACATTGCACCTTCACACTCTCGTTTCATGGGCTACTCTTCAGTTACGTAAAGAAAAGAGACTGTAAAAATATTCCGAGACGTAACGTGCTGGTAAGCATACTTACAGACATCCCGTGGTAGTTGTTAGCGTTGTGGTCAAGATTGGGGGGTGCTGTGCAGGTTGAACCGCCGGTGTTGGACCCTGAGCCGCTGGAGCCGCTGCCTGGTGATGAGCTGCCTCCGGGGGACACGCCGCCGGCGAGGCAGCGACCTGGTTGCAACAAATTTAAACACAACATTATAAAAGTTGCTTTCGATAAGAGAAATGTATGGATTATTTTGTAGATATTTTATATGCAACATGAACCATTATTTTTAACAGATTTCTTTTTTAAAGCAGAGACTGGCAAAAGAGTAAGTGTGTCATATGGTCGGTGATTTTCACCGTCCATAGGCACGATAAAGATACCAGAACGATCACGGGTCCGTTACCAAATGTCGACTTTAAGGAAAGGAATAGCTATAATTAGGGTAGAGATTTGAACCACCACGAATCTGCGCAACCGCACTTTGCTTGCGTAGTGGTATAACCCGTGCCCCCCCCCCCCCCGCCCTCCTACAAGCCGTGCGTACCTTGGTGTTGTTCCTTGTCGTCGTGCTGGATGTGCTGGATGTGCTGCGGCGGCGCTCGCAGCGGGAACGCCTCCTCGGGTAGCGTCCAGTCGGCGCCCTCCACGTCCACGTAGTGCGCGCTCGCTGCTGACACCCACCCCGCAGATCCCCCCTCTACAACCCCACCACGGATACTTCATATAACGTTATGGTAATACACGGTGGCTGAGTAGCCGGTTGTGTAATGAAAGGCCATTGCGCCGGATGACCCTTGCATTGAGTAGAAAGGACATCGCAAATGTCTTGGGTGTGGATGTTGAGACTGAAAGAGAAACTTGATCCCCACAACTCAAAACTTGTATCATAATAAAGTTAGATACCCGGCTACAAACATAATTATTCAATGTACTGGGTTATGGGTTTAACACTCTAAAAATGTTCAGCCAATTAGAACATTACACCTTTGACATTGTAACGGCTCAGCAAAACTTTTGAAAATTACACAGTAAAATGTAAAACTTAATCAAAAGGATGGAATATCATATTACAGGCAAGTAAAGAATATAACCAAAAAGGCTCCGACATGATCACATGAAATATATCATGTGATCATGTCGTAGCCTTTTTGGTTGCCTCCTTAGTCTAGACTCTAGACTAGTGGCAGTGTTTTGATTTGATTTGATTTGATTTAGTAAATAACGCACCATCAAATGTAGTATCAGAGTCGTTGCGCATCTTGGCGTACTTGGCGGGCGGTATGTATATGCTGAGGGTGGGCATGCCCAGCACGCCGCTGTTGTGGAACTGCGTCTCCGGCCACTGCTCCACCTCCTCCAGCGGCTCCTCTTCGACGGCACTGCGATGCCGACACAATGTCACAATACACGATATAACATAACCTAAAACGCTCGTCACCCTATCTGGGATTCGAAGCCTGACGTGGTTCAACAGATAATCTGGCTTGATTGATTAATAGACCAAAATCGATTTGACAAATAAAAGGTCAAATCCGGTTTGATGGGAAAAAGGTTATATTCGGTGTGATAGATAAGGGGCAATATCGTGTTTGATGGATAGGAGGTTATATTTCATTTGACAGATAAGAGGTCAAATCCGGGGTGAGAGATAAGAAATCAAATTACAAATACGATTTTATAAATAAGAGATTTAATTCGGTTCGGCAGATAAAAGGTCACATCTGGAGTGAGAGACAAGAGGTCAAATCAGGGGTGATAGAACGGTTTATTTTGGTCAAAACGAACCCTCCTTGTAAAGGCAGAAAATCGTAGCCTCACATTGTAGAGGGTAGGATGTACCTGTAGCTGTAGTGTTGCGGCGCGGGCGGCGGGTCGCGGCGCGGCTGCGGGTGCGGCGCGGGCGCGGGCGCGGGCGTGCTGCGTGCGGCGGCCGCGCGGCTGCCGTACACGCACCGCACCACCTCCCACACGTGCCCGACCTGCCGACGCCGCGACACGCACTACTGTACCACTGTATACCTGTCACCTGCCTTGGACGAGTTGCCGGGACTGGTGAACTACACCAACCGCATCTCGCCAAATATATTTCGTCCCAAGCGTGATAGAGGGCGAACTTAACGTCATATTGAACCCAAATTATGGTCCCCGAGCTAATATTGAACAAGAGTAATACTTCATCTGGTCTAAGTATCGAATCCAAGATTTGAGAACCGTAGCACGAATGTGTACTATGTATGCATGGCAAGAGTATTAGAGAGCTACATTCCGATGGCGGTGTGTGTGTGTAGTCACCATGTGCCTGCGATGCCTCCTGGCGACGGCGGCGTTGTGCTCGGCCAGGTCGTGCGGCGGCAGGCCCCGCAGCCGGTACTCGCGCGCGCACGCCAGCACGCCGCACGCGGGCGCGCGCGCCAGCCGCGACACGAGCGACGCCGCGCCGCCCGGGAACAGCCGCTCCAGCGCCGCCTGCGCCGCCGGGCTCAGAGAACCGGCCGTCGGCTGCTTGCGGCTGACACCACGAAAATTATATTGACACTAGACAGTTTATCGACGTTTGTAATTTCGATATCGATACTCATTGTGTCGATTTCGACAATGACGCACTCTACCATTATTGTGTATAATGTCGTGTGGTAAATGTATAAATTAGCATATTTATTTTGAAATACGTATTTTTAGAGACGTGCTTTCCGAATTTTGGATCGATCGTGCTTATTATTTAAATTCCTAAAATTTAAAATACACAGTTGTGCCACTAGTTGCCAGAGATTGGCGTCAGAAAGACAGCCGATTGTATTGGAGTAATATAAGGGCAGATGGACACACCCGAGTCCCGGCACGTGCCTGTCGGCGGGCGCGTGGTGGTGGTGCGCGGGCGCGCTCGTGGCCAGCGCGGGCAGCGGCCGCTCGGGCAGCGCCAGCGCCAGCTCGCCACGTGCCGACACGCACACGGCCTGCGGGTTGGCCCACAGCACTGGGTGCGCCGCCTCCGAGAACCGGTGGCGGTACAGACCGCAGTCCTATACATACAACATTAATAACATATCAATCAGGTGAAAATTTGAAAAATCAAATAGATTTTGGACTATGTATTCTGTCACCAATAGCGAGCTACATGTTCACAAATTGTTATATAAGAAATTTTGTATTGTGTTAAAATGAATATATCGATATTATGATACATATGTGCCGATAATAATGTATCGATAAGTTTATCTAACAATGTATGGAGAATGGAGATAATCGACAAGTACATTATATGTATCGATATGTTTTTGTATGATAGTCGGTAGTCGGTACCCTGCTGGTGGCGAGGAAGGTGTGCGGGTCGGGTTGCCAGGCGATGGCGGTGGTGACGTCGCGGTGCTCGGCGAAGGTGGCGAGCGGCACGTGCGGGCGGCGCACGTCCCACACGTGCACGGCGCAGTCCAGCACGAGCGCGCACGACGCCACCTGGTGACTGTATACGACGCGACAATGCAAACCACACTCCACCACCTTTTTTTCTTGCTTTCCACTTGCACTCCCACCTCATGGTGAGGTAGGCGCAACAAACTATATCAAGAGTGTTGTAAAGAGTATTTGGCATAATTTTTAGGATCATGTGCATGCCTGACTGGTGATTTATACTGCTGCAACATCTTCAACAGACTTTAAATGAGGTTCTCAATTTGTTAGTATTTGGTTAAACAATATCTCCGGAAAATGTGGACTTATTTTTGTGCTCGATAGAGTATTCCAAGGTGGTCCAGATTTTGGTCAAGATGTGGTGAGATTTTGAAGATGGTGTTTAAGTTTTTAAACAAAACGGAGATGAGAAATTATGACGCATTGTAAAACTAAAGCCAAAAAATTGTGATTCGCCGACCCCACATTACAGTGAAATAAGGGAAAGTGAAAGATTTTGTGAAAACGTTATGTGAATCTTTTTGTACTGAGGTTAAGAAGTAAAGTGAAGAAAAAAAACAATATAATAGTTGCATAATTCGCAATTAAATATGATTGCCATTTCTACAGTAATCGATAAAGTATCGTTATGTTTTTTTGGCAGTTGTGCCATAAAATTATAGTTACGTTTTTTGCGGCCGCCACTTCACGTGTCCCACAGATGCTATCGTGTAGATGGTGTACTCCAAGTTGGGCTTCGCGTGTATATCCCACACCTGATGGAAACCAAAAAACACCAGTATCAACAATCGAGTATCAAAATTATTAGCAAATGCTTTATAACTTTTTACTAATAATTTTATAAAGTTTGATTTTTCTTCTCAGAGCTCCAGTTGTAGCGTATATAGGCTTAGAACCATGAGTTCCTGTCTTCAAATCCCAGGTCGGGCAATCACAGTTTACATCCAGTTTTTCAATAGACAAATAATCATGAATATAAAACAAATGAGAATACCAGACAGACAAAGCGTGTTTGTATTGTGTCTAGTTACACGTGCCGCCGGGTATCTATGACCTACTTGTTTATCACCAGTCACCACTCGTGCTAGCGTCACAACTCACAACACTGCGGTCTGCACTCTACTGCATAGTGCATATTACTGCACTATTAGATAATACATTGCGGCGCAAGTTCGTATAATGTGTACACTATTTGTTTGTTATTGGCTGATGATAAGAATCACGCCACACTAGGGAGGATTAAATGCAGTTGATGTAATACAGCGACAAGCTGACATATAAAGCAGTGTTTTTCACCACTTTTCTTTCTACCTGTCCTTATCCCACATTAATATGAGCACGGCGCAAAACACTTTTCCAAGCATGTTGCTGAGATTCGGCTCAGCTTTTATGAAATCCCTAACTGCTTGCATCAGCTCTCTTTGAAGAATACAGTCCCGAATAAATCATGTTAGAAGAACCACGTTGCTTCACCTACATATGTATGCAGACACTATACCAAAGAGACATCATATTTTTAACATTGCGGCCAGAATATTACTTAAAAGATTGCTGGCCACCACAAGATGAACTTCAAATCAGCAGGTGCAAAGCAGGTGAAAGAAGGGATGGAAGTTGAAGTGATGTAGTCACAATTGTTGCAGTTCTGGAAGTTACCTTGATGTCTTGTCCTGGAAACACAAGTATTATATAGTTGAACTGCTGAGTTGTGGGTTGTGAGAAGTACCTTGATGGTCTTATCGCGGGAGGCGGTGGCGAGCCAGGGCATGTCGGGGTGCCAGTCGCACGCGAACACCGGGCCCGAGTGCGCGGTGAACTGTTGCAGGCAGCGCTCGTGGCGGCGCACGTCCCACAGCTGCACGCTGCCATTCTCAGACACGGCTGCGAACGTGTGTGGCTGGTGCGGGCTGAACTGCACGTCGCGGATCGATTCCGTGTTGCTGCACAATACATTGCAATCGCTACTAATGTACACAGTCTCAAGTCTATATGAAGGGTGATGAACTCGCTGTCGCCTTTCGTTTCGTGACCTAGATTTAGCTATAATATAAATATAAGCAATCCAGAAAAACCTAGCATTTGATACAATACACACATTCAACAATAACAATAGTCCTTATCCTTGCATTAAGTATACTTATATCATGGGCATCAGGAACTATAAGGGATTGATTAGGTACTTGTCTATGAGATAACCAATGGAGGATTTGCAGTGCTGTCCGCCTATCTGAACCTAGTACTAGCTGTAGCCACTTTTAATTTTAACCGACTTCAAAAAGCGAGAAGCTTCTCAATTTTATTGTAGATAATGGAGGAAATTTCGTCAGTAAGGTGAAAGTTGCCAAAGTTTTTGTTTTTTGTTTGGCCGCCCCTAAAGCCGGGTCTCTTGCACTAAAACATTGCACAAAACATGCATTTTTTATCTATGGTCTATTGTTCTACGAGCAGCTGATAGCTAAAATAATTGTTTTATATGTTTTTTAGTGTTTTGTTTCGAAAAACCTAGTGCAGGTGACCCGGATTCATGGTTATAGCCGCCCTAGTCCCGGGCCTAGTTGTCCTCAGGGAAATACGCCACTAGGGATAACAAAAAAAACTATACACCATGGATTGGATCACAAAATTATTGACCCAATTAATAGTCATAAATAAAATCATGAACACATTGCTCCTTTGTTTTGTACATTATCAGTTATCAGCAATATTTAGGACACAGGTTTTAGGACTGTTGCAGATTAGTTAAATGTAGGTTGGAAATCGGGTGTCTGTTCAATTCATCATAATTAGGTCAGGCAACTTATTTTTATCATTCGCATGTATGTATAATTCGCATATATAATTAGGTCAGGCAACTTATTTTTATCATTCGCATGTGGGTGTTGTTAGCTGTTTTTGTTGAGAGACCGTGTGTCTTTAGGTTCCTGGGTGTCTATTCTATGCAGGGTGTCTATTCTATGATACGTTATCGGGCAAACGGTATCGGACCGAAACTCTACCGATATCGAGCAAAAATGCTAGCACATATCATCATCGTATATCGTTCGGGCATCATAGACACCACTATCGGAAGAACCTAGAGATGACTAAAGGGAACAATGAGTGAATGCAATATTATTATAATGGTGCTTCAACACACACGGTAATTATCATCAATATTGTATCAATCCAAATTATTGATGTATAAAAACGTGTTTAAAAATTGATTCATCACACTCGATGTCTATATTAGCCATTATTATAGATATTTACATGTTTATTTCAATTAATATAAAAATATTATTATTTTTGGCAATAAATATTTATTTATGAGACAATTTTCTTGTTTTTGTAAAAAAAGAGGTAGATTGTCGAAAAGTGGAACCTCTTTGGGTTGCTGGCACATCGATCGAAAAAAAAGTATAGAAAAAACGGCCAGGGGCTGAAGCATATTTGTCCACGCACACTACAGGGTTCCGTGGTAGGGATAATTGTTACTGAAATATAATTTTATTATACATAAGACCTTAAATAACACTTTAAGGTGACCATGGCCTATAAACTTATATTTACTACCTGTTTTATACAACTAACAACTTAATTTGGGTGGTATTCAACAGAATTTGTACGAAATCGTTGACGTGTAAACTTAGATAAGATAGTTTTTCTTTTAAACTCGTTATCATACCGTACATCCAAGACTTTTTTAACATTTCCAAAAACAAACCACGTTGTTATGTTGTTAAATAATAATAAAATCGGTTATAATAAATAAAATAATAAAATCGGTTGAAAACCACGAAATATTTTTCAACGACCTATCTTACGATACCCCAGCATAGGATAATCGAAAAAAAATTCATCCCCCACTTTACGAGCAGGGGACCACACCGATCACCGACCACACCCACAAAGTGTAATTGATATGTATAGCCATGCCAAATTACAGCTTTCTAGTATTAATAGTCTCGCCTCCTCGGTACAAAACGTTTCGGAGGAACGCTATGCGGTCCGATATTTTAACGATATCGTGCAAAAATGCTAGCATATAACACCATCTGATTTACTTATATCGTTGGGGCACCATAGACACCACTATCGTGCGCATCTAGAGATCACCGAAAGGAACAATGAGTGAGCGGAATATCATGATACCTTAACACAGACGGGAATCAACGTCAATTTTTTAATCGATCTAAATCACTGATGTTTAAAAACGTGTTTAAAAATAGTTATATCACACGCCATGGCATTATAAGCCATTATTATAGATATTTAAGTGATTTTTTTAAATAAGTATAATTATATAATTATTTTTGCCAATGAAATATGTAGGTACAATTTTTAAGTAGGTAGTGAAAGTGATTACATTCTCTTTAGTGAATCAAAGAGATTTATACTTGTGCACATAGAATGTAGACCTTGTCAAATTGTCATAATTTGATAGTCAAAACACAGTCAAACATGGATTTATTATTTATTACTGTTGTTGGCAAAATCATCAATATTTTGAAGAAGGCCATATTTTTTAAATAAAGATGAATATATTTTATCTTGTACTACATTTTTGCGCTTTTGGTAGCGCTTTGAAGAAGTTTGCCTAAAGACTAAGTCGAAGCCTTCATTCAACATTCTTGAAGTGTGTTGCACCGATCCCACATTGGAATAGGTGGAAACAAAGATCCGAAATTCTAAGACGAAGACAATGGTGGCGCAACTCTATACAGCAGGATTAAAGAAAGGGAAGCTCGTTGGCATCCATAGCGAGTCTAGCGGTTTAAAGAATGCATTGAAAAATATAGCTTCTGTATTAAATACAAACTTAGAATACAAATAAATAATTAATAATTATAAAGGACTATTTATATTTATTCTAGGTACATATTCTTTGAGCGATAGAGCCACGTAGATGTAGACAGTTACGTCTGTAGCATGAATAGGCCGGCTCGAAAAATTATGTATAATAATAATGCACAGATTTTCCAAGAATCGGCAATTCACCACAAACTTCACGTCCAATAGAGTTCGGGAGCAAAAGACATCCTTGGCTCGTCGGCGTTCTTTTCTATTTTAAATGAGATTTTCTTCTCTTGCTTCTTCCGCGAGTACGATGAACTCCATTTCTGTTTTATTAGATTAAAGAAAACATTGTCGCCTCCTTGGTCTAGTGGCAGCATATATGGGTTGCGGACCGGGAGGGCCAAGGTTCGATTCTAAAGTCGGGCAAAGCGAATTTTCTAATTTAATTTGCCTGGGACTGGATCCTTCAGAAGAGACTGATGTCAGGCAGGCAGCCGGTCGTAAAGACTAAGCCAAATCCTTTCTGCAACATGCTTTAAAAAGTGTGTTGTGCTGACTCCCCTTTGCGGTGGGACTTATCCCACCCCAATGTTCAGTATTATCATATTTACTAAAAAAATGATACAGAAAAGAAAGTTTAAAAAAGCATCGAGTAAAAGTCAAATAAATGGTCTTCCTTAACACGGTGGAAAACTCACCAAATCAATAAATACTCTCTTAAGTTAATAACAAAAACACATTTGATACGCAAACGATACAGCTAGGTCTATCGTAGAATATGACATAAAACTCCGATCAAAAAAATGTCAAACACCGAATATTGAGCTGTCGAACGGATTACAAAATAGCATTTTCCGAAACGAAACTTATACCAACGATATCGGTCCGATACGTGACCACATAGAATAGCAAAACGAAGTCCGCAACTGCGGAATTTGACATTATGCTATGATAAAATAAACGCCAAACACCGAATAGTAAGCTGTCAAACGGATTACAGAATAGCATTTTCAGAAACGATACTTATATCAACGATATCGGTCCGATACGTGACCACATAGAATAGCAAAACGTCCGAAACGAAGTCCGCAACTGCGGATTTCGTTTTACAAACTAGGCCCCCTGATACCTACGGCACGAGCCCTGACACAAGACTCGTATCTTAGTGTGTGTCTGTTGGGTGTATTTATCTATTTATACCAACATAAAAAGCTGAGAAGTGTATTTGTTTGGACATGCTAATCTATTTTACCTATTGAAACAATTCTGATAATTCTTCTATATTACAAAACCATCCCTGCTTTACTCATGTTATTTTAACCCTGAGAAATTTAAATTATGGAAACGGAATATCGAGCAATGTTATTAGACTGCATAAAATCTCAAATATGACGTGTGACGGTAAATTATTCCAATAGGTATAAACAAGGTGTCTATTTTAGTAATGTTTGTGTTTCTGGTTGTTTTTATGTGTTGTTAAGTTTGTATTGCATCACCGGCCTTGATCGAGACCGCGCGTGGCGCATGCGCACGAGTCCAGTGTCTTATAATGTTATTGTAATATAACTATAATGTGCACACGTGCCGGCAGTTGTCTATGCTTCACAGTTTCTAATGTGTACTTTGTAAACATTTATGACGCATCCCAAATACTGAAACGTAACTACCAACATTAATTAAGGTCATGTTTGGCATTTGAGGCCACATTATCGTTACAAAATCAATTATTTATATAAGTTAATATAAGAGACTGCCTTGGTGGAGTGGTTGTATTTCGGTACCACTACTGTCCTGAGGTCTCAGGTTCGATCCTCAGGTTAGGTAAACTGATGTTGGATTTTACATTTCAGCCCGGAATTTGTGTATATGAATATATTGATAGGCTCGCTCCCTATCACATATGGGACGGAACTAAGCTCGGCGAAATGTGGGTGTTCTAGTTTGCTAGTGCGACTCTGCTTACCCCTTCGAAGATATAGATTCTATCATCATGTAAACTTTATGTAGTATACTAGAAATCAATTTACCTAATAAATGTCCTGGCAACTTCCTTCATGCGAAGATCAAAGCACTTCATGGTGCCATCTTGAGAGCCGGAGATCAGCTGAGCCGGTTCTGTTAGGTGGAAACTCACCTACAATGAATTATAAACTGTTGATACAAGTTCAAAATCACACTTTTCCAAACATATTGCCGAAAGGATTTGGATTAGTTTTTTATGACCAGGTGCCTGTCTGACGTCAACTTAGGTTTAGGTTTAGAAAATTTGCTTTGCGGGACCTGGGAATCGAACCCAGGTCCTCCAAGTCCACAGCAAGGTTGTTTGTTTGCAAGTCTGTGTTATAAAAAAAAGTAATGACCTTATTGACAGTTCTTTTGTGTTCAGAGAACACATGCTCCTGTTTAGATCGCCCGGACCTGCCGAGATTCCACACAACAACCGCGCCATTTGTAGCCGCTGTGGCTAATGTGTTCTCTAAAATTAAAATACCAACTTTAGTCATATCACAGCACATTCAATGAATAATATGTACATTAAAACATCTTCATCTGTCTACCTAATAAACATAAGCTCACGCCTGTATCCCCGTAGGGGTAGGCAGATGCGTACTAGCGAACTAGAACACCCACATTTCGCCGAGCTTAGTTCCGTCTCAGATGTGATAGGGGGCGAGCCTATCGCCATATCGGGCACAAATTCCAGACTCCGGGCTGATATGGAAAAATCCAATATCACTTTGCCCGACCCGGGGATCGAACCCGAGACCTCAGAACCGTAGTCGTCCCGAAATACCACCACGCCACGGAGGCAGTCAGTCAGTAATAAACTGAACTATCAAATGAATAGTAGTGCATTTTAATGGTTTTATTTCACATTGATGAAACCTTGTTGTAGATTAGCTAATTTAATTAAATATTTATTATGATTGATTGTTTGTTTATTAATATCTGATTGTAAAATGTTTATTATTTGTCTCAAAAAAGAGCAACATCAGAATTTCTTGCCCATTCTTCTCTGGGAGCATTCCAAAGTGGCAATAGAGTAAAATTTTTAATGGAATCTAAATAATGTGTGACATTATTGGAATTCAATAAATGATTTAATTTGAATGAATGTTTTTAACTATTTCATCATCATCATCAGCCATAGGACGTCCACTGCTGAACATAGGCCTCCCCCAAAGATTTCCAGATCGACCTGTTGGAAGCGGCCTGCATCCAGCGACTTCCTGCAACCTTTATCAGGTTGTCGGTCCACATATTAACTATTTCATACACAGATACAATAAAAAAAAATTAAAAAAATTAATCTATACGTTTTAGGATATTTTCAGGGGAAAAGATGACTGCTACAAAATTTGCATTTGATAAACTACAATTTGTTGACTTGTGGAAGTTGTGGTGTATTTTTACAATATTTCTATTAAAATTGTTTCTGGATATCGCGTAACATACATAAAAAAAATTACAGACGAATTGAGGACCCTCTCCTTTTTAGAAGTCGGTTGAAAATAACCTTTATTGAAAAGGTCTTGTGTATTTATGAAAGCTATGTTTACTTGTTTAGACAGATAGAGAAGTCTTTCTATTTTCTAAAAAAAAAGATTAAAGACGAAAATAGACCATTCATACCTTCGATAGAACTCCATGCAACATCAATGGAAGAAAAATTTAAGTTTAGATTTTTCCCCACACGTAGATTGCACACTTCGGTGAATTCATTTTCACCAATGGAAAACACTTTGAACACTGGAAAGAACTTTTATTGTTAATATATTAAAATTTTTAGATTGTACTTTTTCAAATTGATTATTTATTTACCATTTCTTCCGGCAATAACCACCTGGGTAGAATCTTTGTTCAGGGCTAAAGCATTAGCCGGTCCTTCTTCTGACACACATATTGTATTCGAAGGAATCATTGTTATTTGTAATCAACACTTATTTGGAACAAAAACATCGATCACTTTATCCAACATTAAATATTATTATAAAAGGACCAAATGACACACTCTAACTAAAATTTTCTATCGAGGTAAATAAATACTCGCGAATAAGCGTGTCTAATGTTCATGTAATTACTGTGCAAATAATTATAAATCATTCTAAATCAGTCGGTTTTGTTTTGCCTTTTTTGAGGTTGTTTGACATTATTTCACAGTTTGACAGATCATTGCTGATCGCATTCAAATACGCTAGGGATAATGTATAGGTTTGTACCAATAATACCGGTCTTATTATGTTTCAATCATATGAATTTAAAGGTGTGTTTTTCGTAATGTTTTCTTCTTCTATCTTTAAAAAGTGGCTTTTAGTGTATAGCTAGTATTGGTGTTCATATTTTAGTCAAAACACTAAATAAAACAATGTTTTTGTTTAGACACATGATCGAAGCCATTTTGTGTAGTGTTTCAAGCAAAACATGAGTAGAAAACACGCCTCAACTGTCCAATGTCTCAAACTGGGATATATAGGTATTCCTTGCGAGTTCTCTATTTTTATCTTCATAATTATCGATGTTATATGAATATCATCATCATCATCAGCCACAGTACGACCACTGCTGGAAATTATTTACCGATATATTTTTCATTTGCCCACCTCTAAACCTGTGTCATCTGTCACTTCTGTCAGTCAGCTGTCAGATGGGAATAATGACAAAATTATTTTTTACTCCGCGTCCAATAAAAACGCAAAACTTGCGTAATTTTTAAATAACACTCTACGAGTTCTTCATATACAAATATAACTATCAATTAGCATGTGAGAAACAGTGTGTTTTGAATTCCGTTCATTCATTTTGCGATCATGGATGGCGGAGACAGGATACTTGTGGCTGCAGGCGTTACTGCCGCGGTAGTGGTGGGTGCGTTTGTCCTGTGGGGACCAGGAGGGGCTCCGAAGGTGCGCAAGAGGCGGGGGCAGATAGCAGGCCTCCAGAACTTGGGCAGGACATGTTTTCTAAACACGTTATTGCAGGCGCTAGCCGCTTGCCCTACTTTCATAGACTGGTTGAAGAAATATGCGAAAGCTAACGGCCATAACAGTATGATAACTACGTTGTACACAGTTATTGAAGGTTTGCGAATATATCTCTAGTATTTGCATGATTATTTGACGATTTTATCATGAATTTGTTAATGCTTTGATATGTTATCTATATCTAATACCAATGTGTAGGTCACACTGTTTTGTTTAATGTCATCTGACGATATTTATGACCAATTTCAAGGTCTAGGAATTTGTAAACTGCCATTCGTTTTAAAAATGCCATTCATTTTAAAAAATGCATTCATATTAAAAATGGCAATAAGTGCATCTAATATTAAAAAAATCCTTAATATTCAAACTCATACTTTGGGGTGGTGGTTTTGAGCCTAGCTTTGGGATGGTTTTATATTGTTAATAATTCACATATTTAGAAATTCAGAAACTTAATAATAATGTATATTATAAAACAATTTGTTTCAGTAATAAATGGCACCCATGAATCAGCACGAGGTACTCCAGTGTGTCCCCTGGGGGTGCTGCAGTCTCTTAGGGCGGCTGGGTGGGTGGTGCCTGCAGACCAGCAGGATGCACATGAGCTGCTCCATGTCTTGCTGTCATGCATTGAGGAGGAGACAACAGCTATGGCCAAAAAGGTGCATTTTCACTCTTCAATTATTAATGTCTCTCTGTATCTATTATACTGTTGGTTTTCATGATAAAAAATAGACTCACCAACGTATATTTTGGAATTATTGAGTACTGAAATGCTGTGAATGATATTAATGATGATACATGAATACATGGAATGTTATGACTCATGTAAATCTAACAAAATAAAAAATATTTTTGAGATTTTTATGTTATGTCTATTATATTGTCATATATTGTCACAATTTAGACTTTCAACAAAGAAATTCCAATAAAATTTATTTCAAGTTACTCCATCTATCAAAATCTACCTGCCCTTATCTCACCTTAATGTAGGATTGGCATGAAACACTTATTCAAGCATGTTGCAGAAAGGATTTGGCTAAGTTTTTACGATTTGAGCACATTCTGGCTGCTTCTCTGATGCACTGAGGGTAGATACCCATAGATGCACTCTCTGGTCTCTATGACGTATCTGGGTTGCATGACATGTTCAAACGTAATGAGAATACACATCTCCGAGGTAATCCTCTGAGACTATCTGGATTGACTTTTAAAGGAAACCCAATGAAGCATTTTCTATCCAATCGTGTTGTAACAGACTGGAACTCTTTATCGAAATCTACTGTAATGGCACCTACACTGAATTCTTTTAAAAATGCACTGGACAAGAACATTAAACTGTATGATACACACGCATCAGCTTTATAATAGCTGCTAGTGTGCTAACAAATAATAAATAATGCTTGGTAAGATTTTGGAAAAATTATGCATAATGTAATTAATGCACATAGCAATATACATCTTTATGCAATGTAAATGTGTTGTTCGCAGCCCGGATGTCTCTCCGACGCGTTAGGGTTAGGCTCCCGCGCGTGGTCCGCAATAGCGTCCCCTGCGTCGCCTCCCGCGGGTGGACACTCACTGCGAGCTGACTCCACGCCGCCGACGCCCTCCGCCCTCGGCACACGACCGGCCTCGGCCGCGCCCGGAGATGAGCCTGATCTCATTGACCCAGGTAATATGGAGACATGTAAGCTTTCTCCAAGTAGTAAGTTGATTATAAAGGATCTTGGACATAGTTACATGATTCAGATCTGTCATCAAAACACTTAGCAATGTTGTTATCACATTGGTTTTTTGGATGTGGTGTTAGTTTAATATACAGGAAGTTCCAGAAAAGCCTATTTTCTTATGTAATTTGACACAGGATGCGTAAATATTGGTCAGTCGCGATGTCGAATTGTAATCAGTTTACCCTAAAATTGTGGGTTAGGTCAAAATTGAAATGAGTATCCCTTCTGGATTCAGGTTTATCGGGAAATCTTTGGGGAAGACCTATGTTCAGAAGTGGATGTCCTATGGCTGATGATGATGACACCTTTTATAATAAGGCTCTATGAGTGATGTGATATGCAGAGCCGGTGGTGGAAGCGCCCCGCCTGACGAAGGGCGTGTCTCGTTCGTTCTGCCACCTGAGCTCGGTGGGACGGCGCTGGATCCCCCTGGCCCCCGCGCCGCCGCCGCCGCCCCCGCCCTTCCGCGGAACCCTCGCCTCGAGGCTGCAGTGCACAGTCTGCTCCAATAAGGTAGCTAAACTATGTTTAATTGACATTAAAAGAAGGATATTTTGATTGATGATTGTTTATTGGTGTTTTTTTTTTACTATTGTAATTGGTCTGGGTAGTCATGCTCGCTTAAAAGTCTGTGCTTGTGGCGGCGTCGTGTGCCGGGTCGGTCACTTCCCTGCAACATGGTTGAGGAGGCCGATGGCTGGCACATGCGTCATACCCGTGAACGGGTGCTACTTGTGTGGACTGGTCTGCTCCGACTTTATTACATTCATTAATTTTATCCATCCGTTTACTTTGGCGATTATTCGCCGTGCCTGTGGGAGCCGCTCAGCAATCGAAATTGTACGTTTTATTGTTTTTATTTTACATGGAGGTTACCTTGTTGTAGATTGGCTGCTCTAATTTAATGTAAATTATTGATTTTTTTTGTTTTCTTATTTTGGTTGTGTATTAATATCTGACTGTAAACTGGTTATTATTCTCAAAAAGAGCAACGTCAGAGTTTCTTGCCCGTTCTTCTCTGACGAACCAGCTTTCCGAATTGGCGGTAGAGTAAACATTTTAGACGGAATCTAAACAATGTGTGACATTTTATGGATTCAATAAACGATTTGATTTGATTTGATTTTGATTTGATATTCTAAATTCTTTTGTTTATGTATGTTACTCAATATCTCCAATGCATCCATAGAGCTTACTCCTAGGAGTGCAGAGTAAACTTAACATACGACGACAGAGACCGCGCGCTATTCCTTGCATCACATTGTTTGAAAATGAAAGGGACAAGCTATTCATAAAGATAGGAGAGCGTGTAAATATTTTTATGAGTAAGGGGCTACATATAAAAATGGTAATGTTACAAAATTTGTGTTTTTTACCTACAGGATAAACGCCAAACGCCATTTCTGCAATACACTTGCAGTTTTGACAACAATATCTAATGAAATTGTTTGTTTACAGAGTCCAGTGCGCTACGACAAGTTCGACAGCATATCTCTATCATTAGCCAACGCCAATGCCGGGCTTACTGGCAGTTACAGTCTGGCAGGTGAGACATGTTTTTCTAGGTGGTAGATTTATGGATTAGTTTTTTTTTAACTTGTTCATAGCCATGGATACGATGTCCTTCAGTCGTATACTTTTTATTATTGTTTATACTTTGTTTCCTACATCTAAGTTTTCGCAAGTGCAATTAAATCGGATGTGTTCGATTTCAAGGTCCTGCTGGAGTTTTGGCGTCAATTTCTTCCAGTTTGATGCTTTTTAGACGACTTTCTCGCAGCGGAGGAATCGAACATGGTCAACCCATCCACCCGACAAAAAGCGTCCAAAATCGCTTATTTCAAATCTTCCACACACTGTCTATCCTCGTTGATGTTTATCGCATAAATTCACATCACATTTAAACCACAAGCACAACTTTAGACAATAATATTATGAAATCATTAAAACAAGCGACCAGTCAGAATTCCTGCCAAAACTCATTTTTGCTTAGTATATATTATATACATTTGAATATAATAGTTTAAATGATTTGTGTCGCGTAGGTCTGCTCCGTGCGTTCACCGCCCCCGAGCTGGTGAAGGGCGTGCACTGCGGCAAGTGTTCACCGCCGGGGGACGTCACCACGCCGCCCACCACCGTCTACACCAAGCACATCAGGACTGTCAGCTTCGGGAAGGTACGGTCATGTTGTGAGGTTGCGTTGTGGACTTGTGAGCAGTGACGTGCATAGACATTCCGATCAGGGTAGACAAAAAACTGAACAATATTAATTTTCAACTCTTACAGCACTGTCTCCGTGTCGATTTCAAATATAAGCCAAGCGTTGCTATTTTGAAATAAATCTGTATTTAGTCATGATTATTATTTTTTATTTATGGAAATAGCATATTGTCAGAGTAGACAGTGTCTCCTTGACTATATGAATGGCACACCACTGCTTGTGAGTTCCTGGAGGTGCGCGTCGTTGGTTGCAGCTGCCGAGCTGCCTGTGCCTGCACGTGAGCCGCGTGGAGTGGAGCGGCGGCGCGCTGTGCAAGCGCTCCGAGCCCGTCGCCTTCCCCGAGACGCTCAGCATGGCGCCCTACGCGGCCGCGCACCAGCTGCAGCCCACGGTACGCCCACACCGTCAAACTGCTCTACCAGACTAGTACCATTGACACACAGAATACCGACGTGAAATGCCAGCATACTGTCGCGTTTAGTACAATGAGTAAGAGATCAGCAACAGTCAGGTGACCTGCTTAGTCCTTTTTTCGAGCACGGCAAAATTACTACACACCATTTAATGGTAAGCATAGTGTACCTAGTCCAAATATACCAGTAACCACCGACTGGCCTTGTGTCCATCGGAAACGACCAGTACCATGCCGACCTGCATAAATGCTTCTTCACACTTCGTCTGCTAGTCTGCTTAAAACGGGTTAATATTATTGTTACGCCCATTACTAGTGTCGTCCGTCGTCGAGTGGGGGGAAAATTCTAGAAAGAAACATTCTTTGAGTTTTCGGAATGTCGTCCAAATTCAAAAACGGACCAAAAATCACGAGAAAGTTTGAGATAGTTCAGGATTATTCTGAAAAGTTCCACTGGTAAGAGCCGCACCGCGCCGAGTCGGTCAGTGTTTGTTCCGAAGCGATCAAGTGAGTTCGGAGCAAACATTTCGACGTGTATTGTATGATTTGTGTGCTGTATCGCACACACGTGTTGTATTAAAGATATTGAATCGATTTTTGTGTAAAATCAGCGTTTCATGATTTACACCGAATCCGGTAGCACATAACAATATCGTATTAGATACACGTACAAGTATAATTATTATTATCTGCAGGTGGATCTGATGTCCCTGGTGGGGTCGGGTCGGCTGCGGTCGGGCGTGGCCGCCATCAACTCGGGAGAGGCCGCGGCCGCAGTGGGGGGCGGGGCGGGAGCCGCCTACAGGCTCGCGGCGGCCGTCATACACGTGGGCGGGCCGCGCTCCGGACACTTCGCCACCTACCGCAGGGGGAACGGGTTCGAAGCGAACAGGTAATGAACAATAACATCTAAATAGACTCATCATTTTCAATAGTCCCCAATTCTCTTTGTATTTTTACCCAACTACAAACTGAAAAGGAGAGTTATGTTTTGACTGGTATGTGAGTATAGATGTTCCCCATAATTTCTAACTACTTATAATAATTTGAAAAATGGGTGTCGTTGGAAGCGTCTTATTTGTCCGCTGGTTATATGTTCATTGATTTATGAATAATGGATATGGTCTAGAATTTATTATAGTTGTGCTCAATTTAGTTTCGAGCTATATTTACATTAGCAGTTTTTCCTGTTGGTAAAATTATTCCAATAAATCAATGGCTATGACATCATTTTAGTATTCTTCTTCTACCTACCCTCATCCCACACAATAATGGGGTCGGCGCAACACGCTTTTTCAAGCATGTTGCTGAAAAGATTTGGTTTGAGTATTCACGACCGTCTGCTTGCCTGACATCAACCCCCTGTGGGTAGATATAAACAAAAACTAATCACCCGAACAAATTTGGTTTCGCTTCACATTTTTGTCTATGGTCCATTGTTGCATGAGCAGAAGACAGAAACATTGTTTTGTGTACATGTTGTAGTGTGTAAGCGATAGTATATAAGTTGTATATGTTACCTAAGTTATGTTCAGTCTACAATAAAGTCTTAAAACAACCACCGTCGTATCAACATGTCTCAACATCCTCTCCCCTACCATTACAATGTTTTAGTGATTTGTTTGGAGGAAATATGATCAAAAGATGCAGCTTTAGTAATCCAACATTATTAATTCTAGATGCCTCGGTGGCGTGGTTGTATTTCGATACGACTACCGTCCTGAGGTCTCGGGTTCGATCCGCGGGTCGGGCAAAGTGATATTGGATTTTTCCATATCAGCCCGGAGTCTGGAATTTGTGCCCGATATGGCGATAGGCTCGCCCCCTATCACATCTCGGACTGAACCAAGCTCGGCGAAAAGTGGGTGTATTAGTTCGCTAGTGCGCCTCTGCCTACCCCTGCGGGGATACAGGCGTGAGCTTATGTATGTATGTAATTCTAGATGGTGGTACACATCAGACACACTGGTCCATGAGGTGTCCCTTCAAGAGGTGCTCCGTTGTGCTGCATACTTACTGTTCTACGAGAAGATGCCGCCGCCCATCCAGCACCACTTCTAGTCACTGTCTACCCACGTAAGAGTATAGCGTGATGAATGCAGTGACATATATAATGTCACTTTATGTATGCGATAAGCAGCAATTTGAAGTTGGTCTCGAATGGTGATGTTATATTCATATTACTGTGTGAAACAAGCGCAGACGGGAATGACGTCACACAATTGGTTGGTCGTAAAAACTAAGCGGAATCTTTTCTGCAACATGTTTCAAAAGTGTGATTTCACATTGGAGTGCCATAAGGATGGACCTTTGTGATTTCTTGAATTTGAGCACCCAAATGTTCGAGAAGCGTTATTCGGTGTCAAATTACCACCTGATGTGATGGTTATATAGATAAAACCCTAAACATTTGGCTGATTGTTTAACTTTTTCCCTAAGAAATGAAAAATAGGTGTTTACGATGAACAAATATTTTCTAAACACCGTTGTGGTTAAATCCTTTAATAAAACGAATAATGAATAAAATAAATTCGATCAAAAAGTTTCATTAGAATATATCTATTAGAAATATTTCTATAATGGCAGGCTTTACGAATAAAAACACTATAATATCGACTTTAAAACACTTTCAAACCGAATCGACCGCAGCCTGGTCTACAGTGATATCTATTAATATGCCTTGCCAAACAATTTTGAATCTTACTGCGCACAAAACTAAGTGTTTAAGGGATAAGAGAACGCGGCATATAAAAAAGAGCATTAAAAAACGAGAACAACAGACTCGTATCCAGAACTGTAAAAAATATTAAAATAATTCACTTTCGCTCGATGTCTCACAAATAGCTTTCGATCAAATTAATATTTGGTACGAGGACGTAAGAAAAATGTGATATCACGTACAAATTCAAGATGTAGAATTTGTGTCCATATCTGACGTATTTTAAAATTTTATGACGTCATTTCGATGGCTCCGAAGTATATTGGGTCAAGTATAAAATTAAAAAAAAAAATGTGTGTCTAAACATGATCAATTATTTTTTTTTCTGAGCACGGCAATATGACTACATAACATCTCAAGGTAAGTGCAGTGCTGTCCAAAATTTCAGCAACCACTGACAAATATTAGGTTTAAGGGCAGTCACCAGTATCGTGCTGGCCGATTTATGCGTCTTTACACTTTGAAGAAAGAAGTTAATCGAGGGGTATGTGACAAGACAGGTGGGTGACCGATGTAGATGCAGGGATGTACCCCCACATCCGCCCCAACCATCATGTCACATCGCAAGCCCCTCGAGCGAAACAAATTTGTTTTTTCCCATTTTCTGCGTCTAAACTCAGTTGATTAAATATATTTGAGAGCCTTCGATTTGACATTGATTCTTCTTTATATTATGTACATCTAAGTATAAAAATTAAAAAAACGCTAAAACTTAAATTCTAAACTTGCACAATATCAATTCGATATACAATTTTCAAATTACACTTTTCGACTTAAATTATTCTATCAGTATTATGTCCAATAAAATTCGAAACTATTTTTTAATAATATTTTTTACCAAAAATTAATTAAATGAGGCTAAAATACTACATTAGATTTCAAAATTAATGTTTACTATATGTAACCATTTATTTCATTACATTTTTTGTATATAAAATTGCATGTATATAAATACACATATCTAAATGCATGTAAAAAACCTAAATAAAAAGATGGCCAAAGTATGTCGCTTAATTTTTGGAAAGAATCATAAGCATAATATATTTACTAAATATAAAACCACTGTCCAAAATTGAGCATTATTTTGGACCGAGCTTTGAACTGGCGACTGGTCTCGACAAAAGCTCACTCATCAATGGGATAGCTCCATCCTAGAGTAGTGATATCATGGCAATCGTTTTTAATTAAAATTCGGATACATTAGTCTTTTCTATTGATCCCAAACACATCTATATTCACTCCAGCTTTATGTAGCAAGTAAATTAGAAAATTCTCTCTATCTAACTTTTTATACCTGTCTATCATATAAGAATAATTAATAACGTCATGTATGTATGTAATTCTAATAGGCTCCCCTAATACGATGGAACTAACTAATGAAGCGTCCTCGGAAGTTTCATTTTAAAACGGACTACTCATTATGACAAAACGATGGTCCCATAGTACGAGTTTTCATTGACAGTTCTCATTTCCCCATACATTTGATTATCAGCGCCACTTGCGGAAGATACAAGGAACTAAAAAAAATTTTATAGGCAATATAAACTGTCGCGAGAACTGCCAAAAAACTCATAGTAGGGGAACTGTTTTATTCAGTTTTATGGAACAGACTGATGAAAGGATTTTTTTTTTACCGCCGCAGTATGATAGAACTCATATTATATCGATAATTTGTCAATGCAATATTAAGTCTGTTTTATAAACGGTATATTGTGCCATTATGTACATTCGTTTAAAGTTACGTTAACGATTTTAGTTTATTTTACACAGAATCATAAGGAGAGTGTTAAATTTCATATTTTTGACTAGTGGGTCTGAAGCCTAAAGATTTTAGTGGCGCCTCTATATCCGTCGGAGGTTGCGTATACTCATAATTTATCGTACAATTAATTCACGTTTGTATTTGATGTCTATATTAATAAATTATAGATATATACTTCATAATGAACGTCCGTCGCTGAAACTGCCACATTAAATCACATTCTGATGGCTATTATTTCATTTGCATTTGATATAAAATAACTTTAAGATTATCAAGTAATTTTAATCTAGCCAGTACATTTTATGACAAAGATAACACATACAACAGCAAAAAATCATTAATAATGACATCACATAATTTAAGATTGTGATGAAATTATAGAAATAATAATCTAGGAAGACTTGGTTGCAAAATATAGTTTGAAACATGGTATGCAGGATAATGTCGACTGTTAAAAATATATTTTACTGTAAAATTATGTTCCTACTAATGGTGAACGTGCATCTATCAAGTCACATCAATCACTTTGACGCTTCACATAGCTTGGCGTCAGTTTTATGTACATTTCTGTCGCACATTTACTTCAAAGCTAAGCACAGTATAATGAACTCTATTACAACTTCATGAATAATATTTTGCTGTGCTACTTTACTCTGGTCGTTAATAATCGAATTCGGTGAGAATGGCTTGATACAAATATGTGCGTTATTTACTTGGGTTCTATGTAACACATCTACTCATTATACGGGTCTTGACTGCGTCAATGTAAAATGACCTTTAATGCTCATATATTATAACTTGAATTAACATAAATGCTTTTTGCTGTGCATTTGGTGTTTTGTAAATATATTTTAGTGTTTAATATTATGTATGTATGGTTAGCGTGGCTAATCAGTTTGTAATGTTTGTGCCTAAATGTGGCTGTAGGGCTCTACGGACTAAATCATGATGCCATATTGTTTAAACGACATTTTAATAGAACTTGTAGATTAATAAATATTATATTTAATATTACAGTTGTCATGATAAAAATAAATTAATTCGATTCCAGACAAATGTTTTATGTGACCCGCAAATATTTTTTTGGCTGAGTGTTGAACCCTAATATCTCGTACCTTCTGATACCCACGTCATAAGACTCGTGTCACTACGGGGCCAGCCCGCCTAGCATGCGGGCCACGAGATATCTCGATAATCGACTGTCGAGATGCTGTCTACAATATTGTATTAAAATAAACGAGGACGCATGGTAATGTCCATAGACAAATAGAGAAAACCGCTTATAACAGGACAAATAGCATAGACAAAATGTTTTTGTGGTGCGCATGCTAGGCGGGCTGGTCCATACTGTTTGGAGTTACATCTCTCTTGCAAACTTTAAACCGGTTCTATTTGATAAATCCAACTGATATTCCTAATAAATCTGTTACATTTTGAGTAGCATATTCTGAGCATTTTTTTACAAGTTCTATTAAGAATACTTTATTATATTTCCTACTTTTTATGTATGTCATACAATATCTTTGACAAATGTGGACCGATTAACAAGATTCTTGGCTTCGATTGAGCTTACTCCAAGGGTAGTCCCGAATAAATTTTGTCAAGATTTGTAGTGAACGTATTTGCGTGAGCGTATTTGGACGTAAAATATTTGTGTGGAAAACGTCAGTTCCCCGCGAAACCGCTAGAGGCGTTCGGGTGTTTGTCATACAAATATTTTACGGAGTCGCTAGCCAGTAATGTCATAATATATCATAGTTGGCTTATTGATATAGTACACAGAACTTTATTACAGCAGTATCGACGTGGTGCTGAGGATTTGAAGTCGGTTTTTAAAGTTGTGTTATACTTTATGGTTATAATAGTAACAGTACAAGTTAGTACAACTTAAATCACGTTACGTATGTAAAAAGTTCTAGATAATAACGCTTAGTAATTTGAAATACAATATTGGCTTTACTGCACGAATCAAACTAGCTACTAGACTTTCACTCGCCTTCTTGCTCACCAGTCCGCCTAGCATGCGCACCACAAGATATCCCAATAATCGACTGTCGAGATGTTGTCGACGTGTTGTCTACAATATTGTATGAAAATAAACGAGGACGCATGTTAGTGTCCGTTGACAAATAGAGAAAACCGGTTATAACAGGACAAAAAGCGTAGACAAAATATTCTCGTGGCGCGCATGCTAGGCGAGCTGGACTGGAATATAAGTTACGTAAAGTGTACCATAAAGTTATCATTATATAATGTGCTACATTTTAATGTGGTTTTTATAGATTAAATAATGACACTTGCTTATTATTTTTTGTACTCATCAAGGCATCATAAAATTATTGTTAAAATGGTTTATCTAAAATTATGTAAAAAAGGATATGTGCTTATATTTAGTGTCTGTTTAGTTTTGAAGCTGCATAATTTGTTAAACCTAAATGAACTGCATTATAATTGCTTTTATTTTTCAAATGTAATTGTGTTTTGGCAATTGTTTGTATATGTTAAGTATGTTGTTGGAGAACGGAGCCTTCCAAGTGAAATGTATGTGGCAACTGTAGATAGGTCTGTCTGAATTTATAAATAAATTATACTTTAAGTGACTGCCGAGTTTTATTTCAACATTACTCAGTATCCGATACCATTTCACAGTATTAAAATAGGCTGTTAGACCAATGTTTTAAACATTGCCTATTTGAGTAAAATTTTTTAGACTGTTGTTAGGAATGATATTAATGCTTTCCTAACAATATTAGATGATGAATCAGGATAATCCAAAACCTGTTACTAAATTAGGAACCTTATGAAAGGTAGACATAAGTTTGAAGAGAGAAGATGAGAGATAAAGGGTTTATTTACAAGACAAAAATGCTTGGGATTGAGCAGCTCACTCCCGACACTATAAGGCTATAACAACACAACTTTATATATGATCATGTATTGTCTGGACTTTAAAAGAGGTGATAACTCTTGAGTTTGTTTCGATATTTCTTCTCGGGTATAGCCACGAAATGCCGACGCCATTATTATTTTTTCAATATATACTCCTAATTGACATGTAAAAGTGATGTCAAATATCCTATTTGCAGAATAAATGATTTGAGTTTAATGAGTGAAATTCTATGTATAAAAGATGGATTACACAAGTTAATCACATATAAACAATAAATAAATAAAGATTGTCTATCAAACTATTTCTTATAAAGAAAAGGACAAACTAATTTTAAAGTTAATTGTTGCTTAGAATTGAGTGGCATATGGGAGCTTGTGAGGAATTTGATAGCAATGACACAAGTTGTGAAATTATTGATATATAAAAAGGATAGGCACAGATATTATGTGTATAAATATGAATAGATTATTTATGCTCTGCGAAATGTGGGTTATAGTTCGCTAGTGCGCCTCTGCCTACCCCTTCGGGTATATAGGCGTGAGATTATGTTTCTTTACGAGTTAATGTTTCAAACTACAAGCTTGATGGTCTTGGTTAAATATTGAATCTATACTAATTATTATATTATAATTTATACAACATAGGCCTCCCCTAAAGATTTCCAAATCAACCTGTTGGAAGCGGCCTGCATCCAGCGACTTCCTGCTACTTTTATCAGGTTGTCAGGGGAGGCCTATGTTCAACAGTGGACTTCCTATGGCTGATGATGATGATGAATTACACAACAATGCAGCAAGATAAGCTTTTAAAATTGCCTCCAAAATATGTCAGTAGTGACTCACTCTCCTAACTGAAACTTGAACGGTTCAATTCAGCTTTAGTCAAGTTGTGTAATGGGTAATTAAATAGACATCCAATGCATTTCAACATTTATTTTGACTAACACAAACATGATGACTCATCGGTCACAATTATGCAATCTGTACACACTTGTTTACATCGCCTCAAGTTTACAATTCACCCTGAAAGCCATGTGCTATAAACAGAACCATAATTTTTCAATACATAATATTTGTGTCAGAAACTGCCAAACTTTAAGTTTGTTTACATAAAAAATAATTTCAAAAATATTCTATAGGGTGCAGATGGTGCATAGCTTGGTAATTTATAGTAACTTATGATACAGTATCACAGGAGGAGACTTAATGTTATGACATGCTGTCGATGAGTGATGCACGCATTGTTGATGTGATCGCAGTAGGCTTAGCATCGTTCAGCTTGAATACGGTCTCAATGAGTGTGATCTCTGTGGAGGTGGTGTCCAGGCCGCAGAACGCGCACCAATCGTTCACCACCAGTCCAGCCGCCACCACGTCACTGCCGCGGTTCACCGTGCCCGCCACCAGCGGTACTTGCAGCAGTGAAGAGAGCTCGTCCTGATCCTGAATCGTAGTCTTGGGGTGCACCAACGCGCCACGGTTGCTCAACGCGGCGTAAGAGCCGACGAGTACGTTGCCCGCAATGGTTTGTCTGAATACTTCTACATTTAGCGTGTCTGCGAGAATTTCCTCCGTGTCGCGGTCCAAATCTGGATGCACGAGCGCGACGTAATCGTTGCACGCAATAACATTACCAAGCGCGCTGAGCCGCTCCTCCACGCGCTGCACTTTGACACTGTCCGGCAGACTGTTTCTAATGTGTTGCAACTCTGTGTCTGTGGTCGACGAGGGCACCAGGAGCCCGTTCTTGTTCGCCACCGTCATCCTGCCGATGATCCGGCAGCCGCCGACGCTCACGTGCACCACCGGGATCGTGTCCGCCAATTCCGCTTCGAACACGCTGTAGAAGTTCTCCGAACCTCCGATTGCGACGAGGCAATACGAATTTGTTAACTTACTGAATACTCCCACTTCATTGTTGTTTTCGAATTGAACGCGGACCGCCATGATTTTACTGCTTATTTAGTTTTCTTGTATAATTTCAAATTATTTCACAACAATATTTTATTCACGTGTGAACAAAAAACACTGGGATCGTTGACAACTTGATGGACCCCCCTTGTGTGTCATTTTGACAGAGAAAGGGCAGTTTATTTTGTCGATATGTTCCATAACCGTAAGGACAATTCATTGTATCTCGTTTTAGCTACAGAATTAATGGATCTTTACTTTATTCACATGTTAAAGATACTAAAAAAATACGTATGTGGATTATGGAACGTAGAAACGTAATCGACGCCATCTTGTAAGCAAGGTTGACAGTAAAATGTATATAATTTTTTTCATAAGAATTTTTCAGCTTTTGGGATTACAAGTATTGTTAAATAAGTGTAAACTTCAAATATGTAGTAATTGGAAATTATAAATCTCTTTAGAAATTATACATTGTATGAGATTTACGCTACAAAAGGTGATAATGAACTAATTCTAGTACACTCCTTGTACATTATTTTAAAATCTGGCAACTCCACTTATTAAAATGTGTTCATTATAAGTTAAAATGCGTTCAATATAATTCAAGTAGATTTTACCATTATGAAAGCACGAAAAACGAATATGTGGCAAAGTCTAGGGCAAAGTCCACACGTCTGTGTGAAATGTTGTTTGTCAAAAATAATTTTATGTTAAATTATGTAACCGTTATCTATTTAAAAACACAAAAATATGAATAAAAATGTTCTCCCAGCGATGTTAAAAAATGCGAAAATTCGTGGCCCTTAATTGCTTAGTAGATCGTAACGAAGCCGGGCCGTTCCCTAGTGATGCTGTCCAAAGCCTGAGACTGGCTGTCCTCTCGCCTGTTGTCTACAAGCCGAATATACAACAGGCGTTGCACAGCGTTGACTTCAAATATCACCGGACTTGCAGTAACTCCAATATTCTCCGGGAAAGTACCTTTAAAAAAATGTTTAATACTTCTTTAATCTTTTTCTTTTTTATTCCATCTTCTGAAATACATGCTATGGAAAGCATGATAAGTAATGTTTGGAGTTAACACTTACGTACCTACATTTTTTTTTCAATGAGTAGGTAGTATGACTACCTTCTATTTATAACACTCGTTGAAATTGATGGAATTTGTGCCCGATATGGCGATAGGCCCCTTATCACATCTGGGACGGAACTAAGTTCGGCGAAACGTGGGTGTACTAGTTCGCTAGTGCGCCTCTGTCTACCCCTTCGGGGATACAGGCGTGAGCTTATGTTATGTTATGTTTATGTAAATTAGTGTGCTTTTGTATTATTTAGCTTTTATAACTGTTCCTTCAGGAGTGCAATGTAGGCGAGGGCAAGACTCTGTTGATGTTCTGGAGTTGCAACCGCTCCGACAGTAGGATCACAATGAGTTTGTCGGCGTCCAGCTGTTCCTCTTTACACATGGCAGTGAGTATGGATTATTTAATAATTGTAGAATATGGTGAACGGGAATTGATCGATAGATTGGGTCCTCGGGAGATCTATGTTTTTTTCATAAGCTCACGTCTGTATTCCCGAAGGTGTCGGCAGAGGTGCACTGGCGAACTAGAACACCCACATTTCGTCGAGCTTAGTTCTCAGTTAAAAGGGTGCGAGCCTATAGCCATATCGGGCACAAATTCCAGGATCCGGGCGGACCCGACCTGAACCCGAACCCGGATCGAACCCGAGACCTTAGGACGATAATACCGCGCACGCAATACCACTACGCCACGGAGGGAGACGATTTTTCAAATCTGGAGAAATAAAATTGAATTTAGACTCTTCCCTTGGAACCTACCTAAGTCTTGCGTCACTAGATACAGGTGATCAATAAGCAATGGCATAACTATACTGTTAGTGACGGATGGGCACTTTTCGGGTCGCGACCGTATGTGGGCATAGCTATTTCGTTCCGAGGCCTTCCAGCCGGCACGGTCGGGGGCCCGTGGCATCCATGCCACCCTAGTTACGCCACTGTCAACAGGGGGAGTGCAATGCAAGCTGCCTCTGCAATATTCTGCCAATGGCTTAGGTACTTTCATTGGTGTAGATTTCTAGGGTTTCGAATAATATATAGTCTCATCTCATAAAATCAGGACTGTTTGCCGCTGGGGTAGGCAGAGACTAAGGAGCGTCAATTTCTTCGTCTCTAGTCTAGGACGTTCTCGGCCGATGCTACCATTCACTTTCGCTACATAAATAATTCTTTCGTCCCTCTTCTTTCATCCATCCTTTCAACGTGGCCAAACCACCGAAGCATTCCTTTCTCAATCCTCGTCACTACATCGTCCTTCAATCCACATTTATATCCAATAATTTGTAGAACCTACTTATTGTGTCTAGGTATATAATCATAGGCCTATGTATGGACATCCTTTGGTTCATGATTATGATGATATAACCATGATACCATATTACAGACGCAGAACCAACAAAAAGAACTACGCTCCACAGCGCAGCAGACCGAAATCAGCTGTAGATATTCGCCTGGGGTCGCGTCACCAGGTAAGTATTTGACATTACAGCAAGCATACATACGTCTCATAGACGACTACTGTCCGATGTGACACGATTAGGAAGTTTGTCGTTTGGTAGGAGAATCAAGGTCGTCTCCTTAGTCTAATGGCAACAGCGTATATGAACTGTGAACCAGTTTTAAAAACCCAGTGTGGGTAGAACAATTTTTTTACACGAACAGCCCGGGACCGAATCTCTCATGTGAGGGTTGAAGTTAGTTAGTCGTAAAACTAAAGGCCGAGTCTTTTCTGCAACATGTTTGGAAGGGTGTGTTGTGCAGAGCCCACAGTGGAGTGTGGTAGGGGCTGGTAGAGGAAGAAGACTGTTGAAGGTGACCCTGTTTGTATTCAGTAAGTCCAGTGGAGTTAGATGATCCGCGGCTGCTGCGGGCGCGTCTCGCCGACTCCCTCACGTTCTCATCTCCTGCGTCCTCGCTGCTGCAGCCCACCGGCCGCTCCATGTCGATACTAGGATCTGTCTGCGCTTTGTTACTAAATAAACAGGTGACTATTACATTTGCAACTGTAGCCTGTATTTATTACTGTAGTAAAGCGAGTGATATTTTATTATAATGATGCATTTGAGTCTTACAATCGCATTCCAAAAATTTTTAATTAAAACATAAATGGGCCGGTTATTACTATAGTCGTAAAGAAAACTGATGTGAAGTTGTATTTTGCTGTGGAGTGGGCATATACCCCTATGGGTATACGGAAACTCTTTAAAACATTCTTGTCTTCTGCCTCCTCACCCTTCCTCTCTTTCGGGCTCATTGACTGCCGACACTATTCTTTCGCCGAACAAGGGTACTCAAGCCCCAAAAGAAGTGTCGAGCGTGACGGGCAGCCCGACGGACAACATCTGCCGCATCTGTTTCGGCGGCGAGAGTGCGGAGCGCCTGGTGCGGCCGTGCAGCTGCCGCGGGACCATCGCCGCCGTGCACCGCGCCTGCCTCGAGCGCTGGCTGCTGCAGGCCGCCACCTCCTACTGCGAGCTCTGTCGACATCACTACGTCGTCACTAGGACGCACAAGTACCTAGTATTAATGGCGTTTTATATAGAAGCCTTTTTAGCGTATGAGGTTATTGAGGCTCCCTAAAATTTTTTTCGATATTTCGTGGTACATAGTTTAAATTATTGCAGATTTTGCCTTTGACAACAGAATTTCAGAACAGTCATCATTAGTCCCCTAGATAAATTGATACATACAGACATGTGGACAAACTGGAAAGAAAAAAATGTCAGCCGATTAATTGCTTTTTATCTTTGTACATAGTAGGTAGTAAATAAATGCATCTTTTATTTTTTGACATTCATCGGGTGTCGCCGGTGGGTTCTAAGTAGTTCTGGAGGGTTTGTGTAGTCCACTTGAGAATTGCGAATTTTTAAGTTAATTTTGGGACGTGATATTAGGTTTAGGCTCCTCGTTGGTTTTCTGTAACATGCCTCCACAATGGAGTAAGATGAGGGCATGTAGAAGACGTGAAGCGGTTTATGAAACACATTGGGGTACGTGTTGCGGTCAGATGGTCGTGGGTGCGGTCGATGGTGCAGTGGGCGGTGTCGGGGCACGGGCGCGCGCTGGCGGCGGACGCGTGGCGCGGCGCGGCGCTCGGCGCGGCCAGCGTGCTGGGCACGGCGCGCGCGCTGCACGCCTGCGACCTGGTGCTGCAGGCCGGCGCGCGCAGGGGGGGCGGCGCCGCGCTCGCAGCCAACCTCTTCTCCTCGCTGCTCATCGGCGTCATTGGTGACGGACCTTACACTTATCACTATTACTACATAGTATAAAACAAAGTCGCTTCCCGCTGTCTGTCTGTCCCTATGTCCCTATTAATTACGCAACGGATTTTGATGCGATTTTTTTTATTGTAGAGTTATTCAAAAGAACGATTTATTTGCATAATACATGCATAAATTTAATTCTCTAAAATGATGTAATGCGGGATGAATGTTTGTCAAGACTCGCACGCGGGCGTAGTCGAGGGCAAAAGCTAGTACTTATTATTTATGGTGCGGACGTCTGCAGTCTCGCAGACAGGTGATCAGCTAATTTCTTAGAACTATTTCACCCTTAATCCCTTCCACATATAAGTATATGTGGATATTAACCACATAATCTATTGAGTTATAAACTAAGTAGTTTATGGCGTTTGCATATTCAACACCATAGTCATTTGCTTATGAAGGAAGATGACCAATCGCGTCTGTCATACAGTGCTTGTTGACGATTAACTATTATTTTTACCCACAATGTTTACAAACATACACAGTCTGATTCCCCAAAGTGGTAGGCAGAGGCGAACTGAAAAACTAGAAAACCCACATTTCACCGAGACCGAGAAAAACCTAGGAATCGAATCCGAGACTTCAGGACGGTAGTCGGACCGTCACGCAATACAACTACGCCACAGAGGCAATGTATTTTTTAATTAAAAACTAAATCCTACAAACTACACACTCCGTCTTTTTCAATTATTGATATGGACTAATTTGTTCACTTAAATTACGTGAAATCCAATAACAGTCCACAATCTTTAGGCTTATCTCTTTCCAATACAAATAAGGTCACATTAGGATACCGTCATGTTTAAAGTGCTCATAACAGGGGCACTCAACGGTCTCCTCACGACGTGGATGCTGCTCAAGATCCAAGAGCACCAGCTCTCGTGGCAGGCGTGGCGCGACTCCACGCTGCACGTGCACGTGACCCTCGCCGACGAGGACCAGACCCTGACGCCGCGCTCCTCCGACGTCACTGTAGTGGGCAACCATGAAGGCAACGCCACCACCGACAGGAGCACCAATGTGGCTGATCCGTTTATGGTTGCCTTGCCGTATACGCTGCCGGATCCTTGAGGTTGGTTACCAAATATTATAATCTTGGTAGTGCTAGAAGGTATTGAATACTTCAAACTATCAGAACTTAGTAAGAGATAGAAAATCGGCTTTAATACTTGTAGTAGACCGTTTGCTGTTATCCATTGAGTTTGTGTTTCCATAGTAAAGTATCAGATTTTTAATTGACTTCAAAAAAATAAAAAGGAAATTAAAAAATAACAACAATTCCTTACTGCCTTAGTAGGCGGTGCCTTTTCATTTGATCCGCATTGGCCCTAGCACTGACTTCAAAGACAGTAAGGAATGATTGTTATTTTTTACTTTAAGGTTTCAGTTTTGAAGTCGGTTTTAAGTTTTTGTTAAACTTTAATTATAATCAATTCTGTACGGTTTCGATTTTAGGAAAAGTATTCGATACGCTTTTTTTTTTTTCAGATTTTAAAATACCCTCAAGTTAACAAATATGTCGCTGGCGTTCGTTTACATGACAGCAACTACTTGCTTCTGCTTCTTTATAATATTCACTTTTGTTATTATAAATCATCGAGAAATACAGACCAACGAATAAAGTATCTAAATTAACATTTATCCAGAGCTCCTTCTTTTCCCAATACCTATTCCTTTCCTTTACACAGTAGGTAAGCAGTGGGTTGGCTGTGCTTGTTGTATTGTCGATGGTAATGGGACCATAGACATTGATGTCTACAGCCAGAATGGGCCAGGACAACCGGTTTGATACCACTGTCTCATGGAAAACCGATGTAGTGAACTTGGGTTTGGTTTGGTGAATGAGACCCCTAGTAATCCAAACTTCTCCCCCCTTATCCCTATTCCCCCTTTTAAGGTTGGATACGCACCCATGATACTTTTAGTAACCAGTCTCTGGTTTAAAAAACTAAAGAGAAAAATCGGTTTCCTCACAATTTCATGTGACATATTGGATACGGAAATGACACACCTTTTTGTTAATCAATATTTATTCAATAATTTTAAATATAAATTATAATTTCATTACAATAATATCATTTTATAAAATGTCAATAGGCATACACGGGCCTCTGTTAAACTTATATATATGTCAACTTTTAACATGTGTTAACGTGAAGAAAAAAAACTGGTGCTCGTTCTGTGGACACGTGACCACATGGCACGTGACACATGGCGCATGGCACATGGCACATGGCACATGGCACATGGCACATGGCGCATGGCACATGACACATGACACATAGCACATGCCAACACGTGCAAGACTCCACTTACTTATGTGTACGAATAAGCAAAAGCGATCTTGGCACAGCATCACCAGGATCTAATGTTAGTAGGTACTTATAAATATAGAAAAATCACATCTTGAGATAATAAATAGGAAGAATCGAGACAGCGCTTGGAGAAACGTAATGGGCGGACAGACATAACAATATACAAACAAATCAACAATCTCTTTGGACTTTTACTCAAATGGTTTGTGACATTCGACTACGCGTAGCTCGCGCTGGTCGCGGGCCACACTTAATCAGAGATTAACTTAAACACCGGTCTCTGAAAAGGACATACAATGCATCGCTATATTTAATCCAAAAGCATCAAACACTAACTCATTGATTGACATGAGATTCGATGTTATTGTTGACATCGATCAGCTTTTCAGAAACCGGTCAATGTACAGATCAGTTAACCACAGATTAACAATATAAATCTATTGGTCTTGCCATCTAATCTAATTTCAAGACAATAGATCGTGGATGTGTGGCTCGCGTCGTGGGCGAGGTGGGGCGATGCTGGGGCGATGATGGGGCGGTCAGTCGTGGTCCTTGAACCTGCGGTGGATGGACTGCACGTATGTGAACACGCACTTCCAGTCAGGCTTGCGCATCGCCACCATGTCGTCCACGTCCAGGAGGGGGTAGATGCCCGCCTTCTCACTGGAAAATAATCATTTACAATCATTACTAGGTATGCTTGATCTAGTAGCAGCGTATGGGCTGTGAACGAGGAGTTCTGGGTTTGGTTTTCAGGTCAGCCAAAGCGGTTTACCGAGGCTGACGTGGACTGGATACCCCAAAGGGTACTGATGTCAACCAGGTACCGGGTCGTACTAACTAAGGTCAAACATTTCTGCAACGCGCTTAAAAATATGTGGCGTTGACCCCACAGTACAGTGTGATAAATGGAAGGAGAGAGAAAATGGATTGGGAAGGGAGGACGGAATTGGGCCACCGGAAATCTTACTCACTGAATGAAACGCGACAACAAGCTGCCACTTTATGTGGGTTTTCTGTGAGACAGTGGTATCAAACCGATCGAGCCGACCCAATCGTGCTGTAGACGTTACGTATACAGCGTGGCTCTACTACTTATAAGGATGTACTTCTGTATGCGTTCAGTTATAGCGGAATCACTATTTGGATTTTTTGTTAATAATTTTTGCCGCCTCCTTGGTCTTGTGGCAGCATATATGGGCTGTGGGCCGTGAGGTACTGCAAAGCAAATTTTCTAATTTAATTTTCCCGGGACTGGATCCTCCAGAGGGGTTGACGTCAGTCAGGCATCCGGTCGTAATAACGAAGCCAAATAATTTCTGCAACATGCTTGAAAAAGTGTGTTGCGCCGACCCCACATTAAGATGGGATAAGGACAAGTAGAAAGAAAAGATGTTTATCGAGAAGAAGTTCGTCGGTACTCACTCAGCAACTTTGAAGGCGAGCGTGAAGTTGTGTCGTCGTTTGTCCGGCGAGAGCTGCGAGTAGTCGAACGCGTCGGGTAGGAAGTGATGCACGAGCGCGCAGAACGCGAGCCCGTCCGCCCACGACGTCGAGAAGTTCTCCAGCTTTACATTCTACACAACAACGCGCCCTGTTAGCATAACTGACGCTCCCAACTGACACGCCACCTACTTATAACGTATCTGTCACTGACAACCCTATGCAACCTACTTAGTTATAGTAATGCACTTACCACTGGGAACCTAGTAATAACCACTAACAATCTTATACAACCTAGTTATAGTACCGCACTTGCTACTGGGAACCTAGTAATAACCACTAACAATCTTATACAACCTAGTTATAGTAACGCACTTGCTACTGGCAACCGTATACAACCCAGCTAAAGTAACGTATCTGCCACTAGGAACCTTAAATAACCTAGTTATATTAACACACCTGCTACTGGCAACCATATACAACCTAATTATAGTAACGCGCCTACAACTGGCAACCATATATAACCTAGTTATAATGAATCTGCAACTAGAAATCATATGCAACCCAGTTATTCTTGTGAACCTACCACTGGCAACCGTATATAACCCAGTTATTGTAAGGTATCTGTTTATGGCAACCCTGTACAATTATTTATACTTTCGAGTTCTACTAACGTATTTGCCACTAGCAACCTTATCCTAGTTATAATAACTTATCTGCCACTAGCAACCATATAATAATTAAATACAATGTCATTACTAAATTAATACGTAAACTGCTAGTGCCTACAACAAATGTGCAAAATAATCTACGAACTCTGGAAATGGTGAATAGTAAGTACTAACTCCGAATCAGTTTATTCTAAACCTAATAGTTATAGTGCTTGTGTTTCAAAGAAAAAACAATGACATTATAAACCTATACAACATTAAAGAAGTAAAGAATTGACTTGAGTAATTCCATTTTAGTTGGAAGCATCACATTGAAAATATTTGTTCTTAAAATATAACATGGGTCATTAACTGATCTCTGATTTTGAGCAAAAAATATACAGCTTTATTCTAAATATACAATTCTCACATTATTTTATAACATTTAACCAAAATATTTGAACATTTAATCCACACAAAATATCATGCATCACAGTGCCAAAAAAAATCAATTCCACATAAATTATTTTAAATTCCAACAGAAACCATGCTGTGTTATATGCGACGACTTTTCACGTCACACAACATCACGCCTGGATGTTTATGTAATATTAAAAAATACATGTTTTATGAGTTTGTATGTAATAAATAAATAAACGAAATCTAATTGATATAATCTGTGGTGAAGTATTAGGTTGGTTATATTTTCTTTTGAGGGATGATTTTTGAAATTATGTTTAAAATATAATTTTTTAATGCTAAGTCATCTCTCAAAATAGTGAATATGGTGTAATAAAACCGTGCAAACACACAAATAAATATGTACAAAGAAGAGCAGCGTGTATAATGAAGCGTAAGACGAAGCGTGGGCCGTGAGTGGATGACGTCAGCGCGTGTTACGACGGGCGTGCGCGTGCGCAGCGGACGGACATGCTACAGAATCAGCCACGGACATCCGGACATACAAACGCCTTTGACAGATGCATAGGTATTATAAAATCTTAGTTACTCTTATGTGACAACGAATAATATTTCTCATTTGCAGATATAATATTAGGGTAGGTATATCGTACAAATATTTATAAATATAATAAAATATGCATCGGTCTTTATGTAACCGCTTTTATTATTTCCCAACAGTACGTTCAACACTTATAGGAATCAGGGATTATTTGCAAATGTACGTTTAAACACATTGACGCATGTGACCGATATATTCTACATTAAATATGTAAAATTAACGATAAAACATGGTTAAAAGCCTACAAGTAGTAGGTACATAAACTATGATAAGTGGTACACATTGATTACGAGACTATATTAATGACAAATATATCTGTCAATATTTGGTGAATAAAATTCAATTATAGGTATATTATGTGAAAATGTTACAAGGTGTTTTAAATTTCAAGATTAAATTGGACATAATTCTGGGAAATACCTGTAATAATTACTGTAAGAATACGGTTTTTTAAATATTATTTTAGCTAAAAAGATTGTGTGGGAGAGTTACAAATAGGGTGTTTCTAAATTCGATTTTAAAATTCTGCTTATATGTTTGTGTGCGTCAAGGTGTTTAGGTGCGTAGGTGCAGCTATGTACAGCGTTAGTAGGGGGCCGTGGCGTGGGGGGGGGGGGGTTCGGTGGCGGAGTGGCGGCGGGGCGGAGTACCTCGTAGTCCCGGGTCTTGTCGCGACACCACTGCAGCAGCCGCTCTTTTATCGTGAGAGCACTCGCTTGCAGCGCGGAGTCCGTGAACTTGAAGAGGGGCTGCGACGGAGAGCCCGGGCTCTGCGGACTCTTGGGCGAGCTACAACGGGGCGCATCGTTAGTACACGCCTCAGGGCCGGCCTCCTCAGGCGGTGTCGCGGTGCCGCGTTAGTCTCACGATTAGTCTGTGCTCGGACGGGCCGCGTCGCGTGACGGTTATACACGTTATTTACAAGGAGACGTGACGTGATCACGAGTGACACGACGCGTCTCTGCAGGCTCGCAGCTCGCTACTCTCTCGCGATGTATGACAGGTTATGTGTCTCACAAGCGATGGAACGTATGAACTATGAACGAGTGAAGCGACTTTGGTACATGTTATTCATAATATGCGTATACTATAATTGAGTTTTATATTTACTTGTATTCCTTATTCGCATCCACAGTAATGGCTGCCGGATAAATAAAATATATTGCGTTAAATATAATAATGAAGCCAGAAGAGATTCGATACATATCTATATATTGTGTATGTGGGATAGTTTGTATATTTCTGGTTGGTACAGTGGGTATGGGTGGTTGTAAAATGTGAACTCACTTGGGACTGTTGGTTGAGTTTTGTTTCTCGAGCTGCCGGAACTTTGCGAACGGAGACACGGGCTTCGGCGCCGGCCGACTCATGCTTTCTATAACTATAAATATAACACCGTTTATAATTTCTGCCGTATATTACGCACAATCCTTAATTCTGATAATAGTTTAATGGGCAGAGTCTTGTCCATATAGTGTTCCAATGCTGTCAGAATAGAATTTTCAATTTAAATAAAATAATTCGTATATTATTGACAATATTGTAGTGAAAAAGGAAGTCCAGTAAGTAAAACGAACAAAACAAAAATGCTTGACGTGATATCATGGTATGTACTCATAATGAGTGATGGCCTTAAGGGGCAGTGTTGATAGACTGTACTCACCTTTAGAAGTTTTAGTGGTGGTGCTACTGCTAACGGTCTTCTCGGAAGAGTTCCTCCGCACGCTCGATGTAACAGTTACCTCCTCTTCCTCTGCAAACGAAACGAAACGATTAGAGACGGCGTAACAACCGCGGCCAACTACCTCTAACTCCACACACTCTGAACACAACTAGCAAGACATTAACAATACTTAAGCTATTAGTTAAACACGGTTACAGGACACGGTGGTATGAGTTACGATATGTACAACGCGGGTGGGTGACGGGCGCGAGGGTCGGGGGCGGGGGGTCACAGGGGGCATGCGTCGGGGGCCAGGGGGCCAGGGGGCAAGCAGGCAGCCCACACACACACGACTCACGCGCGTCTCGCTCGCCTCCCGCTCCTAACTAGTGGAATGTGACGCGACGCTACGCGAGCGCCGACACGAGGTCCTCGAACGCGTCGTCGGCGTTGCTCTCGTCCAGGAACTGCAGCTCCGACACCGATGGCATGGTGCGGCTGCGCCCCAGCGAGTACGACGAGCTCGACGTGCGGACTCGCGCGCGGACAGGCGACACGCGCGCCGGCTGCGGCGACTGCTGCTGATGATGCTGCTGCTGCGCCTGGCCCAGGAAGTACGCCTCCACCGTCCGCTTCTTCTCAACGATGTCGTCGTGCGCGATGCCGCCTTCGTACAACTTCGGCACGGCGAGCAAGTGCATCGACTTAGCGCGGGCAACCACGCGTCTCGGTGATGCTGACTTCGAGCCGGGCATCTGGTGCCACGAATCTGAACGAGACAGTGGTGCGCTGCCGCCACTGGCTGATGAGCTGGATACCATGGAATCACGCGACGCGCTCGGCGAGGGTGCCAGCCCGTTAGTGAGGGGAGCGCGTAATGTTCGTGTCTCACGTTTCTTGCGCTCGATCTGAGCCAGGACTTCGTGCTTGGGAGAGGAAATCTTGTCGAGTGCGTTTCGAAGGTTGTCTGCTGCGGGGCGGCGGGGTTCCTCATTGCGCGTGCGCACGCCCGTTGTGATAGTCGCGGAACCTCGCACAGGTCCTCGCATCACGCGCGTCACCACGCTACCGTGCTCCGTCGTGACATCACTGTCTATTCCGTTTGTGTACGGTATTTCCCCATTCTGGTGCATATGTGGTGATTTGATTTGGTTCAATGCGCGGGGTGAAGGTGGTGCGCGGGGTGCGGGAGGTGATGGATGCGGCCGGAGACGGTCCGTCTCGTTGGTCACCACGTCAGGCAAGTAGTCGACTTTGTGTGCTCGTGCCTTTTCTATATCCGGGGTGCGTTGCAGCGGCAAGAATGTAGAAACTCCACCAGGCGGTGTGAAGTCTGTCACGGTATACGTCGGTGGCTTACGCTCGGGCGGCGTATGTTGAGGCTCGCGGCGTTGCCTCTCTCGAATCTGACGCTCATAGAACTCTATTTGTAATCTCTGAGCGTCAACTTTAGGTGGTTCCTGGTACTTAGCGTCGTCGATCCTACGCACTAGTTCGGGCGCAGACAGCTCATTTTGACTCGGAATGGATCTCACTGGGTAGTTTGTTTGCGGAGCGAGAGTTGGTGCCTGTGCGGGGGGTTCGAAAACTGGCGGGCGGTATGGAGGGGCGATGGGTCTCTCGCTTTCCATGGTTGGAAGAACGCGCGGAGCGGTCGGCGCCGGATTCGCGATAATAGGTTTAGGAATGACGGGAAAGGCGGGAGGACTTGCCACGATCGCTTTCGGAGCGATAGGGAACGCCGGCTGGATCTCCGATGCTGGAGAGGGTGCAGCGTTGGTGGAAGGAGGACTCCAGATGAGAGCTGGAGCGACTGTGGGAGATGTGACTTTTGCAGGTGGTTTAAACGCAGACATTGGGGCGTGCGAAAATTGGTTCACAGGAATGGGTCGAGCTACGAAAGGTTTGATAATATCCCTCGGTGTCTGAGGACTTTGAGGAGTGTGCGGAGTTAGAGGAGTTTGCGGGGTTAGGGGTGCCTGCGGGGTTAAAGGTGTCTGCGGGGTATAATGTGTTTTCTGAGTTTGAGGAACAGGGGGATGTAAGATCGGCGGAACGGGCGCGGGGGGTGGCGGCTCCTGACGCGGTAAGTGAATACGCGCGGGCTCGCGACGCTCCGTCACCCACGGCGGCTTTATTACTCCAGCGTTGGGTTCAGCAAAGAACTTTTTGGGACGCAGCGAAGAGGACGGTGCTGCTGTGTCGTTCGCCTTCCAGAAGCTTTTTGCGGAGGAAGTGCTGGCGGAACGTGCATTAGTCTCACGGCTCTCGAACGTGTTCTTTATATTGCCAAACCTACTAGTCCAGTTAGCCTGCCCCACCTGCCCGGTACTACGCTCTGCCTCCTCAGTCTTCTTCATGAATGCCACAAACTTGCGATCGTTCTCCGTCTGCGGACGGAACTCTGGTACGGCTGGCCCTCCTTTCTGTTCATCATTATCACTGTCCACCTTGTAGCCCCCCAGCGGGCGGCCAATATCTATGGTGTTTGCTCGTTTCATGCGCAACTTCTTATTACTGCTAAATCTGTTGAGGGGTTTGGAATCGTCCTGGGTTGTGGGAGGCGCCGCAAAGTTATATGTTGGCGGTAGAGGCATATATAGCGTGGTACGCTTTTGTTCCTCACGGGAACCTTGCCTTTGGATCGGCGGGGATAATGGCTCAGCAGGGGCCCGTCTTATTGGCTCTGGAGGAAATTGTTTCGTTTCTACAGGAGCTCGCCTTATCGGTTCGGGTGGTACGCGTTTTATAACCTCCACGTGAGTCTGAGCGTTAGAGTCGAACTTGTTGGCGATAGCTGCTATGCTGCTCTTTCTGTCAGATGGCCGACGGTCATACCTCGGAGCCGGTTCTGGCTGGGTCCTCACGGGTTCTACCACCGAATGGCGGAAGTATTCAGGCTTACGAGCCACGGGAGCTCGTCGCTCCACCTGAGCATCTCTGTTAATTTTAGGAGGTTCGTAACCGACCGAGTGGGCTACCGGGGCGTACTTCTGCCAGGACGCGACCGGATTGTGGTAGCTCACTTCATCAACGCTGGGCTTGCGCTCAGGTGTGATGGACTCTGTGCCGGTGGACACTGACGAAGAGGGAGGTTCTGGTTCCGGTCCAAGCTCCAGCTGGCTCCTATCCACCAGCCGCCGCGCCTCCTCGAGCTCTTCATGTGTAACGCCTACAGTGTGCCTCGCGGCTCGGCTTCTCCGCCGAGGCTTGCGTCTGCACCCATCCAGCCTGTCGGCGGCATCGAGCGCGTCTTCCAGTCTATCCGCGAGGGTGAGCAGTGCTCTCGCTTGCGGGTGTGCGGTGGGTGGAGCTAGCGCCGCTCGGAGGCGAGCCAGCGAGCGGCGCACGTCGGCGACCACGTCGGCGGGCGCGGCGCCGAGCCCCGCCAGCAGCTTGTCGCCACCGCTGCCGAGCAGGCCCTGCAGGAGCGGCAGAAGGAGCGACTCACCGCGCGTCTCGGATCCGTCTGTCGTCTCGCCCGCCGCCGCCAGCGCCTCCGTCACTGCGCTCGTGCATGCTGCACCAAATTACAATCATTATTTTCTTATTTACAGATTTCGAAATAATTGCCTTAGTGAGCTTCACTATAGTTTATACTGCAATAAACTAATCTTAACATAGTTTTTTTATCTGCTTTATCTGATAACAATCTAATCGTTAATACTACAACCACAATCTTAACGTGTTTCCTTAATATACTTGGGACAAAGCGAGTAAAAGGTTGTAAAATATAATTATGAAGATGAACTACACGAACCTTCCTGTTCCGCCATGAGTGTGCGTATGCGCGCGCGCAGTCGTCGCCGCTGCTCGTAGTCGGTGCACTCGTCCAACTGGAACAACAACTCGCGTCAGTAACTGTTCTAGTGTGTACACTGTCACTGTACAAACACTGCACATGATTCTGATTACTTATTTCAGATACATAATCTTAACTTAAGATAGATACGAATTCAGAACAGCGGCGATTTGTGAACTTTTATAGCAGAGACAGGGTCGAGCAGATGGCTCACTTGATGGTAAGTGAACTCCACCGCCCATAGACACCCACGACACAAAAAGAATCATGGGTGCATTGCTAACTTAAAAGGAGGGAATGGAAGGGGAGGGAAAAGGGATTGGGAAAGATAATGGGGTAATTACGCCATCAGAAATCTCACTCACTGTGACACGTAACTGTCTACAGCGTGGCTCTACCACTCAAATCTTTCAAAACTAACAGTATTATGAAGAGAATTTGTTTTTTCTATAGTCTTTACTTCGCTCTCGTACACGGACGACTTAAGGTAATAAATATTAAAAATACTTAAAAATTACTTTTTAGTAACTTAGTTGCACAATAAAAAAATAGGGATATAAAAAGGTAAAATCTTACGTAATCGCGCCAACCATTGAACATTATTCTGCAACTTTAACACAAATTATCTAACAAAAATGTCTGGAATCTACCAAAACTCCATCAAAATATGCGTGTACTGTCTATAGTACAAGTTCAGTACGATGACTGATGACACAGTATAGTATTTGTAAAGGCCAAACAAAACGCACCGGAAACGGCACGAAAACCGGAAATGCTGCATTATTTTCTACTCTAATTCACTTCACTCGTTCTTGTTTTTTTGTATTTATGTACCTACTCACTTGTAAGCGTCATAGCAATGACATGCCTTTAGGTACTCAGAATGACCTCGCGCTCCAGCTTTGTACCAACACGTACCTACCTACTACTTTTCTTAGAGCGGGGGGGGGGGGGGGGGTACACTGAACCAGTCTTTATTTACTATGGTGCCCTTTTTAGTTCATTTGAAGTATGAAATTTACCCATTGCCGATTTCTCGAATAATATTATTAATTGTCGATGTTTTCTATCTTCAAGATAGACAATACAGGACGGTGCTCTTTTAATGATATTAACTTATTTGAAAACATTTTTAAATCGTCAAATTCCTCGATTAAAAATTGAAGCTCATTCAAGCTATTCCGGCTCGTGATAGGATGAGTAACGAACTGGCATCTAATATTGAATGAATGAATATTGCCATATCGGGAATTATTATGTAATTCCATACCATGCAATATCGGGCATTATTATTATGTTATTTTTTCGAATCCTCTCAATTATAATAACAAATTGAACATAAATTTTTATAGCAATCATTAGTGCAATACGCTGCGCCTAATTAAATAACTAATAAATACACCCAACAGTCACACACATAGTCCTGCTGACCCCACACTAGGTTTAACCTGTTTTGTGGTTATAAGAAACTCGGTCTCACAACACCCAGACCCAAAACAAATATATGTGGGTCATAAAAACATTTGCATTGGTGCGGGAATCAAACCCGCCGCCTTTCATTTCACAGCCGGCTGCTTGCCTGCTGCGTCAAATGTCAATTTCCAATCACTTTCAGTTTCCTCGCGTGATGTACAGCATGAAAATCTTAATTAACAGTTATTAGCTCTCACTTTCCTAGACTTAAATATGCAAGTCATGGATGCACGCATCTCGCTCATGCAAACGTTATGCGATGAGTAGACAATTTGATATATGACAGGCTCTGACTGGGTTCCGCCGGCATAATATTGTACAAATCATGATTATTAGAGTTCTATTCATCGGATGTTAATGTTGTCTGTTTTGTGAACGATGATTATTAGGTGAGCAGTTGTACTACAAAGATTAAGGGTTAGAATTACTTTGCCTAAATATATAAATAAAATACATACATAAGTTCACGTCTGTACCCCCAAAGAGGTAGGCAAACGCGAATAATAGAACTAGAACACAGACATTTCGCCAATTTATATCCATCCCAGATGTAAAAAGCGGCAAGCCTATTGCCATATCGGAACTGATGATATAACCCAATATCACTTTACCGGGATAGAACTTGAGCCCACAGATTGGTAGAAAGCAATACAACCATGTGGCACATGAATAAATACGCATAAATAACGTACTGTAATATAATTATGCAAGGCAATGTGCATACTAACTCTACGGATTTTCTTTACCGTTCGCGAGTGTACTCACAAGTTTCCTGAGGACCCGCTCGTCCCAGCACTGGTCTACGTCGAAGTCCTCGATGGTGCGAGAGCTGACCACTTTACCACCGCCACTGGTGCTGCGGACTGTCTCCTGGACCAAAATGAGGGAGTCAATAACTTAGAAAAAGGATAAATAGAGTCCTATAAAAATATTTGTCATATCGAAACTGGACAGCTAGCACGAAAACAGGAAAATATTTCATATCGTTTCTAAAATATGACTGCATCAAAGACAATCTCCGTGGCGCAGTGGGCGAGTAGCCGTGAAGCGAGAGGCCGCGGGTTCGATCCCCGCACCGAGATAAATGTTTGTGTGGCCTACAGATATTTGTTTTGTGTCTGGGTGTTGTAAGGCCGAAAGTCTCTCGTAGTTCCTGATACCTACGGCACAAGGCCCTTATCTTAGAGTGGGGTCAGGACTATGTGAGTGACTATTGGATGTTGTTCTTGATTCGAATACCTATGCGCAAGTCGTTCCTTCTAGGTACTCTGGTGATAGAGAAAATTGTAATCCACAGAACAAATGTTTACATAATTTTATTGCAAACTTTGCTTTGTGGTCTATAAACTTGTAGTTCGCGTAAAGCTTGGCTGAAGTCACGAAGTAAAAGCGTATGTAATCATACACGCACTACCAAAGAATTGTGACTGCTCGGTAAGTATCCACCGATTTTAAAGGAAGGTTCCTATTCGTTTGTATTTTTAACCGACTTAAAAAAATGAGGTTATTATATGTGTTACGTGATTTCGGATTTTGGTTCGGTTAATGTTTGATTTATTTATCGAGCACGGCAATGTGACTACAGAATACGTGATTGTAAGCGTAGTGCAGTCAAAAAAAAGACCAGGGACAGGCCATGTGTCCATCAGTAGCTAACAGTATTATGCCGGCCTGCTTAGCTTCTTCACACATCGCCTAAAGGACCCGATGTTGTAGCAGATGTCATAAATCCTGACCTTCTATTATCTCGCTAATACTAAAATATCAGTTAAGTTGTATGAGTCACGCGAGTCGCGAGTCGCGAGTCACGACCTCGGCTAGGCGATGATCGACCGCCCTTCTAGCGCCGCCTATTTCTGTCCCTCTACCTATTCACAGTGTGATGAAACGTATACTCTTTTACTACGATCTATTTTGGTTCTATTCAACTTCGAAGTTAAACGTACAGGCGTTTTTATTGTTTTGTATTTTTTTATTTACTTTGTTTCGGTACGCCTTTGGGGTACGCATATCTAATAAAATTCTATAATATTTATTGAAATCATATTTTTTATTTAGTTGTTACGACCGACCGTCAGCCTGACGAAATCCCTTTTGGGAAACGATTTGCCTGGGTATATCGTGTCAGAAAAACCTTGAAAAACCTGCGTAGCCCGACCTGGGATTCGACCACAAGACATCCAGTTATATAGTCCGTGTTGAACGCTGCCACCAAGCGACGTGTCAGTGAATTAAAATTATACCAGCAATTATGTTTTTAAATGCCCACAATTTCGTTTAATTCGTATAAATATTCTGAATTCTAAACTTAAAATGAACACCAAAATCAAAGCTCATTTCTCTAAACCGTTCATTGATAATTTAAATTATGTCAGTGTTGCAAACTTGAGAAATCCACAATATTTGTAGAAAGCGCGTGAATTTTCCCGTAGGCGTACTAATAATGATTGCAGGTGATAAATAACATCGGCCTTGAGTTTGGGAGCCAGATGTACCGTCATCGTACCGCTAAATTTTGCCGATCAAACATTTCACCACTCTATTTTTGAATCTATAAACTTACTTTTTTCGTAATTGTGTTATAATCTGTGCTATTTATTTTCGCTTGTGATCTTTTGGCAGTTACGATCATTGAAACCGTTGTAACCTGCAGTTCCTATTTTCTGACTTCATTTCCTATATTTTCCTACCTAAGTACTGACTGCTGGACAGATGATAAAATCATCTTGTTCAGTGATGACTCATTCTTGAAGGTCCCGTAGTCCCAAATGTAAATTGATTGATGGCTGGAGTATATTCAATGGCTGATGCGACGACATCATCATTGTTTACTCATTGGAGCAATTAAGTAACATAATAATAAAATATTTATATACTCTGATGTAATACACAGGATAAAGTGATCGGAGCGACGGAGTTACTACTACTAATAACAATATTAGCCCTGTAATATTACTGACGGGCCTCCTCTACTAATGAGGAGGGGTTAGGCCTTAGTCTACCACGTTGGTCTAATACGGGTTGGTAGACTACACATACCTTCGAAATTCTTGTGGAGAAATTCTCGGGTATGCAGATTTCCTCACGATGTTTTCCTTCACCGTTACTACTGCTCTACAAAAAAAGTAGTGGTCGCGGTTGCGTTTCATAAAATTGCATGAGAACCAAATATCACCTCTCATTATCTTTTTTCGGTTAATGCTTTATAGTTAAATGATAACGCATCTATAATTATTTTTGTTTTAGTGGTAGAACGAACTAACTAGTTCTTTATACTCTAGCTCAGTTTCCGGCTCTTCGCTTTAAAAACAAGAAACATAACCTATTGTTGATATTTACGAAACGGTGTTGCCACAATGAATTGCAATTTTAACGGATTTCATTGCAAAATTGTGGCATTTCGCGCGTCATCGTGATTTACGTACTTTTAATTCTGTTTGATACGACGAGAAAGATTGTAAATCAGCTGCCAGTTCGTTCAATATAAGATGTTAAGGTTGCTAAAAATATAGCGTTAGATAATCGCTTTCGAAATTGAAGAGTATTTGAATGTCACTGAATGTATGATTACAATATAGAATTAGAAAATACATTTATAAGATTTGATTAAGATGTTTTTATTTTATTTATTTATAAAAGGTTCTCCGGCAGTACACACATTACGTAAGTGACGACAGTATCTAACTGAGGCTGAGATCTATAGAGCGAACTTCGACTAATTCTAAGCTATAGAACGTCATCAGTCTACGTCTGATGTACTTAGATACCAATTACAAGAGTACACAGCTTTGACAGTATTATTATTTTTTAACTGAACGTAGAGCATTGACGTATCTGTCGCCCACTCTCCCTTCATATTTATTCGTCGTGGGCTTTTTCAAAAGTAATACAGAGATACTTTAAAAATTCGTTTTGACTACAATCATTTCAAAATTCATGATATTATGTACGAGGTACTCATTGACGTTACGTACTTAAACCCCTTAAAAAAATAACAAAGCACTACTTTAAAGAATTGTATGATAAGTAGAGCTTGTCAAATCTATATGAAGCGTGGCGCCGATCAATTTTGTATCTTACTGCACTGAAAACTAGCACAGATATTGGTGCATCTAAGATCTGTAATGGTGTGTAACGGACTTTATCGTCTATTTCAGTTTTTACATATACAAAAGTTATTTTAGGAAATGATTAAATAAACCGGCATCCAGTTCGGAAAGATATCTGTTACATAACGGAGTTTGGCGCGCGTCTCGATTAGTGAGGTGCGAATCGATTGTATCTCGACCGTAATCGATGTTGACAATTATCGTTTTGTCGACTGATCGAGTGATGTGTGTAGTCATCCGAGTGATTTGTGTTTATATTCTTTGACGGTGGAGTTTGTGCTGTATTAATTCAATAATATATTGTTAATTTTAGTTTTCTCTTAATATCCTGATTATTAATTAAATTAATAATTCTGATTCGCGCCCAAATACTATTAAATATTCTACACAAAAAAAACTAATTTAAGGTAGATATAATTCCTTAAATTCTTACACGACGAATTTGTAAGTAACAAACACCCTTTCATCTGAGTTCAATCACTCAAAAGAAATAAGTATCTATGTACCTTCCAAAATTTTTATTTACCAAGTCTAAATCGGACCATCATTATAAATAACCGTATAGAAGTATACTCCCGAAGCGCATATCATACGTAGTACTGATTAAAATTAGCCACGCCGTCTATCTAAGCAGGTCTGTATGTGTTGTCGAGTGCAATGTTTACTGCTGCAGCGCTGTGCTGGACGCTGGACGCTGAACGCTGGTGTCGGCCGATGGGCTCGCTTCCAACGCGGAACCGACGGCGCAACGCGGCGCGGCTGCACAGTGCACTATCATCTCCGTCATAATTATTTTGATACGTAAACATGTGTCTTTATTTGCATTAGGAACTGGTACTGGAACTTAGACACTAGTATAAAACTGACTGAGCCGGCTCATTCCTGTAATATACGTTGTTTTTGCCTGTTTATTGACAGCCTCCCTGGCGCAGCGGGCGAGTAGCCGGCTGTGAAAACCGAGGTCGCGGGTTCGATTCCCGCACCGAGACAAATGTCTGTGTGGCCCACAGATATTTGTTTCGGGTCTGGGTGTTGTGAGACCGAAAGTCTCTCGTAGTTTCTGATACCCACGATACAGGTTACACCTAGTGTGGGGTCAGGAGTCAGGACTATGTGTGTGACTGTTGGGTGTATTTATTTATTTTATTTATTTATTGTTTAAGTACTGGCAGGATATTTCTAATAAACACTCTTTGTTTGGTACTGACATTGCTTTACATGCCTTGAAGTCTAGTCGTACTGACGTTTCGTATTATTTCGCAATTTTGATTGCAATAATTATATTCGAATTTAATTTGTGATTATATTTAGGCATGCTATACGCTTTTAAGAATGGGTAGACATTTTGGAGATTTGGCTGTGATCCGTGGTATAATCTATTACAAACTGTCTCCACACGAGCAGAAACCTTTCGCCGGCGCCATATCCTATGGGGTTCCCAATATGATACCTAGGATTTCAGCAACCATCACGTACTGGTTGCCTCGTAAGTAACACTAAATACTTTTTTAACGATGCACCATCCAACAGGCACATGGTTCTGAATTGATCCCACATTGGGTTTGACCTGTATTGAATGTATCAAGAACTACGAGGCACTTAGGGTCCCAAAACATCCAGATCCGAAACAAATATATGTGGATTACACAAACATTTTCTTAGAGTGGGAGTCGAACCTGCCGTCTCTCGTTTCACAGCTGACTACTTATCCGCTGCGACAAGGTGGCCAAGGTTTTACGACCGCCTGCCTGCCTGACGTCAACCGCCTCTCGGAGTTCCATTACCAGCTAATCAAATTAGAAGAATCGTTATGCTCATCCTGGTAGCCGAACCCAGGACCTCCAGACCAACAGCTATACGCTGCTACTAGACCAAGGAAGCGACAAAATTGGTTGTCATTTATTTTCAGCCATGATCTTCGGTGTAATGCTGTACAAGTACGTGGAGGACAGTTACCACGCTTCCAAGAGGAAGAATCTGAAAGACTACGAGAACGAAGTCGATCCAGCTCCGAAGATTTGCAAACCTAAGCCGAAGGAATCTTGATTGAGTCTGTCTGTATTTAATGGCGCGTCCACACCGGGCTGAACGAAGGCGAACGAATCATGCCTATTTCATTCCCACAACAGCGAAGGTTTGATTGTGTGAATGCAACAGGTATAGATTCGTTCGCCTTCATTTGGCCGGTGTGTATCCGCCATAAGATGATTTTGTGTTTGTGAATAAAAAATTTTGTGTGCACTTCGAGGTTGTGTGTATTTATTTAACAGGAATTATTTTTAAAAATCATTTCGATAGTCCTTGTTCATTAATCTAATGGCTTGGACGATGGGTTGTGCACAGGACAGGTGGCCTTGGGTTCTAGTCCCAGGGTAATACGGTTTTTCCGATACCACTTTTCCAAAACGATTTGCCTTGGTTACCCTAGAACGGGTTGACATCACGTAGCTGGTCGTAGAAACGTAATTCGTATCCTTTCTGCAACTTTTTATTTTTTTGATTTTTACGATGCAAAGAGGAATCCCATAAAACCTGCATGGAAGCGCCAGTTAAAGCTGCAAGCTTACAAGAAAACGTCACCCCAATAAATTAATCCCACACTGTACTCATTGTTTGAAATATTTAAAGAGTCCAGTCGATGAGTCAGTCGCGATCGCTTATGTTTTGTTGCATTCTGAGTCTAATTCCGACGCGATGTCCTTGCACCGGCCGGCAAAAAGATAACGATTCGTATTAAACGGTATGTTAAGTATGTCGGCTGGTTATTTTGGATTGTAAGATGGTGTTGCTATGATACGACTGGAATTATGGGCCGATGTCCGGGATCCAAGCATAGAAAGGTTAACTTCAGGACCTTCATAAAGTGATAATAGAAGTCTCCACTTTGGTCTGTATTTAAAGTATTTTTAGCTAATTGAAACCTGACATCAAAATCCCACCACATCCTAATAAAATTCACATGGGATTGCTGAAAGAATCTTGAAAATTGGTCTACATTTGCATATAGGTACCGACGAGTACAGAATCTCTTCTTTTTGATGTCAGTTAATGGTACTTACTGGTATTACATTCGCGCCTATAGTCCCCATAGCAGTGGCCAGAAGCGCAACTATTATAATAAGTATTATCATGATGCGATAGGGGGCTATTGCCATATCGGGGATAAATTCCAGATTCCTGATACTGATCAGAGAAGTCGTATATCATTAACAGCATGGCCAACAAAAACAATTAAGAGCCACTTCTTTCTTTCTTTCTTACCAGCTCCGCGATAAATCTCTATTTATCCCAAAATTTTATTTAAAGATTTTTTGATGAATATGGGAGTGAGCTGTAAGATAAATCGAGATAAGGTATAACTATAGATTATTAATAGCGCTGCAAGCCGCCCTAAAATCTCTAAACTCTGAGTCATAATATTAATCTTATTAATGGAAAAGTGGAGCAACTAACAGATGGGCCACTTGATAAATGATGTCACAAGATTAATCTCCTGAATGACAAGAATGTCCACCGGTTAAATTCAATCTGCCAGCATGATAAACTGGGGTTTAAAGATAAGCGGAACCGGGCGTAGCATTGTTACAATACACCAGAAGATCAGTGGGCCAGATATTTGGCAGGTCACCCGCCGCCGGCGACCCCACTACGTTTAAATTTAACGCAGCGCCCCACTGCCCACTCACACTACTGCGAGTTGCGACGTATTTTCACGTACTCATTTTCCCATTATTTTGTGTTACAATCTGATATTGGCCGGCTAGCATGAATACGTTTCATAAACATCTAGAAAAAAAAGATAATGTGTAATGTTCAGTGACTAAAGGTAATCTAGAATTCGACAAAATAATTGGAATGAGAGCGGGGAAATCACGATGATTAAAACAATAGGTTTTTTATGGTAAAGGTTAATCTGTGGTGTAATGCCCTCAAAATATCCTGTTATACTGTTCTATAGTCCACTGTTGGGTGTTAGCCCATTATCCAGACCTAATGCGGTTGGTAGACCTCACACGTTACAGACTCTAAAGCTACAGAAATTTACATTTTCACCAAGTTTTCATCGTCGTTAAAAAGAGGGATAATAATCTAAATAACATAACTACGGATTTAATTCCATTTAAAAAATTCGACATTCAAACAATATATTTAGGGAATAATCCACCATGCATATCCATACCCGAATAGCTATCCTTCAAAAGAAAGGAAGTTATTGCACTCCAGATTCATAAAAATAACTCATTTCATATGTTTCTTCTACCTTTAAATAAGATATTAAACAAAAATACGGTACCAACTTTCTGTACAATAAATATTTTCACTCAAAGTTTATCTTGGAGCAAAACAATTGCAATTTATGCGGTTTTATGAATATTTATTTATAGTCGATAAAACTCAAAGGAAACACTCTTAAGTTATGTTTTTAGTACATTCTCAATTTATAGCATAATGTTTATTTTGATGTCGGAACTCTGAAGTTATGCTTTCTCTTCAAGATTATTATCCTTATTGTATTTAATGTTAAAAGAAAGCGACGCGACATAAAATACGCGAAATATGGTGTTACTAAAGTTATTCTTTATTGGACTGCCGAGACGAGTGTCGGAGGTTCGAGACCAACCCCAAAATGGAGCATACACTTCTGACGTTTGTATGCTAGGTGTATTTTCATTGTGAAATATCGCTTCCTATAACGGTGAAGGAAAACATCGTGAGGAAACCTGCATTTTTCACAGGAATTTCGAAGGTATGTGAAGCCTACCAACCCGCATTAGTCCAGCGTGGTAGACTAAGGCCTAAACCTTTTCATTAGTAGAGGAGGCCCGTGCCCAGCAGTGGGACAGTAATATTACAGGGTTAATATTATTTAAGTTATTCTTTATCAGTTTACGTATTTATTATACGAGTGAAATATGGTTCTTACTAGTGGAAATCTATTTAAAGTCATTTATTTTTCTTTAAAATTGTATAGCAATAGCGCAGTATACCATCAACTACCGATCTGCTCATATCATCATCATCATCATCATCATCAGCCATAGGACGTCCACTGCTGAACATAGGCCTCCCCCAAAGATTTCCAGATCGACCTGTTGGAAGCGGCCTGCATCCAGCGACTTCCTGCGACCTTATTTGCTTTATTTGCACATATCGCCTCTACAAAAAAGCAATGTCCATTATTTTGTATAATATAAGAAACCACGTTTAGTTCCACGCAAAACCATTACAAATTATGTCTTGTATATCGATTATAAAACCACAATCGTCTCGCTCCAGTAACAGATTCCGACAATGCATGGTAACGGCATGGCGCACGCGACCACCATCAATCATGGTGACCGTCCGCTGCAGTGGTAACACAGTTACACTACAGAACTTACACTCGGTATTTCGAAAGCTAATCAATGACGAAATTAACTTTTTTTTATAGCAGAGACTGGCAAATGAGCAGATGGGTCACCTGATGGTAAGTAATCCCAATCGCCCATAGACACCCGAGACTTAAAAAGAATCATGGGTGCGTTACCAACCTAAAAAGATGAAATGGAAGTGGAGGGAAAAAGGATTGGGAAAGGGAGGGGAATTGGGCTACCGGAAATCTCACTCACCGAACGAAACGCGACAACTAACTTGCCTTTTATGTTAAAATTAGTTTGATCCGAAGTTTTTTGAATATTGTTATTATTTGATAATTTCAGAAACAGGCGGTTACAAAATATCTACGGGAAGTGTAGAATAGGGTGATTAGTAAAGACTAAAGAATAAGAGGGAGCCGCGGAAATGATAGTACTCCATTATATTATTGCCATCCGTTATAGTTTTCTTATTTAGTTTTAGAGTATTTAATTAATTAGAGTATATCCGGACAGATATCAGAACGTCCAAGTTCTAGACTAAAACGCACACGTTACTGTATAACGTCTAAAATACTGATTATCCAATAGCTTATAATATTTCTTGAGTTAATTTCCATCTTATCCCACTTTGATGAAGGGTCTGTTCATCACACTTTATCAAGTTTTCTTTCTTTATTTCTACCTGCCCTTATCCCTTAATGTGTGGTCGGCGAAACACACTTTTTCAAGCATATTACAGAAAGGATTTGGCTTAGTTTATACAACTGGCTACCTGCGAGACGCCAACTGCCATATAGGGATCCAGTCCCGGGAAAATAGTGTTAGGAAAAACACCACATCCGATTCGGGAATCGAACCCAGAACCTTATACACACACTGCTACTAGACCAAGGAGGTGATGTAGAAGATGCTAGGAGTAGCAGGTATTAACTACTACTAAGTATTGATTCTCACCAGGTGTGTGACAATCTTATAACATCAAAGTTACGTAGTATAGTTTTAAGTCCACAAAATACCTCGTTATGTTTTTCTAAACTGTAACTATTGAAATAAACGGTGAAAGTAGGAAAATGCGTTATGCAGTAGCGAACAGGTAATTAGAGGGAAAGGTGTGGGAGGTGTGAGGTCTTTATTTAGCGGCATTACGTCTAAATTATTGCATTTGTTTATATTTAAGGTTTATTAACAGGTTTAAGGAGGTTCACAAAGCGAATATGTATGGCAAGTGTGAATGGTAGAGTTGGAAGGGGAAGACCTCATCGAACATTCTCTGACCAAGTCAGAGATATACTCGAGAAACGTCAAGTTAAAAGTACCCTAAACCGACGTGCATGCATGAAGAATGTAATGCGACTGAATGAGGCGAAAGAGGTGTGTAAGGATCGTAGCAAGTGGAAATCCGTTGTCTCTGCCTACCCCTATGGAAAAAAGGCGTGAGTCTATGTATGTATGTATGTGTAAGGTTTATTAAAAATATACGAATTCAATGTTCGACACACGGAGCGCTTGGTTGAACAGGGGGGTTACCACCACCTCTTATAACAGTATTATTATCATCTTACTTGTACCGATTCCCATACCAAAACAAACGAAGGACGATTATATAATATTGCTATAAGAGGTTGTGGTAACCCTGCAGCGCTTTGTCTAATTCCCGTGTCTCTATCATTACATCTTCATCAAAAAACCTTACACTTAGCTCTATCGAATATCTTAATCGATTCACACTTGACGAAGTACATACTTAAAAATATAAAGTTGAATTGAGCATCTGAATTACATTGAAAAAAAAATGTTGCACGTAAAATGCACAATGAGATAAAAGTTAAATTAATTAGCATTGCAATAGGTACATAACAGCACATTTTTGCGTTTACTTCGTTAAAGATGCTAATGACGGTAGCGGAGTGCATCAATTTACACGTCTCGCGAACATTTGGGCCATCCAGCGCTACGTGTCGTGTTCATAAGCTATGTACTGTAGACTTTGTGATTAGTACTCTGTGAAATAGTATGACGTCCACCTACAAGGTGGACCGACGACCTGATAAAGGTTGCAGGAAGTCGCTGGATGCAGGCCGCTTCCAACAGGTCGATCTGGAAATCTTTGGGGGAGGCCTATGTTCAGCAGTGGACGTCCTATGGCTGATGATGATGATGATGATGAAATAGTCACATACATTACGCCCCTCATTTATAAAACGATTACATGCTTTTTATATTTAAAACTAAGCTGTCATTTTATCCTTGTGTCACATTGTTTAAAAAGCTACAAATAATACTAATAGGTGGAGAGCCCAAGCGAGGATTTCGGGAGTAAACCAAGCGTGGCAGAATAATCTAATCTTCATAATGCAAAAGGTTCAACAACGCTCGAGTATATCTCCATTTAGCATCTTGGCCTGCTAAGCTCTAAGTGTCTTTCATGATATTTTTACTTTAAAATGTGTGTCTGACCACGCCACATCTCCGTGTGAACTGGCCCTAAGATGGCACAATTTAAACAAACTTCTGCGATATAATCAGCCAGTCTCCGTTCAACGTTGTCCAACAGTGTGCTTTGATGACAAAAGTTTCGCCATTCCGAACATATTTTCAGTCTAAAGCACATTATTGTACTGCGTAAAAATATATTATTTGATTTCTAAAATATATTCAGTATAAAGTATGGATTTGATCACAAAACATTTGTTATCATTTGTGAGGCTAATTAAATTTAAAAAAAATCTTATACTAAGTGTAAAACGCGACAAACCACAAAGCTAAATAAATCAAATAGTAGACATGTGATTTCACCACACATGTCTACTCAAGATTGCTAAGAAATCACCCAGCATCCGTGCATGACGCTCATCTCACGTCCGTCGTGTGGCCGCGCAAGTCGCAGCGACTTGTGGCTCATTAACTAGCTTTCATAGCTGATTGCCGATGTATGAATCAATAGAAACGTGACATACATGTGGTTTCCTGTGATGGGGTCAAGGGAGTCAAATATTCTACAGATCTTACTATGTATTTACTCGTCATTTCGTTTCTCTGTCAAGTCTGGAAGTCTGGAATAATAACCTGTGCTACTTGTATAGTGAGGATTTTTAGTAAGAATAAAATATAATAAATACACCCAACAGTCACACACATAGTCCTGACCCCACACTAGGTGTAGTAACCTGTATCGTGGGTATCAGGAACTACAAGAGACTTTCGGTCACACAACACCCAGACCCAAAACGAATATCTGTGGGCCACAAAGACATTTGACTAGGTGCGGAAATCGAACCCGCGACCTCACGTTTCACTGCCGGCTACTCGCCCGCTGCGCCACGGAGGCTGACAAGAAGGTGATGATGAAGATTGAGTGATTACTTTTTGCAAATAAAATATATACATCTATAATTATACACTTTATGTTTAATATAGATTTAGCTCATTCCTATATGTCTTGAGTATGTGCGTTTATCCTTTAATATTGTGCCAAAACAATAAATAATTCTTTCTTCCTTTCTTTCTAATGTGCTTTTACAAAGACGGTTTGTATTATTGAATCAAATGCATGAAGATGACTGACGCATCTCTTTCTACACACACATCAATGGTACCACATTACTTCTGGTCACACATTAACATGTCTCTAACAAAAAGATCGTCTTTACTGGAACGCGGCGAGCAAAAGAAAGACCAATGTATTTCTTGTTGAGAAACAAAGGTCGGACGGAATTGGCGCGCAGCATTCTTTGTTTTAGAAAAAAGCGCCGAGTCCTTGGCCCTTTTCGCGGAAAGCGTGCGCATGCGCCAACTGCCAAATGTGGGCATGAAGGAAGAGTAACAAGGGTCGTCGATCCAAGCGCATCGGCGATGTTGGCAGCGGATCAACCGCTCGCTACAGGGCTACCAACACGCAAATAATTTTACAAACTAATATGATTTATTGCGCCATACATATTTTTACAATAGTTATTAGGGCGTAAGGTGTATAGAAATATTTTAATAGTGGAATACAAATGGTAGAGCGCTGAGATTTGTCCTAATAAACTGTATCACTAGTACAAATTGAAACTTCTTTTAAACTTTCTTAATGTGTGTCACCTTAATGTAGAGTCGGCGCAACACACGTTTTTCAAGCAGTTTTTACGACTGGCTGCCTGCCTGATATCCACTGAAGGATCTAGTCCCGGGCAAATTAAATTAGAAAATTCGCTTTGTCCGACTTGGGATTCGAACCCAAGACCTCCCGGTCTACAGCCCATATATGCTGCCATAGACCAAGCAGGCGACTAAACGCAAACTTCTTTTAAAACAAACGCGAGAATTTATTATTTTATCTAAAATTGAAAGACATTCTATAAACTATAATGATCAGAATAGCAGTAAATCACTCTTTCAGACATCGGATACGTCGCAAAAGACCTTAAAACCTTGCGTGTGTTATTCGGCACGCGACGGACCTTGGCTTTCAGTTTCCGTTCGTCAGGAAAGAGTTTAAAAAAACCGCGATGATTTATGATTTCATTAGGCGACCTCCTAACATTTCTTCGCGCTAAATATAATCAGTTTGCGAAACTGTTTACAGGAAACGTTGGCATGTGTATCAAGGTTATTTGAAACTGGAGAGATCTGGAGTAATAGAATAATTGGGGAATTACGTATTCATACTTAATCCAGTTCGATTTTTTGTACAATCTATATAAGGATACATTCATTAATTTTAAGCAGTGGTATTAGAACCAGTTAGCTCAAGAGAATGTAGTCTACCAATGGACATGTTACTTTCAGCCAAGTTGCAACGCTTTATCATCTATATTTTGACAAATTGCAGAAAGCTCATGCAACAGACATGATGAATATTCATATTACATTGAAATAATAAGTAATATTTTATAATAATTAATCCTTCGTTCTACCTACCCCCATCCCACTGTAATGTGGGGTCGGCGCAACACCCTTTTTCAATCATATCACAGAAAGGATTTGGCTTTTTTTTACGACCGGCTGCCTGCCTGACGTCAACCCCCTCCTGAGGGATACAGTCCCGGACAAATCCGACCTCGGAAATCGAACACGGGACCTCTCGGTCCACAGCAGACCAAGGAAACGACTATTATACATATCTAATAACTTAAAAACTTATTTCTAAACCCCAATCGCGACATTAGTTTATCATTAGATATTACCAAAAATACGGGGACAATTCTGGGAGTAAGCTCTATCGAACACAAAAATAGTACATAGTAAATAGATAAATAGTATATCACATTTTCGTAATCAGTGTTATCTGTTTGTGTGTCTACATTCTACAACAAGTAGAGTAAGAGTTTCTACATATTTTAGTTGTTTATTTCTACAATACTTAATTTATTCATTAAGGTGTTTTTCTAACAAAATGCTGTAGGTTGGCAACCCTGTGTAACCTGCGTGTGGCCACGACCCACGTGCCTCGCAATGACTATGGAGTATGGACATAAGATTCCACCCGAGTGTTGACATGGTTATAAAAAAATCAGAATATTTATGTATTTTGCCAAAACGAAAATAAACGAACTGTCTGCATGAGCTGTGACGCAAAACCGTTGTAGGAAGTTTCCGATTTAATGTTGTGATTTATAGCTGTTTTGTTTAGACATCATTTCTTCCTACTTATTTTTATCTGTGGTCTTTGTTTTCATGATTATATATATATTGTATTACATTATTAGTTTCACAACAAATATTTAAGACCGACTTACGTCAACTATTTAGGGATAAATGACGATTGCGTCTCTTATACCAGTAATTATATCATCCAGATTATTATATTGGGATTTTAATTACAGGTAGGCTGTCGTAAAAACTAAAACCGAATCGTTTTTGCAACGAGCTTGAGAAAGAGTGGGTTTGGCGCGAGCCAACACCATATTTAAGTGGGGTAATGGTAGATGCAAGAGTGTCACCCCATATCATACGTCCACATATGAGAAGAAAATCACATCGATTAGTATGGTTCTGCCTACAGTATTTCGTCGCGGGTATTTCTTTTGTTTCGTCGCGAGATAAAGCCAGTTTTGCAGTCTCAGATACTCACTGAGCTTCATCGCTCGGTGTCTTAAAATGCCATTGTCTCATTTGGCTTATATGAGTTACAGCGGGTGTGTGGACGAGGTAGTCTCATACCATTTAGGAAACACTTGAGCCTATTCATAACTCAAGAATCAATAAAAGATAGGAGTGATTTATTGCTGCCCACTCTGGTTCTTAAGTCCATCATATTGTTATTGGGCTGGATGGCAGATCCAGCCCGTTCGATCCAATGTTTACACAAGTGGTAACAGTTTGGGCCGGCTGGGCCGTAATGGCCGCAGTGGCCGGAGTGGCCGCGGCCCACAAGAGTGCCCGGCTGCAACGGGCAACCATTGACCCAATTCGCGCCACTCCACGATTATATTTGGATTTTATATGGTTTATAATTAGACCGGGTGTGAACGAACCGCGCATTGTGATTGACTTGCTATGGATATTAGTAGGGAGGGGGCTTGGTGGATGAGAGGGCGGGCGGCGATTGATATTTCTTATTATTGGTCATAATTTATATAGTTATAATAGAAGACTCATCGTTGAGAAGAACCTTAAATATCGTCAAGAAGCATTTTTTTCACCTCTACTTTCCCATTCACTATGTGATGTCGGCGCAATACATTATGAAGAGAAAAATAAGCACAAAGCAAGAAAGATAGTGTAATGAATTAGGTACACCATACAACGCAGTGAGAATTATGTTATTAAGAAAGGATATCCATCGAATCGAATCGAAGGAAGAACAATTTGAACCTTCAATCCAGCATTCACATAGATATTTAATACTTTTCCGCTATCTCTCATGCACCGCTCATCACAAACAGACCAGCCGAACTAATTTGGCGAGAGTTGCGGATCAAATTGATTTCATTAAATACCGTCGTATTAACATTGCATACGATTACGTATGATTACAGTGTCCACTGACCACGCATCGCCGGGTAAAGAAGATAAGTGGTTCACTGCTGAAAGATCCGGCTTAATAAATAAATACACCCAACAGTCACACACCTAGTCCTGACCCCACAGTAGATATAACCTGTATCGTGGGTGTCAGAAACTATGAGAGACTTTCGGTCTCACAATACCCAGACTTGAAACAAATATCTGTGGGCCACACAAACAATTGTCTCAAATCTGAATGCGGGAATCGAATCCGCGGCGTCCCGCTTCACAGCCGGCTGCTCGCCGACTCCGCCACGGAAGCTGTCAATTAGGTGTAATCTTTTACTTATAAAGTGATTTATTATCTGAACTACTATGAAAGCTTTATTGAGACCGATATTAAAGGAGCAAAACTATAGCAGAGACTGACGCAGACTGAATGAGCAGGTTCAAAGGGTGATAAAATTCAAAAATCAAACCAATGCTTCTTTCTCTTTTAATTTAAACTAATAAAGCTTACAATTTTATAAAGGAAAGCTAGTAGGATCGCGTTGTATGATCCCATCGTCACTGTACTCACTGCAGGTCAGTCTGTATTAGGCAAGACCTGTTTTTAATAGTGGATTTAAAGGAGACTTTTGGAGGAAAATTCGCGAGAAATGTCATGAACAAAATAACATTATTAACTCTTATAAAAAATAAACGACAAGCCGATAATAAAATTACGCATTGAAACTTGAGATTTTAAACGATAATGTTTTAATTTCACTTTTGAGAGAAATGCTCGTAAACACAAGGACACTGTTGACAGTTTGTTACACACAATACTTTCACGACTTCCTCACAATTGGATAAGCATAAATAATTTTCGTAAATACGATAATGCTCTTTACCTCAGACACGTTTGAATACGAAAAATAAATAGTTCTTAGTGTGTATTATAATGATTAAACCCTATACTGTATTATACTGTATGTTTGTTTGATACATGTATCGTTTACTTATGAGGTTTGCTTTATTATAATGACTTAATAAAGGTTAGTAGACTTCACACTGGATTATTATGGTCAATTCTCGGGTATATGTAAGATTCCTTACGATGTTTCCATTAAAGAAATCATTATATTCTTATTGACTGCCTCGTGTGGTGTGGTTGTATTTCGGTAAGATTGCCGTCTTGAGGTCTCGGGTTTGATCTCCGGGACAGGCAAAGTGATACTGGATTTTTCCATATCAACCCGGAGTCTGGAATTTGTGCCCGATATGGCGATAGGCTCGCCCCCTACCACATCTGGGACGGCGCTAAGCTCGGCAAAATGTGGGTGTTCTAGTTCGCAGGCAGGCACCCGCCTCTGCCTATCCCTTCAGGGATACAGGCATGAGCTTAAGTTATGTTATATTCTTATTATTATTTATACATGGACAAATTATAATAATTCTAATCATAGAATTCTACGTAAGAGTTAAACAAGAGACATGTAATTACACAAGTGTTCGTATGATTGTACAGAAATCTGTGGACCGTTAGTGAAAGCCGCTCGTTAGTCATTACTCGCTCTTTACTTATTAGCGAATGCGGTTTAGGAAGTAACCACAGTCCACAGTTAACGTCGCGAAATCTAATAGAGTCGGTTAGAAAGATATGATGAAACGATTGTTTAATTCGAGGTGCGTTAATGAATATACTTGATATAACATTTTTTTAAGCAGAGACTAGCAAACTAGTATATTGGTATGTTATTAACCTGATGGTAAGTAATCCGCATCGTCCATACATCAAAAGAATCAAGAGTGCGGTGCCAACCTAAAAGGAGGGAAAAGAGATTGGGAAAGGGAGGGTGGTAATTGGGCCACCGGAAATCACACACCGAACGAAACGAAACACAACAGCGAGCTGCCACTTTACGTCGGTTTTCTGTGAGACAGTGGTATCAAACCGGTTTAGCTCATTCGTCCTATTATTTACACTATGTGTTACTTATTCCTTTTTGTATTTTTTTTTCTTGGTGTGCAATAAAGAGTTATCTATCTATATAATATAATTAATATTACTTTGCAGTAGGTATCAATATCCCCCTTTAGCTGTTATGCTGCGACCATCGACGATTAATTAATCATCGAAGATTGCAGTAAATTGCAATACAGCCTAAGTTGTAGTGTAGCGCCGATTTTCAAGGCGGGTTCAACTTTGTTCCTACTTCCGGAACTGCAAATTTTCCCCACAAATTTCATTATGTTATAAATGATATATATATTATTTTTCATGACGCGACCGCGTTACATGTTCATAGTTCGTATTCAATAAGGGCCCAAGTGTTAAAATCAGTTTCGATCAATTCTACGTTGGAAGATGTTTGTATATTGGGCGACCGTGTAGTGCCGGCATTATATTGCCAATTTTAATACGCGATTTTAGCTCAGCTTCATAAGTGACACATTGTCGGTAAGTCGGGCGAGCACAAGTGCCCTAAAAACGCAGTGGCGCATGAATGCTACAGTTTACCCGCTAGACGTGTGCCGAGCCAATGAGCCGTGTCTGGCTCTCAAGATCGTATGTCCGGATTGAATATCATATGTATTGTATGATTTCAATACCATATTATGTACGCGCAGGAAAAAGGAGCGGTATAGTTGACTATGTTAAGTATTTTTATAGATACAACATGCTTAAAATTAAGCTTAGTATTAAATCAGCTCGGTATAACAAAACGGATCTTTAGAAACTCTTTTCATTGCAGTAAATGACGAGACGAGCTAGCCGATCGTCTGATGATACGCGATACAACTTCTCATGAACGATAAAAACACCTTTGAATAACAAAGCATTGCATGGCACTGCAGTTCCTGGTCATTCTAAGCTCCGCGATAAATATCTATTTATCCCAAATCTTGATTTAAAGATAGGAGTGAGCTGTAGGATAAATCGAGATAAAATGTAACTCTAGATTAGTAATAGCAGTGCAAGTGGCCCTAAGACATTAATTCCTTGCCTTCTTCGATACCATATTTTATTGAAGTTTAACTTAGGTAAACTCGAATTTCACAGGATATTACGTTCAATACCAAACAAATTATATACCAATATTTTTTATTCTTTCAATATTTGCGGTTTCTTAATAAGACTTATTCATATTCAGTATTCCGTGCTTACAAGAGTGTATAGTAGTGTGTAATGGTTTTAAATGCTTATCATATTATTTGCAGGTCCTATGTTTGTGAGAAGTGTTTTAAATACGTTATATTGACGAGAAGGGCTCGTGGTATGGTAGTTTCATCGGAACGCGAATATCTATTGTTATACAGGTGTTTAATCGCGCGGATGTATTTTTAAAACATGAAGAATTTAAACGGCGCTGCGTATTTTATAGTTTTCTTATTTTCTAAGCACTTAAGTTGTACTATAAATGCAGTTGTTGTATGTCACAGCTGCGCGTTTACCGTCTTAAGTATTTTTATATTGGCTTCAAAATAAGATTTTAGCAATCACAAGATGCTCTAAGGTGTAAAAAACAATGGATGTTTTTTTATAGGTCACATTCCATGAGTAATTTAGAAAGGTATGCGGTGCGGCGCTAGCCGGCTCTACCATCCACAAATTGCAATGTTTTGTTGTGTTATTTTTGAGTCTGTGTGTCGCAAGCGACCTCGCGCGCTGTGTCGAGCTTGACGAGCGTTGACAGACGCAATGTCATGTTTGATAATCTGCACGGCCGTGTGTACCACGGCAAAGAAACTTAATTTTGTAAGAGTAGCAATATTAAAAAATATCGAAACAATACAAAATTTTAAACATTTATAAATCTAAATTATATAACGCAAGCAAATTATACAGTATCATTAATGTAAAAAAATCACAATTTATTCTTAAATAAATTATATAGAGCTTATATTTGTTAATATATTATGTAATGATGTTAATTTAATTATAAGTTTTACTCACCGAAATACGTAGAGTTAGAAATGCGCAATCCTGTATTTAATTTAATCACTAAACTGCCTACCGCTTGCCTCAGCTGGCGGTATTGCAACTTAATTATTTATCCTTAGTTATTTATTATCTAAACTATACCATAAATATGGTTTTATTTTTTTTAATCCTATGGCATATCGAAATTGGCGCGAACCGTACGGCGCGGGAGTGTGGTTCGGACTGCGCGCGCTCCCTGCTCTGACGTCACCTCACCAAATATAGCGGGAACCAGCTAACACACTATTTTCACCCCTAACCACGTTAATATTTAGGTAATAGCGCTGAGATTAGCTTGTATTGTATGTATAGTTGTGACGTTTTGTTGTTACGGCGGTGAAATGTCGGGCCGGGCGTGTTATTTTTGCCGGCCAGTTTTCTTCGCTTTCCGACGCGCGCATTGCTTAAAACGGCAATATATGAAGCCAATGTTCGTACGCCTTTTGTTTACTAGGAATGAGTTTACGTACAATGTAAGTGGGTCACTGTAACACACAACATACATAAATGATATTCGTGGGAACTCTGGCGGGACTCGGGAGATTGCCCGCCATTTTGCAAATGTCAACGATTTTATCTTTTTAATTTATGAATGTGTCTAATATAAAGTTCTATTTAAATGGGCAGTATCATCATTACGTTTTAGGGTTGTCAACTAAAACACGATACATTAATATTTAAAAAATAGAATGTTTGCGACTCTACAAAGGGCTCTATTAAAAACTATGTACCTCTATATTATCTTTGGGCTATATCATGTTATGTATATTTATAAAACACTAATTTATAAAAACTTACTTATTATTATTTAAAAAAAAATTACATTACCACTGTGTCGATATAATTTTTTATTCAACTTTTTACGATAAATATAAATGATTGTGAACGAAAGCGTCTCTACTCACAAATCCATTCGAACATTATATCTCACAACAGTAGCGTAGAAATTCCAGAAAAAACTTGGCACTAGTTTGTATTTCATTTAGTGTTGCAATAAATAATGTGGTGTAGATCATAACTTCATGGGTCTACACTTGGCCCCAATTACTAACGAGCTTTGTAATCTAAAACAATATTATATTTAATATTTATTTTCTCTAAATAAAATAAAAAAGGAAACATTGAAACCAAATAGATCAACGACATATAATTCAACATTTCTTTGTTATTAATAATCGTGCTCTACATCTTTATAACGATTTCCTAAATCTCAAATGATCTCATCTTATACTTAATTTTTTTTATATGTTTATTAATTCCAATAATCTTTTTCCCTTCCCTATTTCCTCCTTCATTATATTTATCTTTCTTTTTTAAGCCTGTCGTTATCCTGGTCTAATACTAAATATAATACATAAGGACATAATAAATATATAATTTGAGTGGTAGAGCCACGCTGTAGACAGTTACGTCTACAGGACGAATGGGCAAGCTCGACCGGTTTGATACCACTGTCTCACAGTAAACCGACGAGTGGCGGCTCGCTGTCGCATTTCGTTCGGCGAGTGAAATATTCGGTGGACCAATTCCCCTCTCCCTTACCCAATTCCTTGTTTGTTATCCTCAATAAAAAAAAAAATAAAAAAAATCCTAGTCCCTGCCTAGTTGGGCCCTGGTAGTTGGCAACACACTTATTTGACATTTTTTGTGTCTTGGATGTCTATGGGCGGTGGGGATCAATAACCATCAGGTGACCCATCTGCTCGATTGCAAGTCTATGATATAAAAAAAACTCGGCCCTCAATTGACGGACTTCTGTATTAAAAATATTAAATACATACATGTAGATCGTTAGTATAATTTGTGCGCGGTAGTGTTACGTATGGATGTTGGTATTTGCGTAGATACGGACGCGTGCGCAAATAGTTCATATTTTTACATGCACTTGTAATTGGACATGCGTGGTGCGAGCAAGGTCGATCGATGTTTTCACCACTTCAATTTGACGTTACGCAGTCTTGCTTTGGGTCTTCAAAAAAGGAGGATATTCTCAGTATGTTTGTATACTTAGATTAACAAAGTATATATTTTTTGCGTGTTCACCAATAACTCCGAGACGCGTGGACTAATTGAATTATTCTTTTGATTGAAAATTATCAGAGTTGGCCCCAAATTTTGTAAAAACTATAAAATAAAGTTTTAAATAAACAGAATCAAAAAAACTGACTTTTTAAGTCGGTTTTTAGGTTTTGTTAAACTTGTTATTTTTATGTTTTGGTTCCATAAACAACATTTGTTCCTAATTCCTTTAAAAAATTGTGAAAATTTCTACACGTGGTTGCTCTAAATATTTCGGATCTATAGATATTTTAATATTTTGTATTTATAGTTGCTATAGGCTTGTATGTAAGAAATTTATACAATAAACACAGGACGTGCACAGGTATTTATACCAGGGTAGAGAGACAACGTGCAAAATTAATTTTTTTTCATTCCTTTTTAATTCTAGCATTATTATCGGCATAACTATCATTACCATCTGATCATCATCATAATCGTCATGACTTTTTTATTTAGCAAATTGTCTCTGTAGATAGCGTATTTTTGTCTATATGGACTGCACGGCATTGTAAACAACATCCGACATTGAAAACATCACCAAGACGTTTTCACCATTTATGGCAACTACCACCAATCCTACCATTATGATTCACAATCCCACAGTAAGCGATGATTTGTCGCATTTGGCGTGGCCCTCCCACTACACCACGAGGCGGGAGGGAATGCTGAGAGCTGTTGAATGTTGGCATCAACCTATCACTGTTTACAACGAGCGTGTTTATACAACACAGCCCGTAGCGTGAATAACTTTCGAGTGCGTATTCGAATTGGCTACGCTGTCATCAGTACAGAAGGTTAAAAATATTGAAAGTCGATGCTAGTATAGTAGTTTCTTCCACCTGTCCTTTTTATGATGTTGCAAAAGCTTTTGGCTTAGTGTTTCCGCTTTAATACCCTTTGGAAAAACCGCATTCCCTAATCTTCCTTGACAACTTGGCAAACCAAAGATAAACTGGAATTCTGTTTTATGGAGCCCCATAATTGTAGTCATGCATGACTTTTGAAATTTCAAACAAATGCCATGAGCCAACGAGTGCACAGCGAGCACGATTCGAATAAGTAGTCGATAATGACTGATGCTAGATCCCCAATTCACACATGTCGATGATTGATCGCCTCTTATTTACTAACAAATACCAACGAAAGGGAAATTAAATATACGCGGCCGATGACTTGCACCGCGGTATTGAAGAAGTAATCGTGAATTTGCGTTTGTTTTTTTTTGTAAGGCAAATACAAATGCCACCTCAATCATTATAAGTTCTATATAGTTTCTGTCAAGAGTTAGAATGGGTTGTTATGTCTACAGCACGAATAGGCCGGCTCCACCGGTTTGATACAACTGTCAATACAATTTGACTTTGAGTGGCAGAGCCACGCCGTAGACAGTAACGTCTACAGCATGAATGGGCTGGTTCGACCGGTTGGATACCACTGTCTCCTAGAAAACCGACGTAAAGTGGCAGCCTGCTGTCGCGTTTCGTTCGGTGAGTGAGATTTCCTGTGGCCCATTTCCCACGCCTCCCTATGCCAATCCTTTTTCCCTCCCCTACCATTCCCTCCTTTTAGGTTGGCAACGCACCCAGGATTCTTTCTGTGTCTTAGGTGTCTATGGGCGTAGCTTACCATCAGGTGACTCGTCCATTCGTTTTCCAGTCTCTGCCATAAAAAAAGTCATTCCATCTATCCAGGACTCATATTACCACACTATGATAATCTAGCAGGCTGCCTGTTATCAATCGACCTTTATTGTAGTCCCTTTTAATGAAAGGAAGGTCATCTATGATCCGAGTAAATCCATCACTTGATGATAAATCCGCTTAGGAAAACTAGGAATAGTTACTGTGAAGTTAGCAGAGTCTGGCGAACAACAGGTGGCCCACTTGATAGTAAATAATCCACAGCCTATAGGCACTCATTCTTATTAAAAATGGTCATTAGTTTCTTTCGTAAGTAAAACCTTTTACATAAATGAGGATTAACGTGACTGACAACTTTTCAAAGATTTTCGCACTACGGCATGTTGAAATCACACAGTTGTAATACATTTCAATGTGTTAACTTTGTATGTTCATTTATTTTTGACAAAAAAACACGTTTATTTTCGCAACGTAATCTATATTCTACAGGTAATAAAAAGCTACAAAGGAACATTCAGATCTATTTATAAATGTATAGGTTATTTAATTATAGTCGTACTTTAGTGTTACTTGTAAAATCATTTGCGTAATATATTGTATACTTATTTTTCACGTGACATACATCACGTATCATTTCGTAAAGAGCGTTCTATATTTAGCTGTTTATTTATTTAATTTATCTAGAATCGTAGTTGATAAAACAGGGACATATTAAATAGCAGCACGAAAACAAAATGTAAACAAAACAACTATATATCACGATACACGATTGCCTAAAGAAAAGTTTTATAAATGAAATAAAAAAATATCATGACATATGTACAGTCCCACAACTCGCACATATAGTCCTGACTACTGACCCCACTATAAGTGACGAGTCTTATGTCTTAGGTATCATGAACTGCAAGAATCTTTCGATCAAAACATCCAGACTCGAAATAAATATTTGTGAGTCACACAAATCTAATTATGTCTCGTATCATCAAAAGTCTCGCTTAGTTTCTGATATCTACACAAAAATGATATGGCGATATCAGGACTATGTGTTTAAAAAAACACGCTATAGACTGACCTGCTTGATGACGACCTTGCCGGTTGGTTTCTCGGTGACGTAGTTCTGCATGCCGGCCATCAGCACGGACGCGCCGAGGAACTTGTTGAGGAGCGCGCGCGCCTCCGTGTCCTCAGTCGTGTCGCCTTCTTGGATCACTGTCGAAATGCATTACCAGTTAACTACAAATTCACAAGCTCTCGTCTGTATCCCCGAAGGGGTAGGCAGAAGCGAGCTAGAGAAGTAGACTCATATTTCGCCGAGCTTATTTCCGCTCCATATGTGGTAGGGGGGCGACCCTATTGCCATATCGATTACGTGGCGAAACAATCGTTTCGCCACATAATTTTGTTAACTACCATTGGCTGCTGCAATTAGATAACTGATTTCTTAAGTTTACGCGAATGTTATACATTGAAATAAAATTATTTTATACGGATTCTATCACGCTTTGTTTTTATTTTTATGCCCGACGTTTCATAGGCTTTGCAGCCTTCGTGGTCAAGAGTCGGACTGATGTGTCATTTGTCCAAAAATGTTAGTGTTACAATATCTACCTTCATTTTTAAATTATACAAAATTAAAAAAATAAAAAGACCGTGATAGAATCCGTATAAACTAGTTTTATTTCAATGCAATTAGATATATCATTTATTTGTGTATAGCTAAAGTAGTATTAAGTTAAAGTAAACACAATATCTCATACTTGGCGGTCACCTTGGCAAACGGCAGATCAAAGTTTAAGTTAAGAATTCAAATTGAGACAAATTATTTTAATTTTGCATGTTTAAATAACTACAGGTTTATTATCGACAAAAAGAAATATATAATGGAGGCTATAGGTACATAATAACTACTCTAAAAACTCCTTCAAGTATGAAAAGAAAGGTACACTATATCTGTGCGTCACGATATGATTCATCATAAACTACTGAGAATAAGATAAGGATACTTGTAATATAATGTTATTGTGATAATGTCTTCATACTAGGAAATAATTACTGAAATGTTTATATTGTATGTGTTAGTAATTTATGACGTAACCACTGGATGCAGCGATTTTTTACAAAACATCCAATCTTCTTTTGACCACATTTTAACCAACACCAAATGAAAGGCATAGAGATGGAATATCGCCTGGAATAGCACGTAGGCTACATTTTCTCCCGGAAAATGTATGGTTCCCGTGGGTTTTACTTGGTAATAAACTATGCGAATGAAGTCGCAGGAAACAGCTAGTCTTCTGGCTGACTGACGTATAGTCGAAATTATTGAAACTAGGAACGTGAAATTTTATACACGGCTTTTTATGGCTTAGGGAGCACTAATAAAGAATTTTTGGAAATTCATACCCTAAAGGGGTGTAACGGGGGATGAAAGTTTGTATAGAGAAAATGGAAACACGACAGGACAGACTCTAACTAGGTGTAGCCGCGGGCAAAAGCTAGTTACGAATAAACTAGTGGTACTACACCATTGCTTACCTATATCAGCATTCTTCATCCTGGTCAAGATGTCTTGCACCCCGGTGACCTTCGCATTGCTGTCGAGGAAGGAGCGCTCGTGGTGGCGGGTGGTGGTGGTAGTGGTGCGTACTCCGTCGCCTACCCGCTCCGTGGTGGTGGTCACCACCGCGTCGTCGCCGGAGCCCAGAGAGTGCTCGCTGTCCGTGCGAGTAAGGCCTGCTGGTTAAACGCATTGTTATTATAGTATTGTTTATTTTGTTTTAGCAGGGATTTGCTGAAGTGGAGATATTTCGAGGAAAACCATGTAACTATCTGTATTGTTAAATATACCTATGCAACGTAAATATCACTGACATGTTTTATTACAGATTGGCAAATGATTAGATGGGTCACCTTATGGTAAGTGATCTCCACCGCCCGTAGACCAAGATACAACAGAATCATCGATGCGTTGCCAACCTTAAAGGTCGAGTATAGAGATTGAGATGGTGAAGGGAGAATTAGGATACCGAAAACCACCAATGAAAAATTGTAAACTCAACCCATGTTTCTTTTGATGTCGTTGCGGTATTGGAGATGACCAGATGAGATGAGATACCATCAGGTGACCGACTTGTTAGTTTGATAGTCGCTATAATAAAAAAAAAACTAAAAAGTTAACAGTTGCAGCAACTAAAGTTGCTGTGTATGCACAACGCCTTCTAATCTATCCAGTCTGTCCCCAATAGCTAAATTATGTAATTTTAGCATAAAAAGGTGCGCAACGAACTGAAAGAAGTACCGACAAGTTTTTTGGCTTAGTGTCGGCCAGCGGGCTGTCAACTTACTTTCAAAGCTTATGCTTGTTATGTATGAAGAGTAATTTAATTTAACGCCAATCATCATTACGCAACAAAACAGGTAATTAACACTGTTTATAGCTTAATCATTTGAATAATTATAATTTAAATTTTCGTGGTATGACCTTTTTTGTTTTAAGTCCGAAAATGAATGTGGAATTGGAATTGGAAAGCAGGCGAGACACCAGCATCGAGGGATATTCAATGGGTTGACTTTGTTCTTTATGGAAACGAATTTATGGGTTTAAACCGTTCCAAATAGCAGCAGACAGAATTAACCGCGCAAAAATATTCAAAAAGAACCCTTTTATTTTATTGGCATATTACAAAACTCTTTGTTAGTCAAAAGTAAAATCGGTATATCAGTTTTAAATTAAGTCTTTTTCGTCCAGTTATTACTAGGTCATTGCCCCTTTGCAGTGGAAACTCCGCTTTATAAACAACTTATTTCTGGTCAAGGCTTCACTCGCGTTGAAGTCTTTTGTAGGACGAAATTTACCAGGGCCTTATAGGTTGAATTTTTAATAAACTATATAATAATGGTTTTGATCATATGCACTTCTATAGCACAGTTACACAAATTTTCTTGTATTTTTAACCAACAAATTTCAAACGCCTCTACGCCCCTCTTAGGTCGTTATAATATAAAAAAATAATTTCTTAGCATTTTTATTTATTATTATCTGCATACGCTGGCAAAGATTTAACTTCCTAGGTTCAATGGTTTGGCCTAGGCCATGATGAATCTGACAGGTCAAAAAATATTATAATTTAATGCGCATATAATTAGTGCCACCACCACTTCTACAATCTACTGTCACTACCACTAACTACATTACTAGTCCACTGTTACTTTCAATAGCTACAGTTAACCAAACTTAACTATACTAAACGACACTACATCTAACTGTACTAATCTACATGTAACTAGTGTATGTCACTACTATTATAACTTACACTAATACATATCATTATTACTGACATTAGCGGTACACTTCATTATTAAATATACTACTAGTGCACGCTACTACAACTAGCATGCACTGCTATTATACAGTGTCACTACCTGTAATTACACTAATAGTACACGACACTAATACTATCTACATTACAATAATACTGACCGGCGTGCGCCGAGGAGTCACTAGAGACGCTGTCTTTCATGGTGGCGGTGCGCAGGATCAGACCGGCCTTGGGGTACGTGCTGCGGTCAGTCTTCGACGTCTCGCCTGATATCACAACGTCATCACTTAACTATTCACTACAGTACACTACTACTAACTACCACAAGTGAACATGGTAGATTGGTATCATACGTGTATAAAATACGACTTCCAGATACTTAAGTTCTTATGATTACATTTAGGAACCCTAGGGTTTACCCCCCTACCAGTTTACACATTTTGGTGGGATAAAGGATAGATACATCGTTATTGTAAACTTAACACTTTTTAGGTAGCCATGGAATAAATTAAAACTATATAAATAACTAGGTCGCAAGAAGTTGCTGGATGCAGGCCGCTTCAAACAGGTCGATCTGGAAATCTTTGGGGGAGGCCTATGTTCAGCAGTGGACGTCCTATGGCTGGTGATGATGATGATGATGATGAAATAACTAATATACAATAATAATACTGTATATAGGAAAATTTGAACATGGCTAAGTAATGTTTATTAGTTGATAATGATATTGCAATGATGATGCATATTGATCACGAACAAAAGGTCATCTTTTGATATTATCGAAATATGCACATGCATAGTGACTACTATCAGTGATAATGCACTGCATTGGTGTAGTAGTATTGCGTGCGCGATAACTACCGTTCTGAGGTCTCGGGTTCGGTTCCAGAGTCGGCCAAAGTGACACTAGATTCTTCTCAGTGTTATATCGAAGTCTGGAATTTGTGCACGAATATGGCAATAGGTTCGCTAATCATGCGACTAAAATTACGCTAGCGAAAAGTTGTTTCGCTAATTGCACTTCTACCCACCCACTCAGAGATGAGTGTACGTGACATAGTTATGAACCTTGTTGTAGGCCGTATCCTAGGTTTATCTTGTACAATTCGTCTCTGCAATATTTTCCCGGAAGAGTAGTAGATGATTGCGGCAAACGCAACTTTCCTTTTATAATGTATTCGATGAGCATTACATTAACTATACTAACGGAGTATTAGATATTCTGTGCTAATACATTAAAAGAGTACTTATGATGTGCCATTATATATTTACCTAATTATGATGATAAACATTCCCATGTATTAGTTTATAAACTTTTATCTAGTGACTTGCATTTTATATAGACAAAGAGAATTATCTTCCCGAACAATTTGCTAAAATTACATAACGAAAGAAAAAATGGTCACCAAAAAGAGTTTTTCAAACAGCGTTGGGTGTATTATTTAAAATCGACGTCAGAATGATCATGATGGTTGCAGTAAAGCAAGAATAAACTGAAGAAAATAATTATGCAAGATTTTTGTCTACCCTAAATACCTTTGCACTTTTGCACGTCATTGCTTTTATCTTTTATATCAATAGTATTTTGTTTCTGTGATAGATAGTAATCAACACTGCCAATCTTAACACATTTGTTAGAAATACTATAATTAAATTGGGTTAGTTTTACATTATAATTGGCACTATTAACGTGTTAAAAATCTTTATAAGGTGATTTTATATTCAAATAGGTCTACTAAAATAAATTATGGTAATCTAATACATACATACTTGCCTAATCAAAGGTATGTGAATCAGACCAGCATCAGACCAGCGTGGTAGACTAAGGCCTAACCCCTCATTATTAGAGGAGACCCGTGCCCAGCAGTGGGACAGTAATATTACGGGGCTAATTAAAAAAAAACACTATTAAAATTATTTTAATGGAACTTTAAAGTTTCGCTAAATTAACAATGAAAATAAGTGTTTTTGATTTTATTAAATAAATGCATATAAATTAAAATACTTGCGGATTTCAAGAATTTACTACATTTTAATGTATTTGCTCATTAAAGTTTTAACTCAATCAAAATAGTACTAGAAGTATAAATGTTTTAAACATTGAATAATTTCAAAGCTAAGATACTCTTAATTTATTAAAATAACCTTACTCCTACACTCTTTAATTAATGCAAAGACTCACTTTTAAGTAACTGCAAAATATCAATGTATTCTTGGAACATGATTGTACGTCTACAGATAACAGTGTACACACGCGACGAACACTGTCGACTGTCGAGTGTCGGCACTGAAAACTGTCGGTACTCGGTGTTATGAAAGTGTTTACGTAATGCATGTCTCTCGTGGAGTGTGGTGGCCGGTGGGTGAACCTTTAACTAACTTGCGATTAATGGAAATCACTTTTGCTTTACAATCATAACTAGCTTCCTCCATAAGTCAGTGTTTTATTGCAATGACGATGATAAGCGATATGATACCCGTCAATAGATTTAACAGTAGCAACACCACCAGCGGCCCGAGCAGGAACATTTTTGACAATCGAATATTTCATACAAATTTCATAAACGCGCATCGAGCTCAATTCGCATTTTTGTTTTATTCTGTGAGACAGTGGTATCAAACCGGTGGAGCCGGCCCATTCGTGCTGTAGACGTAACTGTCTACAGCGTGGCTCAATGGTCAATAATTGCACTGGCTACAATATCGTTCAAATCGGAACACAAATGGCTTGCACAATGACTAACGTATCGAAAACCCTCTTATTTTTAGGACTCTGTTAAAAATGATACTTGCTGCTCGAGATGTAAGTACTAGTTATTGTTTGCAAGTATTTCAAAAGTAAAACGAGTACTGAAATTGAACTATCGTCACGCTTTAGATAAACCTTACTTATAAGTTTACTTCTAAATGAAGGTAAATATGGAATATGGATAGGTCAAATGCAGTGAAACTGTGCGCACTAAACGGTTGCAAAATCTTTGGTTGAGTGGAGAACAATACAAAACAATGCTAAGTGTATTTTGTACACAAACTGACTATTTCCCATTGTCTGTCGGTTTGTCATTAGGTAGGTACTAGGAATGTTTCCAAATAAATACCAAATTGTTATGATTTAAGCTCAAATTAAATATAATTATAACTGTAGTCGCCTCCTTGGTCTAGTGGCAGCGTGTATGGGCTGTGGACTGGGAGGTCCTGGGTTCGATTCCCAGGTTGGCAAAACAAATTTCCTAATTTAATTTGCCCGGGACTGGATCCCTCCTAGGGGGTTGACGTCAGGCAGGCAGCCGATCATAAGAATAAACCCAAATCAACTTATGCAATACGTTTGAAAAAAGTGTGTTGCACCGACCCCACATTAAGGTGGGATAAGAGCAAGTAGAAAGAATGCTTTCTAAAAATAAACAAAACAAATATTTTATTCTTCTGCAGACGGAATCCTGGATGGAATTAGTAACCTAGATATTATCTAGACGCCCTTTTATAAATGCCACGGCCGCGGCCGTGCCTACGAGATCGGCTTTTAAAGGTCTAAACAAAACACGGCCCCGCAATCAACTCTGACATAGCGCATACTTTGTTGACGCATCATCGTTTTACAATTTAGACCTTTATCTTATTGAAATACAACAATTTCTATACATTTTATAGCGATATTTTTTACAACCTAACAATAGGAAGTATGAGATAAATAAACAATAGAGTGTGATAGAGCCACGCTGTAGACAGTTACATCTACACATAGACGAATTTACCTCTATATCCTCGCATCTACAGCACGAATGGCTCGACCGGTTTGATACCACTGTCTCACAGAAAACTGATGAAATTGGCAGCTCGCTGTCGCGTTTCGTTCGGTGAGTGAGATTTTTCGGTGGCCCAATTCCATCCTTCCCTTTCCCAATCCCTATTTCCCTCCTTTTAGGTTGGCAACTCACCCATGATTCTTTTTGTGTCTTGGGTGTCTATAGGCGGTGGAGATCACTTACCATCAGGTGAGCCATCTGTTAGTTTTCCAGTCTCTGTTATAAAAAAAACTAACCGACTAAAAACCCCCGTGTCTCCCCAATATTATTATCTTCTCCATTATCAAACTCTTATCATCTATAACCTATTCGCTGTGACTACTCCAATGAGCCTAAACCATAACTAATCATTTAACATAACCCATGCATGTTAAGTCAAAATGAATGTGCTAGAAGCGTGGTCAACGTTTTTTATTTCAGAAATCCGTAATATTTTCACAGGGATGTCAAATGTTTTATAACTATTACTGTTAGTCCATTTAAGATTCCTTTCAGAAACAAAGTGAATAAAATTTTGATCCCTGGGTCGGGGAAAGTGTGTGAGTCTGGAATTTGTGCCCAGTTTGGAAATCTTTGGGAGAGGCCTATGTTCAGCAGTTGACGTCCTATTGATAATGATGATGATGATGGCAAATAGACTTGCCCCCTACCACATCTGAAAAGGAACTAAGCTTGGCGAAATGTTCCAGCCTGCTAGTGCGCCTCTGTCTACCCCCATGCAGGGGATACAGGCGTGAGTAGTTGTTTATGTTACATGCAAACTGTAGTTAAATAGTAAATACGCATCTTGCAGATTTGAGTATGGACCCTTATTTGATGATGCAATCTGAATTAGTCATACTTTCTGAAGTGAGAGTGTCAATAACGTTCAATGGAGTGTTTTGTTGGTACAGACGTCTAGTCTGGGTGTCAATGAATGACGAAGCAATAAGATTAACATACCTACCTACGTTTAGTGATTGCATATATCTATACTTATAAACTAAAAATAATTCTCACCGTCACGAGATTTCACAATACTTTAACTCTATCTATGTGGTCTTGGGATTTTATTTTCCTTATTTCTAAACTACTAACCGCCGGATGTTTATACACTTAAGGTCGCCTTATGTCGTTTAAGGCCGCCTTATCTGTCAAAATTGTGTGGCGAATATCAAAGTGAGAAGCCGGTAGCGTTTGACCATTCGAGCGTAAGTCATTTGTTTCAATTCATCAATTCATATGACTTAAAAACAAGCCACTTCTTTTCAAACATCTCAAACTTTAATTAAGACACCTGTTATCTTGGTAACGTTATAAATCAAACTTACTTGCACTCTTGATATATTTCTCCGTCAGCGACTTTACTGAACTCTGCCTGACTGTCTTCTTGTCCTCCCTCTTTTCTATTCTCTCCCTCCGCTCCTCTCTCTCCCGCCCCTCTTGCCCTGTCCTGTCCACGTTCTCCTGTTTGTACACGATCCTCTCCGTCGCTCTCATGTCGTCTGGATCTTCGACTAGCCTGTCTTGTCGCTTGGTCTCTTCTAGGCGTTCCCGTTTGGTCTCAAAACTGCTGCTCTCTCCCACGTTCTCAATTGTGTCGATAACTCTGCGGTCACTATGTGTGAACTGATCTAAGGCTGCCCGTTCCTCTTTCTGTGGACAAAATGTATTGTAAAGTTTTATAAGGTTTGTATAATTATGTTTTCTCTTTTAATATACAAAAATGCGGTAAAGAACATTAAGTAAAAACATTATAAAATAGGTAAATAATATATTTTTAAGCTAAGATAAAAAATTAATAGCTTGTAAGGAACATGAATAAATATTTTATTTTGATCACATTTGAAAGAATTATGTAACTAAGATTTACATACAGATACACTAAGCCGTAGATAAGAAAAGCAAACACACCTCCCAAAGGCAAAATATCCAAAAATGAGTCATGAACGTCTTGAAATGATATATATTTTAATAAAGATATTATATATATGGGGAGGCCTACGTCCTATGGCTGATGTTGATGATGATGAAAGATATAGAATTAATGATATCATTTTTGAAAAATCATATTTTTCCTACACAATCAAGAAAAATCTAAAAAATGTAAACTCTTTTAAATTAACATTACATAAATACATACATACATAATATAATAAGCTCACACCTGTATCTAGACAGCGACGCACTAGCGAACTAGAACACCCACATTTCGCTGAGCTCGGTTCCGTCCCAGATGTGATATGGGGCCAACGTATAGCCACATCGGGCACAAGTTCCAAACGCCGGGCTAAAATTGATAAAATGCCCGACCCGGCGATCCAACCCGAGACCTCAAGTCAGAAGTTGTGCCGAAATACAAATACACCACCGAGGCAGTCACATAAATAAATGCTAAAATGGCAATATTTCCTTGGGAACAAGCAAAATACATAGAGGCGAAATAAAAACTTGCCCCATGAGCCTGATGTATAGTGGTGCCGGTATCGCCTCCAAACTTCTTGGTGGTGGTGATGGCTGCCAGGCCGTGGATGCGCGACGGTGGCGCCCCCTGGTTCTGCAGCAGTTTCTCCAACTCCTCAGGTTCGGTGGAGTACGCAGTCACTGATACCGTGCCTTCGGGCTCGCCGCCGTTCCGGGAGTGGAACTCTTGGCGGATCACGGTACCTTTTACTGAGATGAGAGAAAGTAAGTTAATATGTAAAAAAATGTGTATTTCTTTTCTGCCATGGTCTGGAAACTGATGGTAGATATAGCACAGAAATAATGTCTATTTACAAGATGATGAACTCTTCCTATACCTGTACCATAGTGGGTGTCACCATATTGATTGTGATGCTTACTGGTCGGTACAGTTAATATGAAGTATCCATACAAACACGGATACCATAAAATAATAAAGTCGCTATAAATTAATTTTATGTGTTTTCACTTTTAGTAATATCTACACTCGGAATATAGGTTGTTATGTATGTTTACATATAACAGCTGTTACATTGAAAAACATAATATCTACGGAATAACCGTATTAAAGTAAAATAAGTTGCGCAATAAATATATTATTAAAATACGAGTAGGTAATATAATAAACCTTGTATTGTTTGATGGTCCAAACGACACTGTACGATTAGACAATCGTCTTGAAACTAAACAATGTACAATCTGAATTACTCATAAACAAACAGTTGAGCAAATATTTTACTATTCTTGCTACGTGTGACGAATCAACATACCTTGGTAATTACTACTGCCGTTCCTCAATGCTTTGATGCCAAACAGTGGTTTTCCGTCGGCATCAAGAGGCCCAGGACCGTAGCTCGAAGTGATCACGTCAATTGGCTTCGTGATGGCCTTGGATGGACTCGCTGACCTGTATTTAGGCTTTTCGGGCTCTAACTTCTTCGAACTAAAAGTCCGAGTTTCAGAAGTTATCTTTTTTAGATTCCTGTTGGTCACCCACGACGGTTTCTCCTCTTGAACAGGCTTCTGTGGTATTTTTTTCTCAATGTCATACACAGTTTTGATTATTGTTTCCTTTTTGGAGTGATCTGACTTCTGCCTCTTCAATTCAGGAGTTGGAGAACGCTCTCGTCTTTCAACCTTACGTTCAGGACTCTGTCTCTTTTCAGGTGACGGCGATCTTTTCCCGTTTAGATGTACAATTTCTATGACGTCACTGGAGGGTGTTTTTTCAACGAAACATTCTGATGTTGTGTAATGTTCTACTGTGGTTGTCTCCTCCACTTGCCTCATAGTTTTGTGCTGAACGTCCGTCTTCTTCTTTACGTTAGTTTTTGTTTTGTCAGCTTCGTTGAGTCCAACTTTCTTCATGTAAGCAGAAGCGTACTCGTTGAAGCGACTGGATTTAGGTTTTGCAGTCACTTTGCTAGGAGACTGTGGACGTGTCTTCTTATCGGGTGTTGGTTGACGGATAGCTGTTTTTGTTGTCTTTGGAGCTAGTTTATCAGGACTATGTGGTGTTTGATTACGACGTTGTTTGTCCACCGGCTCTTTAGGATGTTCGTTCTGAGATTGAGTTTCTCTCTGCACTACTCTTTGAGGAGTAGATTTGCGGTCAGGAGATATAGTCCTATGGTGTGTTGTTTTTGGAGTGCGTTCGGGTGACTTGTGTGGTTCGGGAGACCTGCTCTTTGGTATGCTTAGCGTAGTTTTTGTGACCTTCGTGATAGTGCTGTCCTCTCCTTTTTTAGCCACTCTTATCTGCGCCCTTATGCGTCGCCTCTGCTCGTAGCCCACGACCTTTTCCAACTGCAAGTAAAACACTTTATGTAATCACCTCATTGAAAAAACATAGTAATCAAAATCTTTAAGCGTTCTACTTACCATTTGTTCCAGGAGGTCCAGATCAAAGATATCCTCAATGCAGGGATGATCGACGCTGCGACGGCGCTCACTGCTTACCGTCGATCGTTCTACACTCGTTCTACGAAGTTCAACACCAAACTTTCCACTTCCACGTCGGCTGCTCACATCTGTTTCCTCGACAACCTTCTCTTCTTTTTTTTGGCTTGTCTTAGTAGGTCGTAAGTAACCAGGAACTTTGTCGGGCTTGTCACTTTCAGGCCGCTGTTTTGGAGACTCAGACCTCGGTGTTGTCGGGTACCGTGTCGACACGGTCTTTGTTGTCGTAGTTGTTTCCACTGTCTGACGCGTCGGCGACTTAGCCTTTGGAACGTCAGGAGATTTGGTCCTGGTATGACTAGGGCTGCTACGCGGTTTTTCATCATGCGGTCGGCTGGACGTCCCGCTCGGCGGCCGATCCCTCGGGACATGCGGCGCCGAATCGATTTCGCTATCGGTGTCATGACTCGGTTGTCTTTCTACGTGACGTTGCGTCACTGTAGTAGAATCCTTAGGCTTTCTTTGTACGCCGATATCAGTTAATTTTGTAATTTTTGTTGTATGAGCTTCCTTAGTATTTTGCGTGGTTGAAGCAATGTTTTCAAACAATGCTTTAGCTTTTTTGACGGCTTCGCTGCTGCGTAGTGTGGTTATTTTAACCGGATGTATCCTTTCATTTTGTTTCACGTTATGGCTCTCGAATTCCTTTATTTTGGCGTGAGATGATTCGGTTTCTCTTGCAAACGATGGTGTGTCATCCTGATGTTGCGGGGACCTCCTGTCGGGATGGTGATCGTGATGACATACGTTTTTCTGCATATGTTGGGTTCTCTCGATGATCTCCTCGTCAGAATCGTCGACTATTTGTCTCATTATCTTTTCGTGTTGTTCCTTAATTTTCTTGTCTTTCTCGTCGACTTCATGTGATTCAATTAAGAACTGTTCGGCTGTTTTAACAAATTTGTTCACTTTATCAGACACGCTGAGCAAACAATCGTCACTCTTTAATGACTCATCGACATCGGTCAAATCAGGTCGTTCTACTTTTTGTATTGGCTTTACTTTAGGCGATTTTGCGTGTTCCGCCGACTCGACGAATAAATGCGCCTTGTCATTTACACTTAGCTTCGTGTAGACGTCCTGATAGATTGTGTCTCTGTCGTACTCGTCGTCAATTTTGCGCGATGGACTCTTACTGTCTTTCGTGTCCCTTGGGCCTTTAGCGAACTTGTTTACCTTTTCGGACACTGACAACAAACATTCATCAGACTTCAATTTATCGTCAATGAAATCAGAATGAACTTTAATTTCAGTGTCTTTGAATACAGTTGTTGTGTCTTTAGGTCTAGGTGACGTATGAATTTTACTTGTAAATTTAGAGACTTTGTCGTGGACGCTAAGCAAGCTTTCGTCATGTTTAGAAATTTCTTCTACATCTGTTCTCTTGACGAATAACTCATCGTCCTCGCAAATTTCTACGATGTCGTCGACAATAGACTCTGTTTCATGAATGGTATGGTATGTTCGCTTACGTAACTCATCGTCCGGCTCGCTTACCTGATCAGGAAACCTGGGCGTGCCAACTTCATCTGAGAAATTAACTGGTGTTGGACAGATACGGTCAGGAGAATTCTCGCGTGAAGACTTTGACTGTTGTACGTCAATGATTATGTCATCTTCTTCGATAGATGTATTCAGTGCTGTTGCCGACTTAGGTTTTCCTGTAAATTTGGTCTGCGGTTCTTTCGTAGGTTTTGATTTCGAAGATTTTGCACTAGACAAGTCACTCACTTGAATTTCAGGTTTAGATTTAATTCTCTGCGGAGAAGTTTTCTTCGTTTTCATAGTAATGTCACTCGAAGTACGTGTGACTTTTATGTCAGTGTCCTTCTTCGGAGAATCTTTTACGCCTTTCGGAGTCGGAGCCCGTTTAACCTCCGGCTCGATTTTGCTTGTAGTAGACATAAATTTACTTGCCGTAGCTTTAACTGTAGTCTTGGTGATATTTTGTTTGATCCCAGTAATTTTTTTAACATCCGTCGTAACAGCTTTTTCAATTTTACTCGTAGTAATACTAACAGGTGTAGGCTTCCTGATTAATTGAGATGGAGTCGGTTCTTTTCTAATGACGCCTGTTCTGGACATTTGTGGTGACTGAGGTCTTTCACCAAATGGTTTTCTAGGAGATGTACTTCTAGGTTTAGTAGGAGACTCCGGACTCTTGTCAGTTTTAGGTGAATTTGTTTTTTTAGTTGGGGATTCATTTCGCGTCAATGGCTTAGTGACAGTCCTCTGATCTCTGGGTTTATCATCTTTAGGCTTCTGTATAGTTTCCTTTGTAACTGGTTTACTAGCCTCCGTGGTATCTTTAGTGACTGATTCAGTTTGCACGGTTTGTTTTATATCCAAATCAAACAAGCTAGTCGTCGTTTTAGTCGGGCTTCTTTCACGGATTGGAGACTTTTCTTTGCGCTCTGGAGATAGTTTTCGAAGAGATTTTTGCACTTTTTCTAGAACCTCTTGTTCTCTTTCCGTCATTATGAAATCAGTGCTGACTTCAGTTACTTTTTTGATTGGTGAAGGAGTACGCAGTTGCCTAGGTTCTTGAGTTGCGATGAGAAAGTCCAGTTTGGTGTGTTCTTCCGGAGCACGTCGGGAAGGAGATCCCGATCGCGGGGATGAGAACTTGTCCACACTTTCTGTTGTAATATATTCTTCAGAATCTTCTACAGCTGTTGTTTCATACTTGGATGTTACCGAAGCAGTGGGTCTCATATAACCTGGTTTGTTACTTTCTGATTGAGACGGATGTTTCTCTTTAAGACTTTCCTTGGGCGAGGGTTGGTTAAAATCAGGTTTTTTAAGCGGGCTTTCATGGCTCGGCTTCGAAGGCGAGGTATTTCGTGGTACACCCGATTTCTGCCGGGAATCTTTCAAAATTTGATGTAAAGGTATTTCCGATCTTGGCGGATGTTTCTTTTCAGTTGTCTTTATTGTGGTGATATCATCAACATCAACGGTGGATGTAGTGTCATACTTGGAAGTCACAGAAGTTGTCGTTTTCATATAGCCAGGAATCGATTCCTGGGGTTCTTTTTCTGGTTTCCTTTCTGGACTAAGGCTGTCCCTAGGAGACCCATCTCTATAATATCCAGGTCGTGGTGGGGATGATGATCTGACAGGGTCTGGTGTAGTTTTTGTGTAAGTTTGAGTTTGACGAGTTGGAGACATGGACGATCTGGGTGAAGTTTGTTTCTTTTCCACAGATTTTGTTACGCTTTCTACAGTATCGCTAGATATAACATCATACTTAGAAGACATCGTGGTTGTAGTTTTCATATAACTCGGTGATTTTTCAGATCTCGTAGGCGAATATTCATGAGGACGCCTATCGTCTGGCTGTCTTCTAGGGCTCTCTCTGCCAGTATCAGTTAGCTGACGAGACGGTGGTTTTCTGTCTGGGCTAGGACTGCTTCGAGTCGGAGACTTAGATGCAGGCTGTTCCGACCTGCCTTGAGATAATTTTTTGGGGAATTCTGGCATTGGCTTGTGTTTATCTGATACATGACGCGAAGGCAACTCTGTGTGCCTGGATCCTGGATACGTTTTATCGGTAGTTTTAGAAATGACCGTTTCTTTAACATCTTCGGTAGTTAAAGTATCATATTTTGAAGATATTGCTGTAGTGGTCTTCATATATCCAGGAGTTCTGTCACCCTTAGTAGGCGATGTCTCCCTGGAAAGAGGTTGTTCAGGTTTCTTCTGGAGCGCAACTCTAGTTGGTGATGTGGTTTCTGTATGTTTTGGCTTCCTTTCAGGACTGCTATCTTTGGGTTTAGTGACAGATAAATCTGATGGTTTAGGATGTTTGTCCTCAATGGTGGTAGTGAAAGTCCTTGCAATATCTTCAGTTAATTTAGTGTCATGTTTAGTAGTACCAGTAGTCGTGGTTCGCATGTACCCAGGTGTTTTGTTTTGCCTTGATGGCGAAGATTCTTTAGGACGGTCTTCTTTAAGTACCTTTGATGGTGAAGTAGGTTGTTGATATCTAGGCTTACTCTCAGGACTTTCATCACCAAGACGTCCAGGTTTTGTGGGAGATGAAGATCTTGGCTTCTCTTCTGTATTGCGACGAGTAAGAGAGTCACTTGGTGTGCGTGGATATTTTTCTCGCACTAAATGGGATGTTGTTTCCTCAGTATCTTCCACAGTATAGGTATCATATCTAGTGTAACCAGGCTTACCAAGTTTCGGTGCATGTTTAGGATGATCATCTCTAGATGTTTTTCTTGGCGTATCTTTCACTGGTGACGTCGGTCGCTGGTAGCCAGACTTCCTTTCGGGGCTAATATCTTTGGATTTACTTGGCGGTTCTGATCCAGGTTTTCCATCTGGAGTACGACGAGTGGGTGAATCTGAAGGTTTGCGTGGATACTTTTCATGCACTGTTTTGGTTATGAAGGTCTCTTCAACATTTCCAGTAGCGTATAAGTTATCAGAAGTAGTCACAACTGTAGTGGTCTCCAAATATTTCGAACGTGATGGAGATGTTTCTTTGGGACGTCCAACGCCAGTTTTCACTGGTACTTCTCTAGTTGGTGAAGGGGTTTGATGATAACCTGGTCTGTCTGGCCTATCTCCTTTAAGGTAAATAGGCTCATATACATTCTCGGTTTGTGATTTTAATCCTGGCATATGACTGATTGGAGATTCTGAAGGTTTTCTAATTTTCTGCTCTACTGTGCTGGACGTCACGGTCTTCTCGGTATCTTCTGTGGTATAATGAGTATCGTGTTTAGATGTAACAGAGGTGGTTGACTTCATATATCCGGGAGTTTTAGGTTCCAAACTAGTTGAATGTTCTGGTGTCTTGTCAAATTGATCTCTAGGAGCACCCTTGGTAGGTGAAGATGGCTGCTGATACCCCGGTTTTCTTTCAGGACTGGCATCCTTAGGGTGTCTAGGTTTGGTTAATGAATCGTCTCTTGGTTTATCATCGGGTATTCTACGAGTTGGTGACTTTGGTTTTCGAGGGTACCCTTCTTCGTCTGGTCTTGTATTATCCTCAATGGTATAGCTATCTGATGTGACAGTAGTTGTTCTTGTATGCTTAGATAGCTTACTTGGTCTTGATGGAGATGAATCACCAGGCGTTTTCTTAGTTGGTGAAGTTGGCTGTTGGTAGCCTGATTTGCTTTCGGGGCTTTTATCCTTTGGATATCCAGGACTGCTTGTGGTATCAGTTCTGAGTTTGTCATGCGGTTGACGAGTGGGCGACTCTGAAGGCTTGCGAGGATATTTCTCATGCACCGTCTTAGAAATCAATGTCTCTTCAAAATCATCAGAAGTATACTTGTCGTCCGCTGTACTTACAACAGTAGTTGTCTTCCAATATCTGGATTTTGGAGATGAGTCTTGAGGATATTCTTCTCCAGACGCTCTCTTCGGAACAGTCTTAGTTGGTGAAATGGGTTGTTCAGATTCCGGTTTTCTATCAGGACTTTCTTCTTTAGGATAACCAGGCCTTGACAGGGAGGCCGTTTTGGACTTATCACGACGTGTTGGTGACTCTGAAGACTTGCGTGGAAATCTCTCTTCAACGGTCCTAGTTATAACGGTTTCATCAAGGTCTTCAGTATTATTATCATCAGTAGAACTAAAAACAGTAGTGGTTTTTAAATAACCAGTTCGTATAGGTGATAAATCATCAGGGGATATATTCTTTGGTGTTGTCTTAGGGGTATCTTTAGACGGAGAAGTCGGTTCTTGATAACCTGATTTTCTTTCAAGGCTTTCTTGTTTAGGTTGTCCTGCCTTGGTTGGGTATTTCATCTTATCTTCGGGAGCACGGCGATTGGGGGATTCTGAAAGCTTGCGTGGATACTTTTCATGTACAGTCTTTGAGATCACTGTCTCATCAATGTCTTCTGTATATTCGTTATCAGTCGTACTTATCATAGTGGTCTTCGTATACCCAGGACTTGACTCATCAGGATAATGGTCACCAGGAACTCTCTTTTTGGGTTGTTGATTAGGTTCTCCAACAGGAGAGTGACGATCTCGCGTAGTTGTCCTTACCAATTCTTCTTTCTCACGGGATATGAAATCGAGGACATCGGTTTTTGTGTCCTTCTTCGTTGTTTGATAACCAGGGCTGTCTTTGGTAAATCCAGGTCGAGAAGGAGTATCAAATTGTGGTTGATCATCAGGAGCACGGCGGTTTGGTGACTCTGAAGGCTTGCGCGGGTGTTTTTCGTGCACGGTTTTTGATATAATAGTCTTATCTACATTTCCTGTTGTATAGGCATCGTTGGTGGAACTAATCACAGTCTTTATGTATTCAGTCCTTTTAGGTGACGTGTCTTCAATATGTTTATCACCAGGAACTCTAGTAGGTTGATCACCTGGCTTCCTTTCAGGGCTATCTTCTTTAGGATATCCAGGCTTAATAGCTTCTGTTTTCGGCTTACTCTCCGGTCCACGTCGAGTTGGCGACTCCGTAGGTTTGTGTGGGTACCTTTCTTCTACTGTCTTAGTGATTACGGTCTCATCAACCTCTTCGGTACTATATTGACTGTCAGTAGAACTAACCATTGTAGTCTGAGAGTACTCTGGATGAGACGGCGACAAATCTCGAGGATTTTTATCTCTAGTAACTTTTACAGGAACATCTTTTCTAGGCGACGATGGTTGTTGATATTCTGGTTTCTTATCTGAGATTTCTTCTCTAGGGTATACAGGTTTTACAAGAGAGTCAGGTAAAGGTTTATCATCAGGAGCACGGCGAGTTGGTGAACCCAATGGCTTAGGACATTTTTCAACTATTGTTTTGGATGTGACTACTGTGTCGACCTCGCTAGTGGTAGATATATTGCGGGTTGTCTTATATCCAGGAATCTTATCATCTCGTAATGGAGATGAATCTTTAGGCAGTTTTTCGACTTCCATTGTTGGTGCACTCTTATTTGGTGAAGAAGCTTTATATCCTGGTTTCCTGTCTACCTCGCCTGGGATTCTGCGAGTGGGAGATGTTGACGGCTTTGTGGGGTGATCTCGTCCGGTTTTTTGCGCGACTGTTTGATCTTTTTCATCAGCAGTTATTGAATCGTATTTTGTGATGTTAATTGTTTCGTATTCAGTCAATTCCTCAGTTGTATCGGAATCATCGTCAGAGTATTCCCCTTCCGGTTTCTCCACACGACTTTTTTTTGTAGAAGGTTTCTTATTTGTAGATTCTTTATCGGGAGTAAGATCTTTAGGAGTTTTGGATGGTGATGTAGCTCTCGGTTTCCCATCGGAAGGCTGGCGAGTTGGAGAATCTGAAGGCTTTGTAGGGCGCTTCTTTTCGCTAACGGTAGAAGTTACCGTTTTCCGTATATCTTCTATAGACACAGTATCATGCTTTGAAGCTATAGTTATAGTTTTGGTGTCGTCCGCTTTACAGTCTGGATCCGTTCTAGGCTTTGTCGGAGAAGATCCTTTAGGATAGTTATCACCCGCTTTTTCTGGAGTTCTTTTTGCTGGCGTTTGGCCAGGTTTACGTTCAGGGCTCAAACTGTCTCGAGGCGAATCAGTTGGTGTATACATCGGTGCTTCCTTAGTGAAATCAGATTGATTGATTTTATTTGTTTTGGAAAAATCACGCGGTGACTCTTTACTAGGCTGGATTTTTTTATGTTCAGGTTTTTTATCGGTACTTTCTCTCATGTACTTAGTTTTTACAGTTGAAGTTTCTTTTTCATTATCTTCATAAGTTTGCTCACTTTTCTTTATTGTTATTGTATCTTGAAGTTTTTTAGGTGAGGTGTCTTTGGGCGTCTTGGGTTTTTCATCAGGAGAGGAATGGTCGCGCGTTGTTTTAACGAGTTCATCCTTTTCACGAGATATAAAATCAGTAACATGAGCTTTAGTGTCCTTCGTAGTTGGACAAGTTTTGAAAGGAGAGGCGTCTTTTGGAACCGGACTATGACTAGGAGAGTCTTCCGGAGAACTCTTTGTTATCTTCTCAGTGATCACATTCGTGGTCTCCGTTGTGACAACCATGCCAAGGATTTTTCTGCAACGATCTTCGTACGTCTCACGTCTTTCTAGAGGAGGTTTACTTTTGGGTGAATCAGGCTCACCTTCGGGCTTAGGTCGGTCTTTCTTTACAACGTCATGAGGAGTGTAATCTTGGTTCTCCGGTGACACCCGAAAACTGGTCGGAGGTTTCTCAGACGGTGATGTTTGGGTATCTGTCGGCTTTTTCAAAGAACTCTTACGCGGAAGACTGTCTTTGGATGGAATACTTTTATCAGGAGACGGTGATCTACATGGTATTTTGGATGGCGATGGAGTACGATCTCTAGTACTATTATCAGGTTTATCATAAAATGGAGTAGTTTTATTGACAGTAGTACAATCAGGATTATATTCTTGGTCATCTAAGTCAGTGACAGGTTGCTCTTGCCTAGGTGAACCAAAATATACAAACCCACTCACAGAAGTTGTTGGAGAACTCTGTCCAGTTGATGGTGCAGTCTCAGACTTTGGCTTTCTAGTGGGACTGGAAGATGGTGTGACAAGCTGTCTGGGGCGGTCTTTTGTTGACTTATGTTCTTTCGTCTGGTTGATTTCTTCCGTTGTTCTCTCACTCGTAATAAAGTCTGTGGTGTGTTTGTATTTGGTATCCTTTGTTGGTGACTTCATTGGAGATACGCTATCTCTCGGGGATTTTTTCGTAGGTAAATCTGGTTGCTCAGGCTTCTTAGTTATTTTTTCCCGACGCGTCAAAGAATCATACCTGGTTTGCTTATCATCCTTAACGGTTGTGGTTATTTTTTCATTAGTTGTCATCTTATCTTGCGGTTTTGTAGAATCTTTAGGAGCCTCTTTAGTTGGTTTCTTCTTTTCGTAAGTTCCATATTTACTGGGAGAAGGTTCTCTAATTGGAGTATCATGTAGTTTTTGAGGAGTAGAATCATCAATTCTCGGTTTATTTTTATCATAAGTATGGTATTTGTTAGGTGATGATTCTCTTGGAGTTTCAGACGGAACATTTTTATCCTGTGGAATTTGGCCCGGCTTTTTCTTCTCGTAAGTGTCATACTTATTAGGTGCAGGTTCCTTGTCAGAGTATAACTTGGGTGTATCTTTATCTGTAGGAGTTTGATCATCCACATCGTCGTGAGGCCGTTTTGTGTCTTTACTTGGAGAAGGCTGCTTACCAGTTGGTTCTGGAGAATCCTTCATTTTAGTTATTCCATACTCGGATGTAACCTCATCGATTTCAGTTGTGATGTCAGTTCTCCCCAATTGCTGGGGTTTCTTATTAGATGGCATGGGGTCCGTTGGTTCCTCATATGACAGAGGAACATCACGGTGAGGAGAATCACTAAAGTCGGGAGTATCTTTTCCAGGAACGGTATCAGTAGACGCCGGGCTCTGACGACGTGGTTCTGAAGAATCACTTATTGTCGTATGTTTACTGTCTTTTCTATCAATTTGAGTGTAGGTCTTAGTTTCCTCGTCCACAAATTTTTGATGGAACTCTTTTATTGAATTGACTTTAGTTTTATCTGGGCTTCTATCGTCAGGCGTATGTTTTCTTGGAGATTTGCGGTCGGGACTAGTAGAGAGCTTCGTTGGACGTTGGAGTTTATCAGACGTTGGTTTTTTGGTCGATGTAGGATGCATGTATCCTGGTTTTCTATCTGGACTCAGACTCTTTGAATATGGGGATATGTTCGTCCCATCAGGTTGCATTGGCTTACGTTCAGGACTCGGTCTCTTTTGTGCGTCTGGGGGAGAATAATGTCTCGAGGGAGAATTGGTTCTCGGGCCATCACCAGGTGCTGGGCTATGATCAGAAGGGGTTTGATAACCCGGCTTCCGTTCCGGACTAGATCTCGGTCTTTTTTGTGCGTCCGAAGAAACATATGGTCTGGAGGGAGAGGTGGTTCTCGGAGCATCACCAGGAGTTGGGCGGTGATCGGAAGGACTTTGATATCCCGGGATCCGTTCAGGACTAGATCTTGTTCTCTTATGCGGATCCGATGGAGAATATGGTCGCGAGGGAGATGCGGTTCTAGGAACATCACCGGGTGCTGGACGATGATCAGAAGGTGTTTGATGTCTCAATTTACGATCGGGACTCGGGCTTGATCTTGGAGAATCTTTTGGCCTGCTATCAAACTTTCTATCAGGCGATGTATATTGGTCACTAGGTTTGTCATCAGAAGGACGGTAAGTAGGTTTTCTTTCAGGACTTTGTCGTGGCGAACCCAAATCTTGAGGGCGTGTTGCAGAAGCAGGATGACGACCAGGCGGGCGGGTTGCAGGTTTCCTTTCTGGACTGGAACTAGGTCTGTGAATCTGATCTTGAGGCTTCTTTTCAGGGCTTACTCCCGATTTAGGGTGTTCTTGAGGTTTTCTGTCAGGACTATAGCCCGGGCGAGTTGGTGAACGGCCAGTCGGAGGTCTTCCATCAGATCCTGTATGCTTGGTTGTTTTAGTTTCAGTTACGTGATGCGTAGAATGTGTGGTGTATCTGTCTGATACAGTACGAGAGGGTGAATAGCGATCTACCTTGTTAGGACTACCTCCACGGCTTGAAGGCTTTTTCTTATCAGGACTTACACTGCTTCTAATCGAAGACGTACTTGACTTGAAAGTCTTGCTGCCTGGGGATGAAGCACGGGTTGAAGGCCGGGTTGTAGTCGGAGTATCGGCGCGCAAGGTGCTTGCCCAAGCTGTGTGGGTTGGACTCCAGTCAGTGCTTATCTTTTTCTGGGTATAATCAGTAGTGTATGTAGTCTGGTATTGATCAGTTGTAGTTTTCTTAGTAACGACTTCTTCTTTCTTATCTCTTGTGATTGTGTGCACTCTTTCTACAGTATCACGATCAGGTTTCTTATCTTTTGGGTAAGTATCCGTAGGGTATATGTCTTTAGGGTAATTGTCTTTATGATCACGTGGTGAAATTGTTTCACGATGGTCAGGCTTTGTGTCTTGAGGATAAATTTCTCTCGGGTAGGTGGTTTTAGGGTAATTATCTTTTGGATAATTATCTTTCGGATATTCATTTTTTGGAAAACTTTCTTTTGGAGAATAATAATCATCTTTAGGATGACTGTTTGTAGGGTAGTTATCTTTTGGACAACTGTATTTCGGAAAATAATTATTATCTTTTGGGTGAGTTTCTTTTGGATAGCTATCTTTTGGGTAGTTATCCTTCGGGTAACTGTCTTTAGGAGGGGCATCTTGATGATCACGCGGTGAAGTTATGTCACGCGTCACAGCTATATCTCTGTGGTCCACATTATCTACGTTTTCATAGCGCTGCAATGTACGCCTGTCGTCCTGTGTTGTAGTATAGTCAGACACTTTCTTAATTTTAGTTACATACCGAGTGGTTTGAGAATCATCAGACTTCTGCACCTTGTTAGTTTCATGTCGTGTTACTTTGTGATCGACATCATCTCGTTGATTACTGACAACTTTTCTATCAACATTCTCATATTTATCAACTTGAGAGTAATCGTCAACATTTTTATCAATTAGTTTTTTATTAATTTTAGTTTCATATCGCGAAGTTTGCGAATAATTGTCATCAATTTTAGAATCCACCACACGTCTATTGACGTTTGTTTCGTAATTACTTATGTTTTGAGTTTCAGAATAGTCATCATTGTCAGTGTATCTCATTATTTGTTTTCGAAAGTCTTGATCGTCAACATTTCTTTGGGAATCAACGATATCGTTTGTCCGGTTATCAGTGTAGCGAGAGACGTTCGACGTGGAAGTCTGGTCAGATTTGTGCAATTTGCTGTACTTGCTCTCAGTTTTGGTCTGCGAACGTTGTTCAGAGCGGGTGCTTTGCACAGGGGCGCGGAATTCCCTACGAGTACTGGTCACTCGTGTCCCATCGGGCAGACATCTCGTTTCCACGATCACTCGGGTGTTATCATCAGGATATTCTACCTTTGTGGACACCAAATCCCCGTTGTCATAATTTCCCACATTGGTCTCGTGAGTCCTCCTGGTTAGATGTTCATTGCGGTTAGTGTCAATGGTTCGTTGGTCATTGTCGATTGAATATGGCACTGTTTCGTGTTTCGTCGACACTTGCTGGTACTTCGAGCTCGAAGTGGAGCTCGATGTAGACGAGAAGTGTTGCGTTCCGTCGTCGGTGCGGCGGACTACTTGCTCTTGCGCCGCCGTGTTAGACGAGCTCTCGTTACGTTTCAGACTGGTGTTCCCGTCTTGGTACTCCGTGACCGCTTGCTTGTGGTGGTCGACGGCTGCGAACTGTCCCTTCCCACCCTCGACGTCATACCGACCCTCGATGTTAGCATTCACGGACTTCACGTGAGTGCGGCCGTCATCTGTAGTTTTGTCTTCAGATTCAACGTTCCAGCCGGCGTTGGAGAGCTCCTTGAGATCTGAAAGCATTAGTTACTATTACAGTACAGTTCAACACTTGGAGATGGAGGTCGTGAGTGGTGAGTGACCCGAACCTGCCGTAGGTTACAAGTTATGAAGCGTTAGTGTTAGAGTTGTCGTAGGCACCTTGGCCGCGGTAAGAGAATTCCTTGGGCGGGGAGCCAGCGTCGCGCACTTCCTTGCTCTTCATGGACTGGAAGCTCTGATCGGCAAACGACTGGACGTGGCCCTGCGGCGACGTGAACTCTAGACCTGTTGACGCACAACTACTCTAGACGAACGCAAGCTTCTTTGTGTGCACAAACATGTATTTAAGGTGAAGAAAAGTGGTTTCAAATAAATAAATAAATACACCCAACAGTCACACCTAGTCCTGACCCTACACTAGGTATTACCTGTATCGTGGGTGTCAAAGACTATGAGAGACTTTCGGTCTCACTACACCCAGACTTGAAACAAATATCTGTGGGTCACACAAACATTTGTCTCAATACGGGAATCTAACCCGCGGCCTCTCGTTTCACAGCCGACTACTCGCTCGCTGCGCCACGGAGGCTGTCAAATGTCCCATAAAATCTATGAATCTTGTATTTATGTAGTTTCTGACATATTAAACAAAACAAATAAAGTCATAAAAACTACTAAAAAATTAAATCAAATAACTACGTGCGTGGAACATAACGTAACTACTACAATAGCAATGTTGCTTTTGAGCTGATATTTATTTAAAAAAATCGAATACTTATTGTCTATTTTTAGCACTACAGAAATGTGGTTATTAATCCTACAATACTCAATATTAGACTACATTCTATGCTAAGCTCCTAGTTCATTCATACAAAAGGCTCAATAGTTTACCTTTTCCGTCGGCACCGTGGTCCGGCGAGTAAAGGTCGCGCAGGCGTTCCTCGCGCAGGCGGTACATGTGGGCGCGGATCTCTTTCTTGCGGGAAAAATCCTCGGTCTGCTGCCACTAGAACACAAACACATATCAATTAGCTTATTTTATATTGACTGCCTCGGTGGCGTGGTGGTATTTCGGTACGACTACGGTTCTGAGGTCTCGGGTTCGATCCCCAGGTCGGGCAAAGTGATATTGGATTTCTCCATATCACCCCGGAGTCTGGAATTTGTTCCCGATATGGCGATAGGCTCGCCCCCTATCATTTTTAGGACGGAACTAAGCTCGGCGAAATGTGAGTGTTCTAGTTTGCTAGTGCGCCTCTGCCTACCCCTTCGAGGATACAGGCGTGAGCTTATGTTAAGTTATGTTTACTGCTGCTTTTTTAAGCTATGTTATTTTTAAGTACCTGCGTATATTCCTCGTAAATTGATTTTAAGCCGTAACTTACAATAACGGCATACTCGCGGTTTGGCGTGCCCTAACGTTATTATATGAGCAATGTTTATTTCAGTGTAAATGTTGCTAGTTATTTTTATAAGGAGTTTGAAAAGCGTTGAAGCAAGATATAATTAGTAACAATCGGCAATTGTTGAATTGAAAAAGATTCTGTCTTCTAAATTCTATACAATTATAAAAGGTCTTAATATTCATATATTTACGATTACGGGCTGACTATTGTGTTAGTACCCAAAAAGGTACGTATGTACGTACAATCAGTGTAGTGATATTGCATAGGGTCAAATCGACCACTTGACCTGGGCTCCAAGGCTATATTTAATTAAAGTAGTCCTCACCATACGGCGCAGTTGGTCCTCGTCACGAATTAGTGACACGTCTCCTTCAGACATGCTGCGGACAAACAAACATACAACGTTATTATCAATGCATGAAAGTCACAGTAAGATGCGGATGTAAGTCGTTTTCCACAGGTCGATATAGAATCTTTGGGAGAGGTCTATAATTTCGGAAGTATTTTGATAGTGGCGCAGTGGGCGATTGGCCCCGGGTTCGATTCCCGCACTGATACAAATGTTTTTGTGGCCTACAGATATTTTTTTCGGGTCTGGGTGTTGAGACCGAAAGTCTCTCGTAGTTCCTGATACCTACGATACAAGACTCGATCTTAGTGTGGGGTCAGAACTATGTGTGTAACTGTTGGGTGTTATTTATTTTTAGTTATTCGCGGTACGACTATCATCCTGAGGACTAGGGTTCGATTCTCGGGTCGCGTATAAAGATAATCAGATACATCACAATTTACATCCATTTCTGCTCCCAATATATCACGTGGGACGGAAATAGTCTTGGCGAAACCTAGTTGCGACTCTGTTTGTTGTGTGTTGCACTGACCCACAAATGAAGTAGGATATGGGCAGGTGGGAGAAAAATTGTCTTCCTATCTTATAAAATGTTGTCCAAGACTAAAGACACTATTTAGATTAGTGACGTGTATGTATGTACGAAACACGACACAAAAACTAGCAGACCAGTTAAAATCATAATAGTTTACATCCTGTTGAACTATTTAGTGCGAATCACCATTAGTTCTTATTAACCAACTTTTAAAATATTGCGTGGCGCTTGTTCGTTGAGGAGTTCTTTTAAATTTTCATTTCCCCGTCATCAGATCTTCAGCAGAAGCACCTTATCGATGAGAAAAAGTATCATCAATACATCAATCAAACGTTTGGTGGATGTATTGTGTTACTAAATAAATAATGAAATTAAATAAAAAATCATTCAACAGTCAGACACATTGTCCTGACACCACAATAGGTATAACCTGTACCTTGGGTATCAGACACTTCGAAAGACTTTCGGTCTCACAACACCCACACCCGAAACAAATATCAGTTGGTCACACAAACATTTGTCTCGGTGCAGGAATCAAACTCGCGGCCTCCCGATTCACAGTTGGCTACACGCCTATGTTAGATAAATAACCGACGAGAGAAACTTGTCCTTTTTAACCGACTATAAAAGAATTGCTTCTCAATTATCGGTATTTTTAACCGAGTTTGTGTATTTTATTTGATATACATACATATGTATACGGCCAATAAATAGCAATAAACAGAGAATGCTGGAGAAAATTAAGGGAGACTTTTGCCCAGCAGTGGGACAATAAAGGTTTAAAAAAAATATATGTATAGGGCAAATGTGGATCAATATTCAAGATCTCCTCTTACTTACTCCAAGGATGGTCACTGGCACCATATAGATCAAGATCAGATGAATTTGTAGTCGGTTTTAAAGTATTTAAACTTGTGATTATTTTATGTATGTTGATAGATATCTCCTAAACGCGTGGAAGAATTTTAATGATTCTTTTTTGATTGAAAAAGTGTAAAAATAAATAAAGTTCAAAAAAACTCTAAAACCAACTTAAAAAAAATTACGTACCAGCTCTAAAGACAGTGAGAAATTAATTTGATTTTAAAGTCGATGAAGTTTATTTAATTATGTGTCAAAAAGGGATATCAAGGTGACATGATTATGGAATTTGCTTCTAACGTAGAAATTGGCCGTCAAAACATTTTAAAGTTTTGTCTGCAGTGATAATTGGTCGATCTCGTTCAATTGAGCAGCGTTGAGCACACCGGACACAAGTGACAAGACGGTCGTCACTCACCACTCACCGGAGTATTTATAAACGTGAGCTAATATACTCGGAAATCATTGATGCATTCACGCTCATTCACAAATCAATACACTTTTATTTGTAGGTATTATTTACAGTGAATCAGTAGCATAACTAGAGTTCAGTGGTGTAATTATTCTGTAAATTCATCCGATAGGACCCTTGTTGCTACGGGAGGCCCGGGACTGATTTTAGGCCGGCGTGGAGGCGCATTGGGGTCACGGCTTTTTCGATCCGGGGCATCCTTCCCAACAGCGCGGGGGCCCGTGGCATTTCGCCACTGCTGGTGTTGGAAGCCCGTGGCCATCTCATTGGATTGAGGTCTTTTCTGCCCTCGGCTCCCTATATCGTCAAGGCTTATTCGGTCTGAAGCCTCCTTCCGTTCGCAGCTGGGACACACTATGGTCGGGGCCCGTGGCTTTTGCCGATATGCCATGTAGTTACGCCACTGCCGTGAATAACATTAGCATTCTCGAAAGTAAATCAATGCTTAAATTAAGTAAACATCTGTCAAATATTCAGTCAAAATTTAGCATTTCAAAGGGTAGTGAAACAGAAAAAGACAAACTAGGTACTCGTAGTTATAAAATTTTGAAGGTTGACAGCTGTCCCAAAATCAAAGTTCTGTAAATTGATTACTTGTTTAATCTATCAGAAAACAGGACATTGTTCTCGTATGTATGTACCTCTATAGGCTCAGTTAAAAACTTAATAAAAATAAACTTTTAGATAACTAATCTGCAGTACAGGCAAGGGAATAATCACTTTATTTCAAAAGTGATCAATGATTCATATTAGTAAAATACTCGCAGTAATTAATATTCTTTAGACGTAAGTCTGAATTCCTTAGCCCAGGTATAGCACTAAAAAGAAAATGGATTGACAGCTTAAATAGGTCCCATTGTTGTTTTATTTTTCAATCGACTTAAAAAAAGGAGAAGGTCCTCATTTCGTCTGTATTTTTTTAATATGAATATTACACGATATCTCCGCCAAATGTAGACCGATTCAAGATTATTGTATAATTTTCAAGATTAGAGCTTATTCCATGGGTGATCCCACATAAGTTTTGTCACGATAGAATAAATTTTGAAGTCGGTTTGAAGTTTTTAAACTTGGGATTGTATTTTGTAGGTACACCTTAAGAAAAGTGTCAGCGAGATGTATGAAAATCCTCTACTACTATCTTGCGACACCTTGGTTAATTTTATTTATTTACTTTTGCAGAAGTCTTACGGACTAATAATAAAGTAGGCAGTAATTTTGTCGTTATAAAGATGGATATAGCCTACGTATATTTTAATCCGCAACAAGGTCAAGCAGAACTAGCAAATCCAGCAATATTTCCGCAATCATTTTATGGTCTTTAAATGTCAGCACCTATTTAACAATTTTCCTGAATTCCCAGCAATTTCCTCATAATATTTTAGTGTTGCCATCCTACATGCAGTTTAAACTGCCAATTGAGTCTCATGTCCGTTGGTCAGCAGGTCGTCATGTTTACGACAAAATGCAATTTGCGGCAACCGCATAACAATTAAAATGTCGCGCGTTTATTGAAATATGCGAGTGGCGAGGGGATTGTGTGATGTTATCGTACTGCAACTTTGTATATTGGGATTGGTAGACTTCACATACCTTCGAAACTCTTATGGAGACATTCTGGGGTACGCAGGTTTCCTCACTATATTTTCCTTCACCATTTTGTTGACAGTTTAATGTATTTATACAAGTATTTATCCATAAAGGTTTCATTATTCTTTATAGCGACTTAGATTGTATTGTGTGTTGTTTTAATAGATTTTTCTAAGTTTATAATACTGAAGTACGTAATACTTGGAGATGTCGAAACAAGTATCCATTATTTATTTTTTAATATTATAACCGCAGCGAACACAGAATTTAGCGGCTTACATTCACTTACGACCTCAAAGGCTATTCGTTCAATATTAATAGAGAAATCACGTTTTCTGTAAGTACATAAATCATGTGATATTACATAATATTACAAAAATATATATAGACCTTCGCGCCAAAATGACATCTGGCGCACAACGCACAGAAGCACAGTAAGGCAAGGTCTGTCCATACATGGCGACCGGCGCGGCATCGGCATCGGCATCCCGCCTGGCTCGCCGCCCTTGTCCCTCTTACCACTCCCAACATTAAGCTTATAAGGAGTCTTTCATACATGCGAGTATTCGTGTCAAGTGAATAGAATGGATTTTTTTCAAGATTGGGCATGTATGATTGGAATTTTGATAAAAGGTGACGTAAATGGAAAATAATGATTAAGTAAAGGCTGCTTGTAAGATATGAATGGACCGAACTTGTTGATTCATTTATGTTGACTAAATGTGGATTTTATTACCAAACAGCACTTAAAATAATTTAAATTGATTAATTAATGTATTACAAATGTTTTTAATTTACGTATTAATAGGTACGTTAAAGTTATAAATAATATGACTTTATTAAAAACAACGAGATTAAATTCGTCCTTTTTACTCTTTTAGACAAATACCAGGTAAAGTGCCTATTTATTATTTAGTTTTATGAAATTATAGAAGTATATAACTTTGATGATCTCATCATTAAAGTTGTTGCAACACCTACTATGTGGTAACATAATGTATTACTCATGGATTAGTAAGAACAATTGCTATAACTTTTGTACATTTTTACTTCATAGCAACAATAGTTGTAGAAGAAAATTATGTTTGTAAACTTCTCAAACCGTTACGCAAGCATGGGGGCGTAGCGATGGGAGGGGCATAGTTTATGGTGTGTCCAGCCCAAACCACGCCTGCCTCCATTATTGATACGAAATCGAAGCTTCTCGCATCACTGAACGTCAGTTTGTTGCGAGTCGACCAACAAAGTATGACAACTGTGACAAAGTTTTTTTTTTAAATCCTGAAAACCCTATTTTAAAAATTATTTAAGTATTAGAAAGTTACAATATCTCCGATTGACATACTGAGTAGTAAGTATCCTGGGTATGTCCTATACATTTAACGGAAGCGAGGCAGTAAGAAACAATACTAAATTATCAACCGATGCTCCAATGACGAGAAATCCTCTTGTTATTGGGTTCCATTTGAAACTAAAAATTACTTATAAAGCTTTACAACGACACTAAAATTGAACATTTATCCGTCATTTGCAACAACCATGTCTTTCTCTCTTTGGAGTCAATGCAGATGAGATGAAATGAAAATCTAAGCTCTTTGACGCGTTGAAACCCACCATCTTTTTCAACGGCACATGGCATTTTTGTGGCACATGACGGCGAGTGTTTGACGTTTCACGGCTAAGGAAAAGAGCAGATTTCTATAGTGAGTTGAAGTCGATTAACAAAGACTTAGTGCGCACATTCTATGTACCGAACAGCTAGTCTAGTAGTATACATAGAAGTTTTTGCTTTAAATCATTAATCGTATTTTGCAAGACTATGTTGTCATACCATGACCTACCATGACATTGAAACATCTTGTCATACATGATTACCAATCAAGATGATGTGCAGTTCGCGTGCACAAATCACGTAGATTGGTAAGGGGGCGTCCATAAATTACGTGAGGTGTTTAAGGGGGGGAGGGGGTCGAGTCAAATCTCATCTAATCTTACGTTGGAGAGAGGGGGGGTCTCGGCAAATATCACGCAATTTTTTTTCTGATAAAAAAAAAAAAAATACTATTTTGGTCCATTTAATCCAGATTGTACATGCGTTTACGTAAGAAACTCACATTTTGAAAAATCTCACGTGAGATTGGGGGATGGGGGAGGGGGTTGAATAAAATCTCACGACATCTCACCAGGGGGGGAGGGAGGGGCAGAAAATTTAAAAAAACACCTCACGTAATTTATGGACGCCCCCTAAAGCGAGCTGATTTTCTCATTAACAGCCTGTAATAGGAAAATTGTTTTCCATACGAGCTCTGGTCGTAAACTAACCGACCACGCTGTGGCTAGTGGTGACCACGTGAGATGATGTCACCGGCCGTGGACGGTGATTCGCAAATCACCACGTTAATGGACTCACAATTGACAAGAGTCTGACAGTGTTTTAGTTATAATTTGTTTCGTAAACCGCAGACAAAACAGCTCTACTCTGGTTTATGATAAGTTAGTTAGATTACCATTCAATACATCATTAGTAACACTGGAATTCTGAATTAATTTGGTCATGACATAATATTAGATCTTGTTCTGTGGGTGTTCTAGATCGCTAGTGCGCCTCTGACTACCCCTTCGACGATACATGCGTGAGCTTATGATATATGTTGTTTTGTTAATTTCGGTACTGATTAGGTAACCTTCGAAACACTATCAGTCTTTTTCTTCCATCTGCTCTTATTCCACTCCAAAATTCAAAACACTTTGTCAAGTGTGTTTCTGAAAGGATTTGGCTTAATATTCCGACGTCAACCCCGTTAGGAGGGATCCAGTCACTTTAAATTTAAAAAAATGATATTTTTTGTTAGAATGTATAATAGGATTATGCTTCTTCCGTTTACTTCTGATTATAATCATTGGATATGGAAACTAGTTATAGCCACTTAGACTACAAGTCGTAGGCGACGATTATGGGTGGCTGTGTTAGATGTATATACCTTTACATCATGCAAGATGATTTAGTTACTAACCAGGGACTATAAAAGCAATAGAGAGCACTCTATCTAAAGTTAAAATTCCAGCAGGTCGATTCTCCAAGGTTTCATTTGTGAAAACAACGTTGCGGCATCGTTGCGGCAACGATGTTTTCATTTTTGTATTTAGCAAGGTACAAAGCGCACGCACTAGTGCTATGCGTGATGACGGTGCTTATGCGACTAGTTCTCTCGAGCGAGGCGTTTGACATAAATGTATGGAAAATTGTATTCTCTAAGAGCCAACAACGTTGAACGCTCCGTCGATCTCGACGATGTGCGCTGCGGGAGCTCGTCGTCGATCGCAACGTTGTGGTGTTTCTTAGAGAATCAACCTGCTGTATCCGATAAAGCGTTTACTGGAGTTTTTTCATGTCTTCTATTTGACAGGTTCGGTGGGCGGCAGTGACCGAGTTGGCAGAATTGTCCCAAACGGCGAGCCATATCCACAAAAATGATAAGAGTACCTAGCCGATTTTGCATGTTTGTGTGATTCACAAATATTTGTTTTAAACCGTACCTAATATGGACAGATTGGTATTTATGGGTCGTGGGGTCATCAGTCGTCAAATAGATATGTAGGTGTTTGTTCGGTGTATTACTATTAGTCCAAAGGTTCCACCTCCTTGGTCTAGTGGCAGCATATATGGACTGTGGACCGGGAGGTCGTGGGTTCGATTCCCAGGTCAGGCAAAGCGAATTTTCTAATTTAATTTGCCCGAGACTGGATCATCCAGAGAGGGTTGACGTCAGGCAGGCAGCCGGTCGTAAAAACTTAGCCAAATCATTTCTGCAATATAACCCCACATTAAGGTGGGATAAGGACAGGTAGAAAGAAAGAAATTTTAAAAGGTTCCACCCAAATTATATCCACATTTCGGGATACCGCATAACAAACAGAATATTCTACGGCAGACTACAAAGATTTTCATAAATAGCACATTCTTTAAATCCCGCTGGTTTACCAAGGACATTGCTTTATCTCGTCGAGACAGTCTAATGCAAAAAACGAGCAAAAATCCATCATGTCTCCCACTCACCACCCACCTTGTTTGAACTGCTAGTTGCCAGTCATTACCGCAGCATCCCGAATGTGCGAAGGTTGTACAAATTACATCATGCATCCCACCGAGTAATAAAAATCTTAACACTATAATTATTGCCTGTAAATAAAGTTTGTTAGCTTAACAACCGCCGCCAAAACCTCTATTGCGATTATTATGCTGTTGATTGTTAAATTTACTCTTTACTCCTTCATAAGATCTCAACAGATTGTAATATAACCACCCTTGTAGTTAAGGAGAAACCGACTGACTAACGTATCAGCGACTATACAGCCGAAACTATCGGAGCTAGGAGCGTGAAATTTTATACATGGCTTTCTTTTATGACGTAGGCGAGCACTAAGTAAGGATTTTCGTAAATGAAATAAGGAATAATAAATGAAATAAGGGCGTGAAAATGGATATACGACGGGACACTCTCACGCAGGCGTACCCGCGGGCAAAAGCTAGCATATAAACAAAATCTGTATAGAAGCTATATAGTATATTTCAATACAAAATCTCTGACTCTAATCAGATCTGCTTTATATAAATCGGATCCCTTCCCCCATGTGCTAAATCAAAAGCCTATAGTAATTCCGATTCAGATTTATAATTGAAGAATGCAGGCTCAGCGCAGGCGTGGGGTCACAGGACCCGGGACGTGCAGGTAGGATCCACGGACCTTGAACCTTTACATGACTCACAATGCTCGGTGAAGATTGGAATACCGAATTCTTTAATGTAGGTATCCGTCTCGATATATTGGCCGTCTGCCCGTCTTACTTCTTAGGTGTTTAAAAAAAGTTTTACTCATTTTAAAGGATCTTTGGTGAAGAAGGACGATCTTTGGAGTCGCTGCCTTAAAATTTTATCTGCATTAACCCTGGCACCGACTCCATATTTTTGACTTTTGTTAAACTTTTTTGCAAACTGGCAGATTTCCAGATATGTTGGAAGCAGCCTGCATCTACTAAATGCCACTTAAAAAGCATAATATTAGCCCTGTAATATTACTGTCCCACTGCAACAGGTCGATTCTCTAAGAAACGCCACAACGTTGCGATCGACGACGAGCTCCCGCAGCGCACATCGTCGAGATCGACGGAGCGTTCAACGTTGTTGGCTCTTAGAGAATACCATTTTCCATACATTTATGTCAAACGCCTCGCTCGAGAGAACTAGTTCGCATAAGCGCCGTCTTCATGCATAACGCTATTGCGTGCGCTTTGTACCTTGCTGAATACAAAAATGAAAACATCGTTGCCGCAACGTTGTAATCACAAATGAAACCTTAGAGAATCGACCTGCTGGACACAGGCCTCCTCTACTAGTGAGCGGGGTTAGGCCTTATGCTACCACGCCAGAAAAGCCACTGATTAAATTTAAAATTGGATTAAAATTCCAAAATTATGATTGCACATCGCTGCCCGGAATTAAATCTTTGTCTTAGACTTCAATAGTAATTTAACCTTGAATTATTCTAAACTTGAAGTCTAAAACGAAGCCTCCCACATAAACTACAGCACAAATATTTTGGCAACTTAATATAACATTATTTTTATAGCTGTGTAAAATTCAAACACAAATGTATGAGAAATGACATAATCCGCCATTTACAGTATTTATATTTAGACGAATTTAAATTGGTCATTAACATAATATTGGCGCGAACGGCCAACATTGGTCGTAAATATTGGATCAAATTTCTGAACGCTCTATAAATTATGGATTAGTCTTAGAAAATGTACACTGCCTTTCATTGACCACATAATAATAATATATTTACTGCAATTTACAGTTATCTGTTATTCATTAATATAAATCAGATTAAAAAGCTTTTAAGCTTGCATATTCTAAAATAAACGTCTTGGGTATAAAAAATAACGTGTTTTCGAATATGAACGCTTTCAAACTGGAAAACGCAAAGGTGGATCACCTGATGGTAAGTGATATCCACCACCCATAGACAGCAAGAATACGAAAGGACGGATTGAAAGACAAGGGGAATTTGGGCCGCCAGAAAATAGTTGATTCGTATAAAAATACGAAACAAAGAGTATACGTAGGATTTTTAAAACTTGCCGAACTCTAATGGCGCCTTGCAGCACTTAGATAAATCTCGATTTATTATAAAATTACATAAAGTACTATTACTACATACTATTTAAGTGAAAACTCTGTTCAATGTCATGTACTTCGTCGATTTATCTCGATTTAAATATAGGAAGGAGATATTAGCAGAACTGATTATAGATTTAATAATTTCATTTTTTTTAAATAATTTGAGTTGCCTATAGGAAGCATCCACTCTTCGTAAGTCGAAATATATAAAACATACGTATGCCAATTTGTCACAATCTCAAAGTAATACTAGTTGTCAAAGTAGATTTGAACCTATAACGATGTGTTGACACGGAACGATGAAAAGTCGTGTTTGTCTACAATCTACATGTTGCTAGTACTTGCTACCGTCGCGTCGCTTGTAATTATCACTAATGGATTACGGAAAAAACATTATTACCATGATAATACTGGTATTTTATCATGGTTTATAGAGCTGTTGTTGATGCCTCCCCTTAGTTTAGTGGCAGCGTATATAGGCAGAAGACCGGGAGGTACTGGGTTCCAACATGGTTCCTAGGCAGAGCAGCATGATTTTGCTAACACTATTTCCAGGGAAGCAGAATTATTTCTGCAACATCCGTCATCTATATAAAAGTGAGATAAAGGCAGGTGTGGGAGAAGGGATTTTATGGAAGAGTAACGTTTAAATATGTATATTCATACAAAATTAATGTTTCAGGGCGACTTGCAGCTCTATTACTAATATAGAGTTAGACCTAAACTCTAGAGTTAGATAGAGACAGCCTCCGTGGCGCAGTAGCCGGCTGTGAAACGTGAGGTCGTAGGTTCGATTCCCGCCCGAGACAAAATATGTTTGTGTGGCCCATTTGTTTCGGGTCTGGGTGTTGTGAGACCGTGCGTCACTCGTTGTTCCTGATACCCACGACACAAACTCAATCTTAGTGTGGGGTCAGGACTATGTGTGTGGGTGGGTCTGTTGGGTGAATTATTTATTATTTATTTATAATAATTCGGAATTTATTCTTTTGCAACCTTATTTTCACACAATAAAGGTATCTTCCATCGCGTCGTAAAATGTTTCACCTCATTTATATTTAACAGTAACCAGTTTAATTGGACAATAAAAAACATTACTAGAGATAAACCTTCACGAATTGAATACAAATATACGTAAGAGAAGAAAAGGCTGCGGTAAAGAGGTCATTGTACCTCGTCACCCCGAATTATCAGCTCAATTAATGCACACACACAACTACATACATACATAGGTAGGGCTGTTACCGGCACGGTTGTAATGTTTTTTTAAAGTAGCAACAAATAAACTTACGTATTCGTCGAGATTATGTCCCTTACTTATAAACATATTTAAGCGCTGATTATCTTTAACCATAGGTCGTCCTTTTCATTTTTAAACAATGTATCGCAAGGAAAAAAGTGACAGGCTATTCTTAGCGAAAAGATAAGCGAAAATGTTTTTATAAGTAAGGCCTTATATTTTTTAACGTATATTGTCCCACTGCTAGGCAAAGGTCTCTCTTAATTCACCCCGAAAAAGGTGGCGGGACGACCTTGATAAAATTGACCGCTTGGTTAAAACTGATTATACGGAGATTATATTATCAAAGTGAAAACCATAACGTCCAGAAAAATAGTTTTTTCTGGCTATAATAGCGATCTTACTTAAGCTCGCTACTATAGCAACAAATTAGGCAAATTAAAAAAAATGCTAGTGGAATACTGAGTAGTACATAATATATTAATAATTACTACTGGAGTACGTCGATCACAACTTACAAGTTTTCGCACCAGATCGTACCCAGGGTGCCTCCTCGTAAACGGCCCAAAAAGCGCGGGCTAAAAATTTTAGAGGCAGATATCAGAGTCAGTGGTCTCATTGTGGAGGATGCTCAAAACCGGGCGAAGTGGAAGCATTTGAGTAGGAAGACGCAGCCTGGCTAAATGCCGGGATAACGCCAAGCAGATAGAAAAAGATTTCGTAGTTAGCAGCCCTAACAGTAGCATTAGTGCTCGTTGAGTGCTAGCGATTAACGAATGTGTTGTCTATGGGACGGAGTATGGGTTAACCTAAAACGCATACATTAGCTAAAGATTAAGCACCTACTCGTGTCAAATGTTTAAGTATTCACTTCATATTTCAAAACGTTTAGTCTAATCAAATGAGAACAAAAACATGTTAAATAAATTGAATTAAAAATGTGGTAATCGTCTTTTCAAAATTGTCTTCCACTGCAGTGTGAAGTCGTGCAACACATTAAGCGTATTGCCGAAACAATTCAGCTTAGTTTTTATGACTGGTTGCCTGTCTAATGTCAATCCGGTCTAAGGCATAGGCCCGGGAAAATTGTGTTAGGAAATCTGACCCATTATACACTTCCACTCGGCTAAAGAGGCACCTTTTTTTTAAACTAAGGTATAAGATACGAAATTGTGTGAGAAAAATCCGCGGTCGTGGGTTTGCATTTTAGAAATATGCAAATTTCGGTAAAGTAAAAAATATTATCGGACTGCAATAGCGAGACGTGATTTAACGATCCTTACTTTATTCAATAAAATTATGCGAACATTGAACATGGCCATGTCATGTCATCATGTCAGTTGAACATATTAATTTCAAGACTGCTGTACCAAAACATAATAAAAATATTTTTTAATTCACAATTTTCTATTTTTACTACTACCTTATAGAGGTACAACAAGATTACAAACATAGCTGGCGACTTTTAGCTCCTTTTCTAACACTCTCATCATCATCATCAGCCACAGAACGTCCACTGCTGCACATAGGCCTCCTCCTAAGATTTCCAGATAGACTTGTTGGAAGCGGTCTGCATCCAGCAATTTCATGCGTCCTTTATCAAGTCGTTTGTCCACCTTATAAGTGGAAATCCGACGCTGCGCTTGTCGATACATGGTTTTTACATGACAACTTTTCTACCCCATCGACTATCGGTTCTACGAGCTATGTGCTTTAACACTTTATAGGCCTTACTTATAAAAGCAGTTTAGCTGAGCATATGGTTAAGCATAAGCTGTCCCTTTTATTTTCAAACAATGTGACACAGGGAAAAGTGACAGACTATTTTTACTTAGCAAAACCATTGCCAATTATTTCGAAGTGAGTACAAATACAAATACAAATAATTTATTGAGTACCAAAAACATAGTAATGACAATAATAGTTGTGCAACGGTCTCCACTAGGCGCACCTGTATCGCGGGAGACCAGACAGGTTTACAGTGATTTTACAATGTAGAACTAGAGTGAGCATAACCAGCATCTTAAAAAATAGGAGATAGCGACCATTGATATTACGTATCAGTGATAGCAGAAATTCTGAATAACTGAGTCTAGACTTCATTTTAAAGGGAAACTTTTATAGTTTAAAAGCTTAGCTCTAATTCTTTCCTCATACTTTACATGTATTTAGAATGTTATAAAAGTGATACTAAACATTAATTTAACTACAAACCACTTTCAAGCAGAGTCCAGCCATAACACGTCAATCTGCAATGATAAGATCGTAATTCGTAATTCTTATGAATAAGTTTGATTATCGAATTCAAATCGATTTCGCTGCACATTGAAGACTTTAGATTAAAAAGATCATACAAATGTCATAAGCGAACATCAAGTTACATTCTAATTCGATTGTCACACACAATTAATTCGTGCTCGTGTTGTGAATAGAGATATTGTCAAACAGCTCACAGAGTCGCGGAGAGCGAAAGCCGATCAAAACCTAGCCACGTAGGAAGGGCACTGTGTTAGGCGTTTGTGCTAAATAAACTAAATCCTGTTTTGACGTTCACGATTCATTTTATGCGTAGAAAATGTTTTGAACGACTTGACCGATGAAGGTTGTATTCATATTAAACTATACAATTCATATAACCTATAACATCACACTATGAGCTACCGGAACGGTGCAGAAGTTACTTATAAAAACATTTTAGCTGAGCAAATGGCTTAGAATAGTTTGTCCCTTTTATTTTCAAACAATGTGATAAAGGGAAAAACTAAAATTCCGTTATTTATGTACAGAATCCAACAGATCAATCTGGTAATTTTTGGGGGAGGCCTATATTCAGCAGTGGACGTCCTATGGCTGATAATGATGATGATGATTATGTACAGAATAAATAAATAAAAGAAAAAGTTATTATTACCTCTATATTGAGAAAAAAAATCTAAACTTTATGGGAATTTGTTAATTTTGGAATACATAAAAAATATTCTCTAGGATATCATTGGATAGCATCTGCCCGGAAAAAAGCGGGTCAAACGTCATGTTGAGGAGTGGTGAGATGAGCTGCATTTTCCATTTGCGTTTAAATAATATATGTAATCGAACTTTCATTTTCCGTTCTTGGAATTTAAAAAAATACACAAAATAATATTCCATTACGTGCAAAAATATGTAAATGTTCAAATACCACTTCACTTTTATATCAGGATATTTATAAACAAAACATAATTAACTATTAAGATGTATAGAACGATTTCCTCTATACATTAGATGCATAATTAAACAGTCTCAAAATTACGTCATATGCTAAACGGCGGATATCTGCAATTTACTTAATAATTAACAAACTAGATTTATTGTGTTACAGTTGGACAATATATTTAAATGTGGCATATCCTTGAGCTAAGTTATAACGATTGACTGCCTGCGTAATGACAACCTCTTCAGAGGGATTCGGTCCCGGGGAAATCATATTATTTATTTTTATTTTTAACACTTTATACATAAATTATGTACAGGCGGACTTAATGCCTGAGGCATTCACTACCAGTCCACCTTTGGGTGGTGCAGAGAAAAATTAAGGCAGGTGTAAAAAAATAAACATAAGGAGAATGAGGTGATTTGAATATAATAATATATATAATATTATAAATAAGTATTATATAGAATATATAGAAATAAAATATTATAAATACATACACAATACTACATAAATATATAAAAACACACACATATTAAAATGCCAATGCAATAGTGAAATACACTAACGAAATGACTCCGCAACTCCATCAAACAATATTTGACGGACCCTGGTTTTGAAAGCTAGGCGAGATGAGCACGATCTTATCTCAGGAGGGAGCGAGTTCCAGAGGAGGGTCGCTTGTATTAGAAGAACATAACAATAGAGTTCTGCTAAATGGAATATTAGACTAAAGAGGATAGAGGATGAGGCATAACCATGAAAAAATGAAGCATACCAATGTATGGAGGATAACCAAAATGGCGAGTTTGCGAAAGAAAGATTCCATTAATATAGCAGTTAGGCATCTTGATCACATTCCGAAACTAGTATTAAAAATAAATATTAGCCCTGTAATATTACTGTCCCACTGCTGGGCACGGGCCTCCTCTGCTAATGAGAGAGGTTAGGCCTTAGTCTACCACGCTGGCCTAATGCGGGTTGGTAGATTTCACATATCTTCGATATCCTTGTGAAGAAATTCTCGAGTATGCAGGTTTCCTCACGATGTTTTCCTTCCCCGTTATAGCAAGCGATATTTCACAATGCAAATACACTTAACATAGAAAAGTCAGAGGTGTATGCTCCATGTTGGAGTTGGTTTCAAACCTCCGACACTCGTCTCGGCAGTCCGTACCATTTCCAATTGAGCTATTGCTGCTGAAATTAGTATTATTGTAAATAAAATACTGTATTCATAATAAGATCAATAAGTATTTATTCGTTATATAAGTCTTATAACACTGTGATAACTTACATGTAAATATGTAGGTACATCGCAAAACTAAAACGGCGAAAGCGGCAACAAAGTAAACGCGTATTTTCCGTAATTATGCCAAGTCCTCTTATTTTGTCTTTAGTCATTGAATGGAATAAATATAAATATTGACCTTTCTTCCGAGGAAAAAGGTTATAAAGGAAAAGCAAAAGGGATATTAGGAGATATTCAGTTTTTCTTTTGACTGCCTCGGTGGCGTGGTTGTGTTTCGGTACGACTACCGTCCTGAAGTCTCGGGTTTGATCCCCGACGAGGGCAAAGTGATATTGGATTTTTCCATATGGCGATAGGCTCACCCCCTATCACATCTGGGACGGAACTAAGCTCGGCGAAATGTGGGTGTACTAGTTGACTAGTGCGCCTCTGCCTTCCCCTTCGGGGATACAGGCGTGAGCTTATGTTATTCAGTTTTTCTATTTAATATCAGCGAGGAGTCTTGAATAATATGGTGATATAGGCTCGCCCCCTATCACATCTATCTATTATAGTTCTTTAATACCCCTCTGCCTACCCCTTCGGAGGTACAGGCGTGAATCTATGTATGTGTCAAACAAATTACTTATTTAATTTTGGTGACTTTAAACACAGCCAAGCTAAGTTATTTTTTTTCTGACATTTGCAAAGGCATAGACCATAAATATGAGCACAGCCTTGTCTGCACCGGATGTTGAGTAGACAAAATACATCATGATGCATAGGATGTGTGATCTAAGACCTTAGGCTATAGAGGTGCCCTTGAGATGGTAGAGTTGTAGATATACTTTTAACTTCGCCTATAACTTATTTTATAGCCTCTGCTATAGTGGCGTGCAGTCCATATAGACGAAGAGACAGTGTCTACCCTGACAATTTGCTGTTTATAAATAAATAATAAGAAAATCATGCTTTTTCCCGATAGCAACGTTAGGCTGATATTTTAAATCGACACGGGGGTGATGATATTGATGTAGATATTTTAAAAGTTGTAAAAAAAAATTTTGCAATTTTTTTGTTTAATGTGATTGGAATAACTGTGATTCTATGCACGTCAATGGTCTGCTCTGTTGCCATGGGAGTAGGTGGATCCTCTGATAACAAGTGATCTCCACCGACCAAACTGTGGGCTTAGCCAAGTGGCTTATGCGAATAGAATAGTAAATGTATGGGAATGACATAAGAGTACGCTATATACAGTCTATACCTCTATATAGTTTGTCAGTCCCATACATTTATTCTATTCGACTAGCGCATAAGCCACTTGGCTAAGCTCGCTGTATAGTCATGGGTGCGTTGGCAAGCATATGGAATTGGGAAACCGAGATTTGGAGTCCTGAACCAATCGCAACAGCATATTGCCAATTTACGTAGATTTTTTGTGAGGCAGTTGGTAACAATACGGACGAGCTGGCCCATTCGTGTTTTTGACAACAGTCTACTAGACCTCACAAATATACAATGTATGCAGTTTATTATTTTTGAAGCACATTTCGTTCCGGCGTGAACGGTCATTAGTTTTCGTGGTGAGAGTGATTTTATTATTAATTCCATTCATACGATCCGCGGCGATTCGTCTCAGTCATTCGCTTTTATATTCTCACACAGCTAGTTTCTGTATTATCGCACTGAAACAAGTTATATCATTATATCTATGATATGTCATTAGACTGCCTCCGTGGCGTGCTAGTATTTCGGTACGACTACAGTTCTGAGGTCTCGGGTTCGATCCCCGGGTCGGGCAAAGTGATATTGGATTTTTCCATATCAGCCCGGAGTCTGGAATTTGTGCCCGATATGGCGATAGGCTCGCCCCCTATTACATCTGGGACGGAACTAAGCTCGGCGAAATGTGGGTGTTTTAGTTCGCTAGTATGCGTCTGCCTACCCCTTCGGGGATATAGGCGTGAGCTTATGTATGTATGTCATTAGAACATAACTCGCTTGTTATTTACAAATATTAATATTTATGTGTAATTCTAAATAATCTACATACTTAATATATTACAATGCGAAACTAATTCTGTATAACATCTGTCCGTCTGTCTGCCAGTTACGTTTTCACGGCTAAACCACTGAACTAATTTTGATAATATTTTGTATAAAGTTAGCTTCAACACTTGATAAGAATAAGCTATCCTTTCTCTTAAAACCTACCACTACCTGTATTTTTCAAGTCTGGTGGACTAAGATCTATGTTCTCTCATTAGCAGAAACCTGTGTCCAGCAGTAGGACAATAATATTACAGAGCAGATATAACTTTCAAGAAATGGATATTGAAATGAATTACTGAACACTAATTGAATGAAATACTTCACTCTAAAGGTCGCCTTTTCCTTAAAACAGCTAAAAATACTCTCATTTGAAGTAATCAAATATGGTTGAAAAGCACGTTCAAAGTAGAAGGTCGTCCATAAATCCGTCTTATGTCATGCCCATTTTAATATCCTGATACGGAGTATGGTACGACAAGTTACCTCAGAATTAGGGTTGCCAACTGTTACTATTTCATATCCTTGATTTTATTGTAGATTTTATTGAGTCATAAATAATCAATAATTTATAGAAAATTACAGATGAAGCAAATACCAATACTTAATTTCAAGATAAATAGAGTGTACTATAAAATCATAAAAAATGTAACAGCAAGTTAAATTATTTCACATCATGTACTTAACTTTCATGCATTAATTTGCATATTGTATGCCGATCGACCATACTGAATCATCATCATCATCATCATCAGCCATAGGACGTCCACTGCTGAACATAGGCCTCCCCTAAAGATTTCCAAATCGACCTGTTGAAAGCGGCCTGCATCCAGCTACTTTCTGCGACCTTTATCAGGTCGTCGGTCCACCTTGTCCACCTGAAACGTGGCCTCTAACTATGGGCCGCATTAGAAAGCTCACAGTCACTCAGCGAGCTATGGAGAAGGCTATGCTCGGTGTTTCTCTACGTGATCAAATCAGGAATGAGGAGATCCGTAGAAGAACGAAAGTCACCGACATAGCCCATACTGAATACTCGTCACTTATAAGATCGAAATCTCACACTCGATTCGAATACGGAGTCGAAAGTTATTTAAGCAACGGATTTTAAGTAACTGCAATTAACTACTACCCAGGCTTCGATGCAGCTCGTTCATTAATCAAAACTGTAACATTGCTCTACCATTTAAAGGTCAAAGTGACCCATATTCGGCACTGTTTTTATAAAAAGCCGGTGACCTTCAGCCCACCGGCCCATAAACATAAACGCCAAAAACTCACTTCCTATGACGCCATCTGCAAATAATCTAGCATGCAATGATCTCAGGCTTCTACTGTCGCCGACAATTTGCTGAATTGGACAGTTAGCGAAATGGCATTGGAATGGCTTGGCATTGAAGCTAAGTCTGTGGACTTTGATTGACGGTGCAATTTTTGTTAAGCATAAACATAAACATAAGCTCACGTCTGTATCCCCGAAGGGGTAGGCAAAGGCGCACTAGCCAAATAGTACCCCACATTTCGCCGAGCTTAGTTCCGTCCCAGATGTGATAGGGGGCGAGCCTATCGCCATATCGGGCACAAATTCCATTTTTGTTAAGATATCGGAAAATTAGCAAGGAGGCTGGAAACAGCCACTACAATGAGTATTCAGAGAGACAAAAGACATTGACGGCCTCCGTGGCGCAGTGGGCCAGTAGCCGGCGGTGAAGCGGGAGACCGCGGAATCGATTCCCGTATTGAGACAAATGTTTGTGTTGCCCACAGATATTTGTTTCAAGTCTGGGTGTTGTGAGACCGAAAGTCTCTCATAGTCTCTGACACCCACGATACAGGTTATACCTAGTGTAGGGTCAGGACTAGGTGTGTGACTGTTGGGTGTACTTATTTAACAGTAGTATAATATACAAACTTCGAACCCGGTACTAACCTGTCCCCAGTACGCTGTCACTACGCCACGAAGGTAATGGAGAGAAAGTAAAATAAATATTGTAAATAAAATAATTTCTTATCATGAATGTTGTAATATTTACGCTTCAGTGTAATTTCGCAAAACATTACAAAATCTGAGACCGTCTTGTGTTGCGAAAGAATTATCTATTTAATTAACGTAAGATATTACCGTTTCACAATATTTAAATATAATCTAACAAATTGTTGCTGGACTACAGCATTTTAAATATAAATGCGTCATATTTTGATTTATTTATATTTGTTTTATTTAAATCTATGTACAATAATATTCTAAGTCGAGTAGACAGGTTGATTTCACAATAATGTGTGAATATTAGCTGAAATAGTATCATCGATCGGGAGTTTAACTAGTTTAGCTCTGTATTTCCCGATCTCACGCAAGGTTTAACCTGTATCATGGTTATTACGAATTACGAGTATTTAGGAGAGACTAGCGCTACCACAGTTGGCTACACACACATTTGTGTGGTAATCAAATTCACGGAGTCTCGTTTCTCATCTGGCTACGCGTCCACTGCGCTACGGAAGCTGTTAAATGCTAAACGAAGTTAGCTACGCTCGACCGTTGCCTGCATTTTAGACAGCCTTTAGCTAGTAGTTATTTTATAAGAATTACAATTGTACAAATTGTTAGTAACATTTCATAAGAATAAGTCTCATTGCCGATGTTTACAATACCGATAAATGAGTCATGTGTTCATGTGCAGTGGTGATGTGGTGATGTGGGGGTGGTTACAGGCTCACCTCATCGACTTAAACTAATATTGTAAACACATTTCGAAAATATTTACTTTTAAGGCTACAGATGCAAACTGCATTGGTTATTGCGTTGTTTCTGATAAAAATGAAGTCTCTCTTATTACCGAAGGAATCACCTTATTTTTAGATTCCTACCTACCACTGCCTAATCACAGGAATATTATAAAAGCGAAAGTTTGTGAGTTTATATATTGTTTGTTACTTCTTCACGCTCAAACAGCTGGGCTAATTTTGATGAAACTTGGTAAGGAGGTAGATGAAACCCTGGATTAATACATAACATAACATACATAAGCTCACGCCTGTATCCCCGAAGGGGCAGGCAGAGGCGCACCAGCGAACTAGTACACCCACGTTTCGCCGAGCCTAGTTCCGTCCCAGATGTGATAGGGGGCGAGCCTATCGCCATATCGGGCACAAATTCCAGACTCCGGGCTGATATGGAAAAATCCAATATCACTTTGCCCGACCCGGGGATCGAACCCGAGACCTCAGAACCGTAGTCGTACCGAAATACCACCACGCCACCGAGGCAGTCCTCCAGTCCAGTCGAGGCAGGATTAATACATGGGCTAGTTTTTATCCCAGAAAATATATTTTATCCCTGAAAATATGTTTCCACGCCAACAGAGTCACGGGCAACAGCTAGTATAATCGGAATTATGAAAGCCTTTAAATAAAAAACTATATATATTAAATATTCTTACTTATAATATATGGAGTACTTATACCAACATTCTTTGGATCCCGTGTTCATTTTTAAGTAAACAGGAGAAAAATTTAACTGTTATTGTCTATAATTGGCGAACTATTCATTCAGTCAGTGTTTATGGTCTAGTAAAGTCACCGTCAAAATGAAACAGAAAATAACTCGCATTAGACTTATAACATGTCTACAACAAATAAATCATTTTGTTGCACGTCTAACTCTTATACTATTCTCGAATCGTGATGTCATATTTACATTTCGCGTTAAAGGATACGGGGAACTTACAACCTTGGTCTCTGTCGGAACACATACAGTCTACAGGGTTATTACTTTGTTACACTTCGTTTGTTATGCTTTAATTGTCTTTGAGTGGTAGAGCCGCGCTCTAGACAGGAACGTCTACAGCACATATAGGCTGGCTAGGCGGGTTTGATATCACTGTCACATAGAACACCGAGGTAAAGTGCTCAAGGTAAAGTCAGCTACCTGTTAATTTTCGTTCGGTGAGTGAGATTTCCTGTGGCCCAATTCCCCTCCTTTAAGGTTGGCAACGCAGCCATGATTCTTTTATTATCATGTCGATAAAATACAAGGATCTTATTCAGACTGACTTCTTGGGTGGCGTAGTTGTATCGTTCAACTAAGGGAAAGATAAAAAGTACCCTTAACCGACGCGAATGTATGAAGAGATTGATGAAAGTAGATGAAGCGAAAGTAGTGTGTCAGAATCGGGCGAAGTGGAAATCCATAGTCTCTGCCTACCCCTATGCGATACAGGCATGATATTATGTATGTATGTACATATGTATGTAGTTGTATTGCGGTACGACTACTGTTCTGAGGTTTTGGGTTCGATCCCCGGTGTCAAAGTGATATTGGGTTTTTCTATTCAGTGTCAGCCCGGAGTCTAGTTTATGCCCGATATGGCGATAGACTTATCCCACCTTAATGTGTGGTCGGCTCAACATACTTTTTCAAGCATGTTGCAGGGAGGATTTGGCTAAGTTTTTACGACCATCTGCCTGTCTGACGTCAACATCCTCTGGGGGATCCAATCTCGGGCAAATCACTTTGCTCGACCTGGGAATCGAACCCACAAACTCCCGGGCCACATCCCATATACGCTATCATTAGACTATGAATGCAACAATTTTAATATACTAAATTCATTAAAAAAAATCGAATCTGACATAGGTAATTAGCAACAAAACTGCTTGCGTGTTGCAAGCAAAATTAAGGTCGAAATCTGGAGATTACACGTACAATGCACACACTCTACTTACGTTTATAGGTAATCTATATTAACCTGGAATGAATTGCGAAATCAGTGTAGAGGGGCAGTGTATAGGTACCGCACTCCCTCGCCTCCCTCAGAACAGGTTTATCCGGAGTTGGGAGTCGGGACTCGGCCGGACAAACCCTGTTTGTTCTGTACCTCGATGACCTCTGGACATATACTATTTATGAAGTGTTTGGAGTTTGAACCAATTTGAACAAGTTTTAATTCTAAATAATTACGCGTGACTTGTGTCACCCTCGCTTTGACACCTTTGTCGATTGTACGAAAGTCATAAGTCACTCGGCCATCATGTCGTAAAATGATCAAATGGCGCACCTCCATAAATTTCATGGAAAAGAGCAACTTGGCAGTGCTACTGGCATTGCCGAATGCCGATGCCCATAGCAGCCGATACATTTTTACAATTAGGTGAGCCGCCAGCTCGTCTGCCTTCATGCCGTAAGTTATATTTATAATATGTTTCATCATCATCAGCCATAGGACGTCCACTGCTGAACATAGGCCTCCCCCAAAGATTTCCAGATCGACCATGATGTTTACATTCTTTTTATCTTTCTACATGCCTTATTCCATCTGAATGTAGAGTCCACAACACATTTTCTGAAGCATGTTGCAGAAAAAGTTTGGGTTAATTTTTACGACCGGCTACCTACCTATCCTCAACCCTCCGCTGGGGAATACAGTCCTGGACAAATAGTACTAGAAAATCACTCCGCCCAATCTGGGAATCGAAACCAGGACCTCTAGGTTCACGGCCAATTTCACGGCCCATATAATGATTGTAGTGACAATAACAAGAAAAACGTTGGCTAAAGATAAAACGCAAAAGGCTTCCAGAATATATTATTCAACCCATATAACTATGATATATTTTACGAAAACAGTATGTCTGTATCGACATAAATATTAAAACGCGGCGAGGTTTCGTCCGTGTGTGTGTTTGGGGCCGGTTTCCATAATAGGCAATGACGCAAACAACAAAATCGAGTTTTTGCTTCGCCAAATAAAGAGAATCCTTAGAGGACATATCGTCCTGTTTAACTTATTGTTTTCAGTATTATTTGCTCGAAAAATCACTTTTCAGATAATTTATTAATTTGATTGCAAGTCATAATTTCTGTTTAATTTAGTTGCCGAATATAGACAGCGTTCCAAGAGACCGACCGAGTTTTGTTGCTTGGTGTCGTTAAATTCCATTGTTGATCCTAGCTTACTTTGTAATGAATTATTGGTATTTTGAGTTAAAGCTAAGACAGAGCGAAATCTAAGCGCACTCTATTTTCAGCATGAGATCATCTAAAAGAAGTGTCATGAGGTGTCATCATGAAGTTGACAGCCTCCGTGGCGCAGTGGGCGAGTAGCCGGCTGTGAAGCGAGAGGCCGTGGGTTCGATTCCCGCATTGAGACAAATGTTTATGTGGCCCACAGATATTTGTGTCAAGTCTGGGTGTTGTGAGACCGAAAGTCTCTCATAGTCCCTGACAATCACGATACAGGTTATACCTAGTGTGGGGTCAGGAGTAGGTGTGTGACTATTGAGTGTATTTATTTATCATGCTTCAACGTCGGCATACCTTTCGCTATGCTTATATATAAAGTAGATAGACTTATATATTACAATCACGATCTAAACTATTGTCAACGCGATCAGTTTCTGAGAAACGAGCAGTCTGTCGCAGCTCTCAAAACATTCCCCGTATTGCGTCGTACCGTGTCGCGTCGCGTCGCGTCGATGGGAAACATTAATATATGTAGATTATAGATAGATTAGCATCAACAGTATGCTAATTTGTTTGTTGTAGACTAAATTGTTTTATAACAAGTTTGCTGATGGATTAATGTAAAAGAAGATGATATTAGAAATGAGAAAGTAATGCTGAAGTTTAGACACATCGAGAGAATAGAAGATTGTTGAAACAAATGGACAAGGTGGATGTAAATAGAAAATTCGGTAAAGGCCTAAGCCCGACCCTATGTTATTCAAATTAGAGAGATAAATTAATGAAAAAGTGGTAGAGCGACGCTGTAGACAGTTACGTCTACAGCGCGAATGGGCCGGCTCGACCGTTTTGATACCACGGTCTCACATAAATCGGACTAAAAATGTCAGCTCGCTGTCGCGTTTCGTTCGGTGAGTGAGATTTCCGGTGGGCCAATTTCCTCATCCCTTTCCCTTTCAATGAAATTATGTTGTATTCAAGCGACCATCGAAAATGATGACTTTATCCGTGGTTGCCAGAATCATGCCAGTCTGCATAGACGAAAGAAGGGAAAAACAATCGGATGCCTGCGACAGGACAATCGGGTGACCGATATTTGCATCATCATCATCAGCCACAGGACGTCCACTGCTGGACATAGGCCTCCCCCAAAGATTTCCAGATCGACCTGTTAGAAGCGACATAGATTGATTTGCATATGCATGACAAAAATAGAGAAATATAATACATTTGTGGTCCAATGCTGTACATAGTCATCTACCAAATTCCAGATCTTTTCAAAAGGCCTGAATTCGTGGTAAAACAAAAAATATTTTCTAATATTGACCTTAGCAACTAACGTACATTGACACGATATGTTATGCTGTGTGTTTGTGTGTAGAGGTATATTGTACGACGTAGCCTTAACGCCTGCACGAGTCGGCGAGTGTGCAGTCATAGCATCGGTTTATTTTCCTAATACTTCCTATAAAGTCTATGCTAAGATCCCTCAGAGGGGGTTGACGTCAGGCAGGCGGCCGGTCGTTATAACTAAGCCAAATCTTCTCAGCAACATGCTTGAAATGCGTGTTGCGCCGACCCCACATTAAGGTGGGAAAAAGGCAGGTAGAAAGAAAAAGTCTATGCTAAGTGGTTTGCTAATACATGTATCTTCACTAATAGAGGTATAAATAAACGTGGGATCCAAAGCCTGAGTGGGTTAAACACTGCAACCATTCAATCATCATTAATTCAAGTGACCCAGGATCGACATGAATCTTCGTGAATGAGTAGATATTTATCCTTTTTTTTAACACGGGGAAATTCATTTGCGAATATCTCCAAGCCGGAGCTCAGAGGTATGTCGGACTCACCGGTCTACACCGTCCTACCGACTAAAACCCCGCAATGTTCCGCTCTCTCCGTTGTGCCGGGGGCTGCGTGGTACGCGGATGCATGCAGCCGCAGCCCCCGTAGGAGTTGGCTCTTCTAGCCACTCGTGTTCAAAGGTTGCCTTTGATTTGCCCATTATACGTGCGGAACACACACACACACACACACAACTCTAAAATCCGCACAATAGCGCGTGGGTCAATAAAAGAGTGGGTGAGAGGTGGGTCATCTGATGGTAACTGATCTCCATCGCCCATAAACACCTACAAAAACTAAATTAATTTCATTATTAAAGGTATAGCCTCACCACTGAGGATGCTCAAGACCGGGCGGAGTGGAAGCGCTTAAGTAGGAAGGCGGACCCTGGCAGAAAGGTCGGGATGACGCCAGGCAGAAAGAAAGAAGAATTAAAGGTAGAAGATAGCTGAAATATAAGAAGCTGCAGGACTATAATACTTCTATCGTCTTTCTAAGACACGACGCTTTGTAGAGAGTCGAATTTCGGCAATCGACAACTCTTGTGGTTACGACGGGTCTTGTTTCTGCAACTGCTATCTACTATTACGAAATATTTTCGAAAGTTACGGCAACAAAAAATTCCCATCTGCAATGCGCCTAACATCAAGTCTTCATAAACAGAATCCATAATTGCAATTGACCTCTATTCTTATTCAATAACAAACAATAACGCCATAAAACCTCACATGACACATAAAATTAAAGGTAAACACGACGATATCAATAAACAGAAATACATTGGAGGAAAATGCAACTACATACCTAATAATAGGGCAGTGACTTACTTTATACAAGTGAAAACATAATCCTTCCACCTGCCCTTATCCCACTACAATGTAGGGTCGACGGAACACACTTTATCAGATCACACTTTATCAGAAACTATTCGGCTTTGAGATTTTAAGACTAGCTACCTGATGTCATCTCATTCTGGATATCAGTGCCAGACAAAGCTTCTTAGAAAAACTTCTTCGACTGGGAATAGAACTCAGGACCATTTAGTTTACAGCTCATATACACTGCTACAAGACCAAGAAGGTGACTAACAAGTTAAAACATAATATTATGTTTTATTCATAAAACATATGTTCTGAACCTGAATGATAGAAACTGGTAGAAAAGTAAATCACTCGTCAAAGTATCACATAACTGCAATCAGTAATCACGTGCTGTTATTATCCGATCCGTATGTCCATCACAGACACCTAGGGTTGCCATGCCTTAGAGCCTAGGCACACAGCGTATTTTAAACGCGCCGACGCTCAAAGCGCGGCGCGGCGCTGTAGATGACCAAAAAGCAGATTGTCGCATTTGTTATAGATTCAAACGCGCTTACAAAACGATACGCGTGAGAAGCGCGTTCAAAGCGCGTCTGTATTGCGTTTGTTTATGAATTGTCGGATTGTTCATGAAAACATACTGTGCAGTGAGCAGTGTCAGAAAGAGTGCCAGAAATTGTCGAAGAAAGGGGTGTACCGGGAGGCCGCACACCCTTTTCTCCGACAAATCTTAAACAAACATAATATAGACAAACTTCGAACTCGTTTCTCGCGCTCGTTTGTATCGATACAAACGATAAAACAGCGCCGTGAGTACGCGTTCGTCAAATGTGCATCGTCGGTGCGTTAAAAAACGCCGTGTGCATCGGCCCTTAAAATAATATATCCAGACTTGACGGTATGTTGGGTTGGTTATTTTTATCTAACATATATTCGAAGCCAACGATACCTTTTGTGAAGTGAAACATCACCATTATAATAAGAAGATGGCTAAGTTTTTGAGACCTGTTTGAGTGTCCATTCTACATTAAAACGCTGATTAAAAACGAAATCTACTGTGACTTGCGAGATATGCTAAGGGTTCGGCATTCGCTGCATTGTAGATTGGCTTCCAAAAGCCTGACAGATCGGTTTAATATTTTTTTATAAAAAGCGAGGCACATGGCAACCCTATGACTAGCTATACATTCACACGACGCTGGCCGGAGTTACACTAATTAAATTACATCCTCAGAGATTCACACACTTTGAGATGGACTGAGAAGAACGATGATAATCGTAAATAACACCCAAGAGTCACGTACGTTTGCTAACAAGACCGTAGATATCAGAAACTACGAGAGACTTTCGATCCCCAAAATCCAGACCTAGGGGTAGAAATCTCGCGGATTTCAAATTTAAAAACATTTAAATCAATAGACGATGTAAAGAATGTTCTAGAATTTGGTAATTAGATTAATTTGAGATTTATTAGGAATTTAAAATGAAAACTATCAGGGCTAAGCAGGCTTTATAAGTTATAGTCAACCATAGTTAAAAACAATATGTCCTACAAATTCTACTGAATACGGCATAGATGAAGTTTTTAGTAATTGAAAACTGGTAATATATATAAGTTTATGGATTCCAGTAACATTTAAATGTACTTCGGAACCCTGAACCCTACTGTGCGTGGTCAGATATGCAGCATGCACTTGGCCGTTTTTATATGTGAAAACATTTAGCATAATTATATATATATAATTATATATATTTAGCATAATAATATATATATACTAGCTGACCCGCGCAACTTCGTCTGCGTATGAGAGAGAGGGTTGAAAGAGTGAGTCGTAGGCACCTATAGCACAATAATTCTAAAAGAGGTAATGGGATGATCTACTTCGGCCGCCAGTCACCCCGTCTGTCACACCGTCAGTCACACCGTCTGTCAAACCGTCTGTCACCCCGTCTCTTACCCCGTCAGTCACACCCTCTGTCACACCGTCTGTCACTCCGTCTGTCACCCCGCCTGCCTGTCACCCCGTCTGACACCTTGTCTGTCACCCAGTCGGTCACCCGTCTGTCACCACGTCCGTCACCCCGCCTGTCAAGTGACACCTGTAGACATCTGGCGGGGATAACTAATTAAATGACGATTGATCAGTTTTCGACCGGAGAGGAAAAATGATTAAATTACTAAGATGGCTATTAAAAAATAAGGGTTGATCGTAGAAGGGTGAAAATTGATGATTGTATGTATTTTTGTATGTTGTATCATAAAAAAATAGAAATTAAAAATTTTGTCTAAAAAATAAAAAATAAAATTTAGGGGTGGACTACCCCTAACATTTAGGGGGATGAAAAATAGATGTTGGCCGATTCTCATAGATAAGCACAAAAAATTTCATCAAAATCGGTCAAGCCGTTTCGGAGGAGTATGGCAACGAAAACTGTGACACGAGAATTTTATATATTAGATATATAAGTTAATATTTTGGAAATATTATGCTTATGTATATATTATTATGCTAAATGTTTTCACAGCATAATATTTCCAAAATATGAACTTGGCTTAATTATAATTTAAAATAATCTTTCGAAAATGTTATTAAAATCATAAATATCGCATTTTAAATAAAATACTTACTAGCTTAGTTTTATATTTTATGTTCTTGTCTATTGAGACATAAATAACATGACGACAAATAACTCCGTAATTTTTCGCACTTCACTTACATATTTGTTACTTTGTTAGGTTTTATTTACGATACGATTTCTCAAAAAAATATTTTAAACTGTAACACTATCAACAGAAAAAATCAGCGATAAAAAATATTATTTTATTTCAATTATAATTCCTGACATAAAACTATGGAGATTTAAATAAACCTACCTTTATACCGAAAATCCAATAAACATACACCCGAATGATCACGTAAACACAAAAACGAACACTGATAAACAACTCACCACTACGTGTGGTAGATGGTGGTAGATGGTGGTAGACAGGTGGCAGGCAGGTGGCAGAGAGGCGGGTGGCGAAGTGCGAGACGGCTCGGCTTCGAACTCACTGCCGTGCGGGGGTGGCTAGATGAAACAATCGGTTGATCGTTGCCCACGCATCCTGACTATTAGCTTATATGACGACGTTTATTTTATGAAGGTAAGTAATTTGTCTTTGAGATGGTTCTGTATGTTATTTTTTATTTGACAGCCTCCGTAGCGCGGCGGGCGAGTAGCCGGCTGTGACGCGAGAGGCCGCAGGTTCGATATTTGTTTCGGGTCTGGGTGTTGTGAGACCGTGCGTCTCTCATAGTTCCTGATACCCACGAAACAAGATTCGATCTTAGTGTGAGGTTAGGACTATGTATGTGACTGTTGGATTTATTTATTTATTTTGAAGACTAATTTGACACAGCAAACGAACGAAACAAAAAACAACGAACGTGGCAAAAGTTACCTAAAGCAATCAAATAATTTAATTGAAAATCGTTGAAAAATATTAGATCACCTGAAACTACAGAAATGGAACCAAAACAATAGCTGTTTACTTAATTTGAAACAAGCTATAGTCATTGACCTATCTGTCATTATGTTTTTTGGGGTAGAAAATAATTATAGGTAATTTTATTTATTATTCGATCAAGCCTCCGTGGCGCACCGGGTGGGTAGCCGGCTGTGAAACTCACGGTTACGGGTTCGATTCCCGCACCCAGATAAATGTGTGTATGACCCACAGATATTTATGTCGGGTCTGGGTGTTGTGAGACCGAAAGTCTCCTAGTTTCTAATACCCACGATACAGGTTACACCTTACACCTAATGTGGGATCCGGACTATACCTCTATGTATGGCTGTTGGGAGTATTTATTATTGAATTACATCCTCGCCTCCTTGGTCTAGCAGCAGCATGTATGGGCTGTGGACCGGGTGATCCTGGATTCGATTCCCAGGTCAGGCAAAGCAAATTATCTAATTTAATTTGCCCGGGACTAGATCCCTCAGGGGATTGACATTAGGCGGCCGGTTGTAAAAACTAAGCCAAATCCTCTCTGAAACATGCTTGAAAACGAGTGTTGCACCGACCCCACATTAAGGTGGGATAAGGGCAGGCGGAAAGAAAGAAAAGATTCGATCAATTACATCAAATGCAAAGATAAATGATTTATTAATTAAAGAGTTTCCAAATACATAACAAAATAGATTAGAATGAATATACCTCTAGATAACACTAATTGAAATATTAATTAATAAGAGGTTAAGATATAATATTTTGATTAATTTTAAATCGTCACTATTAAGTAATCGTGCGTATGTGCATTATACTCGATTTTATTTATTTTTAATGGATATTTTATTACCGAATGCGTTTTTCTATTATTATTTTCATAAAACCTTTTTTAAATTCTATGACTTAAATTTTAATATAATAGACGGCACAACAGCACAAAACTTGTGATCCAAGAGTTATGACCTAGTGGTCATAAGTCGCTCAGTTTATTTAAGCGCGCCAGGCCGGCCAGCGTAATAACATTAAGAGAATCTTATCTTACGTGATACTTAACCATTCACAAAACATTATAGGGTGTAAATTGTAATAATCGCCTTCGCATTGTAATAAGTGATTGATGGTGGTACTGAAGTTTGAGATCAATTTTTTCAAAACATCGATATTTTGAAACAAAAAAACTGACGCATGTAAGCCTAGCAAATCTCTACCTGACCAATCAGCAACACCATTGTCGATGACGTCACTCCATATTCGATCATAATCACATTTGTCACTAGTGTCGACGCGTCCATTCCAGGGATCCCACTACATGACCCACAAATTAACGCATGTGGCTCAAGGTCAAGATCCAAGAGTGGTATCAAACGAAAACTTTGTACACGTATTTATGAAAACGCGCGAATGAACGTTTTTGACACAGTTAAAATTTATATGGAGAAGAAGAGCATAAAGCATTTTTTTATTAATTGTGGTCAAATTTCGATCATTGGGCGACCATAAGCAGGTTTAAAAGTGCGGGCAGAATTATCCTGTTTCTTATATAATGACGTTTTCAATTTGTTTTTATTGTAAAATTTTCTTTTCTTTTCTACTTGCTCCAACCTTAATGTAGGGTTGGCGCAATACACTTTTCAAACCGATTTGGCTTTGTTTTTACAACTTGTTGTCTGCTTGGCGTCAAATCTGGAGTATACAGTCCAGGGCAAATCAAATTCGAAAAATCGCTTTGCCCGACCTGGGAATCGATCTCAGAATATCCCTGTTGTTGCTGCCACTCGACCAAGGCCGCGAAAATTATTTTTATAAAGACATTCCATTGTTTGAAATTCTTTGTTGTAACGTTAATTACATGTAGGATTCATATTATTATATATTCCATAAAATAAATATATCTACATAGATAACTCGCCAATGCTGGTCACCTCCTGCGGAACGCTAGACGCACAATTATCATCGGAGCCGAGCTTATCTAAGCTATAATTACTCATAAAATAACGCATATTGTTATGACAAATATTGAAAACAGGTGATTTGTTGAATTTTCCTCAAACAAATACCGGGAAATAACTACAAATTGGGTGTGTTTAAACGGTTCGTGTTTCAGGATAACAATACTAAAGTACTGTTTTCCATCTTCGACATTTGTCCAACTTTTTTAATGCAGAATAATCATCGCTCAAGTTTAAGTTTATCGTATTTTATTTGTAACAATTTTAAACCACATAAATCTTGTGCTTTTTAAAGGCGTCAATTCTATCACAACAAGATAAACGCCAATCTTGTAAGGTCCAGTCAGGCCCAATTCTCTGATAACCCTACAGAGTGGGGAGCGTTATCAGGAGATCAGCAAACGTGAGACGATACCAGAGACGCTGACAGCGCGTGGGTGGTGTTAGCAGAGATTGATGACTCCGCTGATACCATCGAGACCATTTACAATCTAACTGTGATTTTTCTTATGTAAATGTGACCCTCGGCATAATGTTTTTTTTGTTCTTGAACAGGCAGTCCCTCCTTGGTCTCTCTCTCTGTAAAGTCGATCCTTCATCGTCGATCACTCTTCCTCATCCAGAGGTTTATTAGGCTTTTCTACTTGATGCAATCCCTAGCCACTCGGTCTACTTCTACAAATTTGAAAGAACTGTTTTGTTTCAGCCGGTCTGACCATTTCATGTGGTATCTGCCACTTGACCTCTTGCCATGTTTACGCAGATGATCGTGATATGATCTCCTTGGTCTAGTTGTAGTGTATATGGGCTGTGAACCGGGAGTTCCTAGGTTCGATTCCATGGTCGAGCGGGTATTTTTCTAATACGATACCCTCTGGACTGGATCCTCCATAAATATCGGCAGCATTACGTCTGACATCAACCCCCTTTAAGGGGATTTGAGGGACGATGCAGAATGCTGCATCATATTTGAACACTAAGATGGCATAAGGGAAGATGCAAAGGAAAATATCACTAGAGTAAGCCATATTATACAAAAAAATCTAAAGAATCTATTTTACTAAAATAATTATAGTTAGGCGAGGATATTATTTACTGAACAAAAATTCTAATTGAGGATCTTTATAATGTGTCTATGGTAATTTCCTTCTCCACTTAAATAAAAATAAAATAAAAATCTTTATTGATCACGTAGGCATGTAAAAAAGCACTTATGACAAGTCAACACAAGTAAATTTTTAAATTAGGATTAATATAATTTACATTATATATTTGTATTAGACAACAGGCAGGCAAGTATGGACATAATAACGATGGGATGGCTGAGATAGGGTGATAAGGGGAAATAGGAATAGAGTGTAAGGGAATGGATTGTATGGGAATATAATACTTAGCAACTGAGAACTCAGTAAATCTAGACATAAACTGTAGTCAGGCAAACATTATAGAGAACTAATAAGAAATGTCAACAAGCTACCGAGTGGAATGTACTTGACGTACACTTAATCAAACAATTTGCCAGAACACTCGTATGTTACTACTAATGCTAAGGAATAGACTATAATACTTTTAAATCATTTTTCTGTAATATCTATAATTTGTTTTCTACTATAAGAATTTTACTTGGTGTTTTGAATGATTTACGCTCTCGGTAATACAGTTTCGCTACCTCTATTAGCATATTATTTTTGTGTTTTGTAAAGTTGCATATGCGTGTCCAACTTGCTTTGTAATATACATCTATATTGTTCTTGTTAACATTTCAAGATCCTTACATATATATACCCTCTCGGTTATATTTTCTCTAAGTCCCGTCTTCGATGACTTATTTAAAAAAACAGAGATTCTATCAATTGTTAATAGATCATTTATCAACATATCAACATCAAAATAGTCTGACATCTAAACTTCGTAACCTTAGTAATGAGACTAGTTACATAAGAAATATTTTAGAGCCATATTCTTGAACATTTCACTACCACGACCGACCTGTGTCCACATTTTAAAACATTACCAATTGAATTAGTCGATTGCAAGTTTCACAATAAATACCTCAGACATGACACGTATTTGAGGTGTAAACATCGCCATTCGCCAGTAAACAGGGCATGCTCGGCGTCTCCAGCTCCACGAACAATGGATGATGAGAGTACACAATGATAGCACACGTGCCGAGCGTCGAGTACCGAGCGCGCTGTGTGACACTGACACACGATGCATCTATGTAATTAATAGTATAACATAATTATGTATAAACATGAGCCAGTTAATAATTATAAAGACGTAGTGTTGTAGAAGTGAGTTTAGTTTTAGGAAACCACAGGAACTTGTAATATTTTGGAGATCTAATAGAGGGTAGACGTAAAAAGAGTCACAACTCATATGCGACAATACTTGGGAGGATTTTAGATCTAGTCTCGAGATTCCCACTTTGATTTTGATAGCCTCAGGGGCGCAACGGTTTAGTGAAACGTAAACAACTGTGAAATATGAACGTCAAATGTTGTGTGGTCATAGATATTTGTTAGGAGTCTAGACCCCGAACGATTACCCTCGTAGTTCTTGATATCCACGCAAACAGGTTAAACCTTGTGAGGGATCTGTGTATGTGACTGTTGGGTGTATTTATTGACCGACTTTAAAAAAAGAGAAGGTCCTCAAATCGTGTGTATTATTTTTTAAGTATGTTACGCCATATATCCGCCAAATGTTGAACGATTTATTTTCAAGATTCTTCATGGGTCTGAGCTCAGGGCTAGGTTTGTTGGTTGTATTTATTATAGAGGTATTGTTAGTTCTCAATAGACGCATGATCTAAGCGAGCGGACTCATTCGCATGCATCTGTCGTGAGCAGTTATTGCCTTTCCTACATCTAGTGCCAATTACCGAGTCGATTAATTGCGAGCCCCTCGACATCTTTTATTCATCTACATTTGCATTTCACTTGACTCAGAGCTGCCCTTCGACTGATAGCTTCATTTATACAAGCTTCTTTATTTTATGTAAAGTTTGTTTGTAAATAAACAGTATTATTTAATTAATTAAGAGCGTAGACGGGGCAGACCACGTAAAAGGTGGCGAGTTGACCTGGATACCTTCCGCGACGACTGGTGGGAGTTTCCTGCTGATCGTGATGAGTGGAGAGATAAAGAGGAGGCCTTTGCCCAGCAGTGGGATGATATGGGCTAATAAGATAAGAAGATTTAATTAACTCAGTGTCTTTCTTTCTTTATACCTGCCTGTCTCATCATATTCCAATGTGTTTTTTACAGCAGGGACTAGCAAACGAGCAGGTGGGTCACCTGATGGTAAGATCCACCGCCCATAACACCCAAGATACAAAAAGAATCATGAATGAGTTTCCAATATAAAGAGCGGAAACAGCTGGGTAAAGGAGGAGGGAATTGGGCCACCGGAAATCTCACTCACCGAACGAATCGCGACGGCTGCCACTTTACGTCGGTTTTCTGTGAGACAGTGGTATCGTACCGGACGAGCCGGCCCATTCGTGCTGTAGACGTAACTGTCCACAGTGGCTCTACCATTCAAATTATTTAATAAATCCCAATAAGCGTCTTTCTATCCCTTATCTCACTTCAATGTAGGGTCGGCGTATCACACTATTTCAAGCATATTGTAGAAGATTCGGCCAAAGTTACGATCGACTGACATTCTTTGAGTAAAATCTTAATTAGAATAAAAATTAAGAACAAAGACGTTATAAACGCGTGGGAAACAAACGTAATATACATGATATAACAACTGGTTACTGGGCTGGCTGGTCGGTTCGCGACCAGTATTTCAAGTTTACGCATAATGCGCTGCGCTCGTGCTTTTCTCTCTGCTCGTGCCGTGACCGACACGGTCGTGAAGATTAAACCCCACACAATGCTTTGGAGGTCTTTGGGGTTTCTTAGACTGTGTTTTAGATTTGTTTGTGCAGACTTGAATGCAGTACGACAGATCTAAGACAAAAATTATGAAGTGTTTTATACCGAATAGCTGATGCGGCTAGAGCAGCTTTAATGATAAATCTTTTCTCGAAAAGTAACTTTTGTCATTCAGTGATAATGTAGCTTTCTATAACGGAATATTTTTTAATAAATCGGTTCAGGTAGTTCCATAGATTAGCCCATAGATCCAAACTTATAACACATTCCTAACATTTGGCGGTAGGGTACTGATTATAATAATTTATTAATTATTGACCTTCATCTGGCTTTAAAATTGTTAATTTGGGTCAGTGTAAATGTCAACAAGTGCGTATGATATCGACGCACGGGCGACACGACGATCGCAATCATTATGCTGGCCTTTGTAACAAGTATTTCACGCTTTACTGGGAACTATATTGTGCTAATAAAATCCACCTTATTTACATCGGTCCAGTGGCATACTTTTGCTGGGAACTGTGAGGTCCTGTGATCAACCCTGTGCTGGGCAATCATAATTGTGTGGAGTAAGCATTTGCAGTCCAGCTAATCATAATGAGGTGGGAATTTGTCCCCGATATAGCGATAGGCTCGCCCCCTATCACATTAAGGGGGCAGAAATAATGAGCGCGATGTGGGTGCTCTATTTGTCTGGTTCTGCCTAACCCATTGGGGATACAGCCGTGATGTTGTTTTATATTTTTTTATCCGGGCACGGCAAAGTGACTACTACACTGCAGCTGATGGTAAGCGTAGAGCAGTCCAAAAAACTAGCGACCACTGACAAACACTATGTTTATCAGTGGTCGTCAGAATCATGCCAGCCTATTTATGCTTCTTCACACTCCGAATCCGAAGAGGGAAGAAGCAAATCGAGGGTCTTGTCACAAGCCCCTCGATAGAGATCGAGACGCGTATGGAGGTATCCCTGTGGATACCCCCATACGCGTCTCAACCAAACCATTAAGTCATGCCGCAAGTCCGTCGAGAGAACCGGAAGTACACTGGCTGATCCTGGACCGCGAACCACACGCGGAGTATGGGTCACCATGGCAGGTTTTAGCACCATGTGTACGGTGATCGCCATCCGGTCGGATACGAATATCCTACCACCAGCAAAAGTTAAGTATATGGATTCCACGTAATATAGTGACAAAGAATATCAGAATTAGTGATTGAGTTATTCAAGCTATATCTGGAAATCTTTGGGGGATGCCTATGTTCAGCAGTGGAGTCCTATGGCTATAATGATGATGATGATGATGATAATGATGATGATGAAGATGAATCCAAGCTAGACATTCACCGCCTTAATCAACGCGGTGAATCTCTATCATAGTTATACAATCATATCACTCGGATTTTAAACTTGATCAACGTCAAACATCTAACAAATGTCAACATGTTTAGATGCTTATGAATTCAGAACAAGTTTTGGAAGCTGTGACAAACAAAGTCCTTAATCGAATGGTAACTGGACCACTCCACCAGTTCAGAAACCGATGCGTTATTTTCCTACACGTTGGCATTTACCTGCATCAGGAGAAGCAAGGCTTGACAGATGTAAAAATTTGGAATATACTCTAAAGTTAACTTGCTCAAAATTGTTGTCCCAAAGTGGCCCATTTAAACATGAGGATTTTATCAGTGGGTAGCAGGTACGGACGTACAGACGTAAAAAAAAGATGGACGGAGCGCTAGCAACATTGAAAGTGAAGCAGGGTTTTCGGCTCATTTGATCTATCGACATTTAATGGCGGCGACTGATCGAATGAGCCGAAATCCCTGCTTCACTTTCAATGTTGCTAGCCTGCTAGTCCGTGATCCGTGTCCCACGCAAGGACAAATATTTGTTGATCTTTGTAAATCAATTTGTAATACAAATAATAATAAAGACGAAAGCATGCGAAAGTTTGTTTCTTCCAAATTGCATTTGAACTAAAAACAAAACTACAAATTACCTGCCTCATAAATCACATGTCATTATAAAAATATGTTTAAAAATCGCATCATTCACAGTTCATTAAAATTGATTACTAATATTATGAATCATCTCGACGAATTCTTGGACTCGCTGAACAGGTTTGGAGGAAAACTGTATTCGATGCATTGAACTGGTGCGGGTTCCATTCTCGCAACTTGATGTAATGTAAGAAACATTGTTTTTTGAGACTGGTAAACGAGCATATGGGTCACCATTCCACCGCCCATAGACACCCAAGACACAAAAAGAATCAAGGGTGCATTGCCAAACTAAAAGGTGGGAAAGGGAGGGGGTAATGGGCCACCGGAAATCTCATTCACCGAACGAAACGCGACAGCAAGCTGCCACTTTACGTCGGTTTTCTGTGAGACAGTGATACCAAACCGGTCGAGAAGGCCCATTCCTGCTGAAGACATTATTGTCTACAGCGTGGCTCTACCACTCAAAAATATATCTACATAAGTAAGCCTATATCCCCGAAGGGATGGTCAGAGGAAGGTAGTGATGTACCGAATTTGAATTCCGAATAGATAAGGAAGTAGGTAGGTTTCCGCCGAAAATTCGAAAGTTTACTCAAACGAATATTCTGTAAAGCAAAGGTAGCTAAGACAGGTAAATACAAGCAATAATTATAACACATACATACATAAGCTCACGCCTGTATCCCCGAAGGGGTAGGCATAGGCGCACTAGCGAACTAGAACACCCACATTTCACTGAGCTTAGTTCCGTCCCAGATGTGATAGGGGGCGAGCCTATCACCATATCGGGCACAAATTCCAGACTCCGAGCTGATATGGAAAAATCCAATATCACTTTGCCCGACCCGGGGATCGAACCCGAGACCTCAGAACCGTAGTCGTACCGAAATACCACCACGTCACCGAGGCAGTAATTATAAATAATATATAAAAGGTAAAATAGTGGATGTCATAATTTAGTCGCCTCCTAGGTCTAGTGGCAGCATATACGGGCTGTGGACCTCCAGAGGGGGTTGACGTCAGGCAGGCAGCCGGTTGTAAAAAAATAGCCAAATCCTTTCTGAAACACGCTTGAAAAAGTGTGTTGCGCCGACCCCACACTAAGGTGGGATAAGGGCAGGTAGAAAGAAAGAAAAGAAGTGGATGTCATTAAATTCTCATTAGGTGTTTAATAGGTAGGTAGTAAGTAACTAAAAATCTAAACTCTTAACATACCTACAAGATGATCCACCCATTCGAATCTCTCCCATAATAATGGATCTTATCAAAAAGTTCTAAACAAGTAGGATTTATCGTTAAATTTCTAAATTCTAACCAAATGTAGAAAAAAAGATCTTTATAGTAACGGGATACGTATGTGGGTAGTCTGATATTAAAAAGAATCGGTTAAATATCGTGCTATACTTACCTACATGTATATGTGAATATTTACGGTTGTTGCTAATTTGTGGTTACATTGAAGACAATACTCTTGTGACGCGGTTGCCTAGTCAGTATAACAATACTATGTATGTAAAATATTTATTCTACCAGATACGTATGTCAACTCATAACACAATAATCATAATGTGACGATTTAAATATCTTTACGTATCTTTTCCGAGAACGATTATCGGTGAAGGCTGAGTCCTCACGACTCACGACACCACTGGGCCAAGAATCCACCCACCATATGTGCAAACACAGCCATCCAAAACCCAAACATAGATATATCATACATTAATATAGATTATGCAGAACAAAAGAGCGCATTCCCTAACACAGCAAATACGATACACTCACTAGTAACTACCTAAACATCCAAGTTCCAACACCTTATTCAACATCATTGTTATACATTTACCACGAATCTACTCCTTAAAAGTGAGCAATAGAGATCATTGTTGTGCTCCGACTCGAGCGCTTAATTTATGCGGTGACACGTTTAAAAAAACAACTGTCAAAATTCCGAACCGAGGATTTCAACAATCACGGTCAGCTGATGCTTTATTATCACTATTTAAATCAACTCACCTGTGCTAAAGGTACACCAGTCGGCCGCTACTGCAGGCCGCCCGTTATCATTTAAACTTTTCTATCCTTAAAGTGCACTTTTTACCACCTCAATGTTAATATTTACAAGTAACAGTTAAAGAAGCTCACGCGGGTTATTGTTAAGCAAGTTAGTGGTTAAAGTTATTGTCTCTTGTTCTTCGCGATGTCGTTTCGTTCGTGTCGGCCGCTCGGCTATGCACTTTTTGGGGTCACTCGGGGTCGATACAGTTTTTTTCGCGTTGAGTTGCGAGCGGTTGTCGACAGAGGCGTGCGGCGCGTGAGGCGTCCGAGCGATCACTGAATGCGCAAGCGCGTCGTCGGAGACCGGCTTCGGGCTTCGGTCAGGCTCGGTCCTCCGCAGGATGCGCGCGCGCCTCCCTCATCCCTCAGCTCGCGGGCCGCGGAGGTGCACACCGCACAGCCTTCCAAGTTCCAAGCACTAAATAAAAATTACGGCCCGAGAAAGCGATGCTCGTCGGTCGACATTCGACAACGCACGCATACCGTTCTAATTAGTCAAAGTGTGTTTACAGCAAGGGTTACGCTCGCCAGTAATTGTATCGACGGTAAAACTTTAAAGGACGAGTCTCTCTCCGTCACGTCGCCAACGTTATTACAGTCCTGAACAAAAGGCAAAGAAAGTCACGATCAGATGGCACGATGAATGGCGATCAATAATGAATGGGCCGTGATGCCGTAACTATCGGCTAAAACAATCATCGAAAAGTGATCTCGCTAGACAATAGGCGACGATGGCCGCCCGATAGCCCATAATGCTTCTAGAGAGTGCATTGTGGTCGCAACTCGCAACTACTCGCAACGGAACGGTACCGACCGCTCCGACACACGACGAAATTTATTGGCGACTGATACGAGTTAAATGTTATTAATGGCATGACGGAAGGCATGAAGATAAATCACCGATAAAACAAAGGGTTTGGAGAGATCTGGTCGCTTATCGGAGGTGGAGAAATCGATGCGCCAAATATTTTTTCTCAAATATACGACGCAGCGGTGTTAAGAAAACCGATGTTGTATTAAGAACTGGAATAAATAAAAATATATGCTTATTAGGCCGAGCAACAGTTATACATAAGTTACAGCAATCTAAGCTGTACATTAAAATAACATGAACTTGTATTAGAGGCTTAATCTTAGGTTCTATATAGGTAGATGATTAATTCTAGGTTTAAAGAATTGTATTAAAAGGTTATTATTATTATTATTATTATTTATTATCCTGAAACATGGATAATGGAAGACACATTCCTGACCTACAAGCATTCCAGAATTACTAGCCAATACATATGGAATAATCTTAATTGGAAGATTTTTTACTTCATTTAAATCAATGTAAATAAAAAATCAATAGACCTCCAGCGACTGTAAAATGTGTAATCGTTTTTACAAATCTCAAAAAATTACTCCAAAATCAAGAAATCTCAGTGTTATGACACAATAAAGACCATTTAAATTCATAACATAAAGATATGTTTATTGTTATTGATCCATACAAATATTTCTTTAATTAGGCGGTACAGGAAAGGCCAGCGATCTCAGATACCGATGAACATAAGTGCTAACTGAATAACGAAGACAGAGGAATTAACATTACGGTGTGGAAAGGAGATAAAATCAGGGTTCAATGTTTTATTATTTCGCCGATAATTTGGCAGCATAAAAACAGGGCCTGGATGCTTTGTTATGCTTTTAAGCTTATGTTAAATCAAATCTACGTATTATTTAAAATGTTATTTTTAAGTTCCCACTCTTATTGTGGTTAAAGAATTTTATTTCTCATAAGAATATACATTCACTTACATGAGACTATTATGCACTATATTATTATAGCGTAATACAATTTATGTGGACAATTCGTACAGTATCTTAGTTTATAAAACATAAATAGAAGTTAAATAACTTTTTTAATTAAATATTTGAAATTTTTCGTGGGTAGTTCGTTAACTAGTATTTTTCTAAAACGAGCCTGGAGTGTCGTAGATGTATAGCGAGTGTTCGTTCGACTTCGTGTAATTTCGTCGGCATGCATCGTCATTAATCATATGGATTTAAGCTTCACTAGATGTGGCTCTCACAATTTTTATGCTAATGTTAATTATTTTATTTGTTTATACATAATTATTTTATTTATATACTTTTTGTAATATAATTTTGTTTATTTCATTTATATTATTTATTATGTATGATTGCAATTTTATATATCTTTGTTTAATTCATGCTATGTTTCATTAGGTGATGTTTGAGAAGTCTTTTAAAAGTACAGGTCGATTTTGAGTCTTTTATATCTTTGGGTAGTTTGTTGTATAATTGGGCGCCTTCATACATTATAGATTTTTTTCCAAAGTTAGTACGTGGTTTTAATAATCTAATATCGTTGCCTCGTCTAAGTTTCATTTTGTGTAATTGTGTTTTCTTTGAAAAAGTTATTTTTGTATTTATATCTTTATTTAATATTTTTCGAACTAATATGCAAATTTGGTATATATATGTTTGTGAGATATTCATTATTTTAACTTTTTTGTAAACTATGTGTGTTGGTGTAAAGTAGTCGAGGTGAAACAACAATTTCAGTAATTTATTTTGAGTAGTTTGTAGTAATGCTAAGTTAGTTTTGGCTGCAGTTCCCCATATTTCTATCAAATAGTCAATGTGTGGCTTTATAAGGGAGCTATAGATTGTATACCGCACTGAAAGGGGAAGACAACGAACAATACCTTTGACCATACCCATAAGAGATGTGAGCTTAGATTTTATTTTTTGAATGTGGGGGAGCCAAGTTAATTTACTGTCCAAAATTAGACCTAAATATTTTTCTTGGTCTACTTTATTAATTTTTATACCATTTATAATTAAAGGATCAAAATCACCTATTTTTTTATTTTTTGCACTAAATATCATGTAACTAGTTTTTTTGTGTTGATTGTAAGTAGATTATTTTTGAACCATACATTCAGCAAGTTCAAGTCCTTTTGGGCATCCAATACAATGGAGTCGATTGTGTGTCCAAAGTAGAAAAGACAGGTATCATCTGCGTACAAAGTCACATCCCCACTCAGGCCTAATTTACCAATATTATTAATGTATATGAGAAATAACAAAGGCCCTAAAATAGAGCCCTGAGGTACACCAAAATTCAAAATCCTAGAAGAACTTTGTGATTTGCATAATTTTACCACTTGTCGACGGTTACTTAGATATGACTGAAATATTCGAAGTGCATTGTCAGTTACGCCGATATCAGTAAGTTTTTGCAATAAAAGCTCATGGCTCACTGTATCGAAGGCTTTTTTAAGGTCAATAAATATACCAAGTGCGATCTGTTTCCCATCTATACTCAGTTTAATTTTTGTTATAAGATCAATTGTGGCGGAGAGTGTATTGTATTTTGATCGAAAGCCATATTGTTTGTCATAAAGGAAATCTATTGACGTCAGATAAGTTTCAAGCCGATTATACAAAACTCTTTCAACAACTTTAGAAAGCACTGGAAGAACTGATATTGGTCGATAATTACCGGGATCTGTTCGTAATCCTGATTTATAAATTGGGGTGACTTTAGCGACCTTAAGACTTTCAGGAAAAACTCCTAATTCTAGACATGTGTTAATGCAGCCAGTTAATTCCTCACTTATTAAATCTTTAACACATTTAATAACTTTGGGGCTAATGCCATCTAAGCCTGTACTGGAGTTGGAATTTAAATTGTCAACTATTTTGGAAATTTCATCTATAGTTGCTGGGGTTAAATAGTTAAGTTTTCGTGAGCCAGATCCAGAAACACATTCGTTAGTACTGTTGTAAGAAAAATGAGAGTTATTTATTTCGTTAGCTAGAGTCGAACCAACACTGGCGAAAAATTCATTAAAATATTCACATATTTTATCTTCTTTGGTAAGAATAACTCCGTCTTCGTTCTTCAATTTTTTAGGTACACTTGTTTCCTTCACTTTGTTGTTAGTCAGATTATCAATTAGGCCCCACATTTTTCGTGGTTTGTTTTTACAGTTGCTAAAAGCTTTGAGATAGTAATTTCCTTTTGCTTTCTGCACCTTTTCGGCTACGTTATTTCTTTTCTTTATAAATGTATCTTTTAAAGATTCGTTCTTAGGGTTCTGTTTATGTCGTTGCCATATTATGTTTCTGTTATTTATCTCCTGAATTATTTCTTTCTTTATCCAGTCTTGTCTTGGAGGATTCTGTATTTTCTCTTTGGTAATCTTACACTTTTTAATGCTGTTTATCAGCTTTTCTTCTAGTACGGGGTACAATTTTAGCATATTTACTGGGTAATCAGTCTGCATAGTTTCATAAAGTTTTTTTGTAGTTTATGGCTTCATATTGCACTTTCTGTAGCGGAGATGGTACATATTGTTTAATTTCTATATAGAGTTGCTTGTGATCTGAGATGGGTGTTTCTAGAATAGCTAGGTGAAAATTATTTTCTTTGAGGTTTGTGCATAAATGATCAATAATAGTTTTTGTTTTTTCGGTTTCCCGGGTACAAAATTTTTCGTCGATCTTATTTATTATTCTATATCCACTTTCTTGCAATGTATCTTTGTATATAGTAGTTCCACTATCATTCAGCAATAGGTTAAAGTTAGTGTCGCCAACTATAATTGCTCTTTTATGTTTATTTATTTGATTATAATGTTCACCTAGAAATTGGTTTATATTCATACCTGGTTTTCTATATACTGCCCCAATGTCTAAGCAATATTTTTCGAGATGGATCCAAAGAAAATGGTGGCCATCTATACACAAGTCCTCCACATGGTTGTGTTTTAAGTTGTTATGTGCAAAAATAGAGACACCACCACCTCTTCCATTGGCTCTGTAGTTATAGTAATGATTGTAGTTGGGGATAACAAAACGTTTTGCTTCTGCCTCAGTCTTTATCCAAGTTTCAGTTAAAATAATGACATCAATACTATTTTTAAATGCTTTTAGTGTACATAGTAATTCATCAAATTTTCCTGGAGTTACAATACTTCGTATATTGGTATAGTATATTTTTAACGATTTCTTGTATGTTATAATATGTTGATAGTCATTAACAACTTGGTAAGTATTTGCACTATTCTCAGTAGTTATTTGCGTGTTGGATGGTATTGTTTTAAGTTTTTTGACGTTTGAACTATTTTTGGAACGTTATTTATGTATTTTATTGTTAAATTGTCTTCTCCCTTTTTAGTTCTCTGATATAACTCTTGGGTCAGCTCCTTTAGATAATTTTTTTGTTGTGGTGTTTGGTCTGAATACAACTTTATTTTGTCTTCTTTCAATTTTGTTTTGTTTTTTAATATACTTTTTGCGATATCTTGAGATTCAAAAGTGATTTTTATGGGACTTATTAATCACTGCATTCCTAGATTTTTTTTCAAGTTTCAAACAGAAGAAAAGTGAAATTTGACACTACAATTTTGAGCTATTGTTTTTAACGTTACTTTTGCCTTGAGCTTTTGAACTATCATTTGCCAACGTATCAGTAATGGTTAAGTTAAATATCATATTACTTTTAGTTATTACCTTAATTGTCCATTAACATCTTGCAGATCAACACTCATACCCTTCAACAACTAGATTTTTAGTGTTCCTGAAGAAAATGGCTAAAACGGAACCCCTATGAATATATCTTCATGTCCGTCTGTGACCATAGATAATCTCATTGTTGGTATTATTGGAAATATTGATTTGATTATATTAACTTCGTCCTTTTCTATGCGTTCATTCATTAAGTAAATATAGAAAAACTACATACCTATGTAATATGTACGTATTGATGATATCATAGAGGAAGCAGCGTCATAACTAATGCATATTATAATATGTTGCCAGTGGAAACTGCTAGATGATCATTGTTGTTGACCTTATACAGCCTTTATTGTGTTATTCATTCATATTAAGTTTATTTTTAACACCGGTTTAGTGACAGCATATAAGGATTGCAAGGTCCTGAGTCCGAATCCCGAAATTCGATTGTCAAAATTATTGTCCCTACAATAATTTTGACAAATCTTTAGATTGTCGAAGTCACAGGAATAACATCATTTTCGAAAATAAGTAATAGATCATTGATATTATCCATTCCGATCATACACGCCTCATTGGATGTAAATACTATATTGTATTTTAATGAAACTAATAATAGAATTTATGATTCAGCCATGATCAGCTAAGGAGCTTGAGGAAAACAGGTTTTAGTGTATTGCGTCTTAGGTAACTCGCTCTAGAAATCTCGAGTTATGTTTTTTACTAGACTTCGAGCCTAGTTTTGCAAGGATTAAGTACCTAAGCCTAATATAACCTTTGTGAGTGGTGGAGCCACGCTGTAGACAGTAACGTCTACATCACGAATGGGCGGGCTAGACCGGTTTGATATCACTGTCTCACAGAAAATCGACGTAAAATGGCAGCTCGCTGTCGCCTTTCGGTGAGTGAGATTTCCGGTGGCCCATTCTCCTCCACCCTTTCCCAATCCGTCTTTCATCCCCTTCCATTCCCTCCTCTTAGGTTGGCAACGCATCCATGATTATTTTGGTGTCTTGGGTGTCTATGGGCGGTGGAGATCACTTGCCATCGGATGACCCATCTGCTCGTTTGCCAGTCTCTGCTGTAAATAAAAAAACCTAAGCCTTATTAAAGAATACCAAAATACGATAAGTTGCTACTCATATATTTTTCCTAAATATCGCTTAGCCCATAAACAGTTACAACAGATAGAAATTATGAGACATACTCGCACTACTCGCACGCATACATGCAACATTGTAACTCTTAAAATCCAGACAAAAGTAATACCGAGTGGCATTTGTTTCAATTCATATAAAAAAATGTTTGTAAACACTTTATACTCCAAGGAATATAACCAAAAGAAATAGTTGGTACTCGGAATCTTTAATAGCTAATTGAAATTTATCTTGAACTACAACAATCTACAACATAGAAAAGCTAAAAGATAATATCTCCATCAGGGACTTTCACAATAAACGGCCTGGCGATGTGGTCAATATTGGCTCGCCCACAGGCCTACTTGGCTGTTGATGACGTCATGGATTTGCATCCAATCGGCCAGCCACCGGCCATTGTGCCCGAGCCTTAAATGTACACCAGCGTTAATGAGTCAAATGATAAACATGTCTCCACATTCCACTGTGTTCGAACTGATAAAATGCCATACGCACTAATTTGGTGTTTAGCTTTATGAGTACTGCTCAGAGTGCTACGGAGCCTATTTCGATGGAGAAAGCACGGACATCATTCGCCGCCGCCGCTAATACGTGTCGATAGATCGAATGAGCCGTAAACCCTCCTTCACTTTTAATATTCCTAGCGCTCCGTTCATCTTTTTTTTATGTCCGTGGGAGAGATTCAATTTTTTTAAAACAAACAAAAAGCTAGAAATTAGCGTTTTCATTGGTCACCGTGGTTTCATCACGGTGGTTCATTTTCAGAAAAACTACCATATAGAACAACGAAAGAATGTTTTCCCAGTCGCCTAAATCCTCGTCTCTTATTCAATTCCTATTCCTTCCTTTAAGGCTGGTATCGTAATAAGGTGCCCAACCTGGTCGTTTGAAATCACTGTTGTAAAATAAATGGAATACTGAAAGAAAGAACATAACATAACATAAGCTCACGCCTGTATCCCCAAAGGGGTAGGCAGAGGCGCACTAGCGAACTAGAACACCCACATTTCGCCGAGCTTAGTTCCGTCCCAGATGTGATAGGGGGCGAGCCTATCGCCATATCGGGCACAAATTCCAGACTCCGGGCTGATATGGAAAAATCCAATATCACTTTGCCCGACCCGGGGATCGAACCCGAGACCTCAGAACCGTAGTCGTACCGAAATACCACCACGCCACCGAGGCAGTCAGGAAAGAAAGAAAGAAAACTTTATTCGACACAGCCACAAAGATGAAATGACAAATGAAATCATCACCAGCATCGATGACGTCACTTTTGATAACGTAGTTTATAGTTTGAGGTGGGTCGCGGCCGTGTCATTGTTTTGGCTTAGAGCCAGCGGCATGGTAAGCAGCCGTCGCAGGAACCAAACCCGCACCGACAGTAATGTAAACAAACGGACGTGATCGACATACGACCGATTACTCAAATATCAACTCGGTTTCATTGGAAGGAAAGTAGGTGAGAAATGTGACTTTGAAGTTTAAATAATACTGATAGATGGAAACCGTGGTTCCTAAAGTGAGTTGCTTTCCTGGATCAGCTTAATTTCTGTTCGTCAGCCGTTATCGTGGGATAAATATCCCCAAAATACCCCACAGGTCGGCGTATCACATTTTTAAACTTGTACGAAAAAGATCTGCAGCTGCTGCCTTCTTGACGTTACATCTTCTGGGGGATTTGTATTGCGTTCCTAAATCAGCATTTTAGTTTAAAGACAGAACCTGACGGTTGACGCAACTGTATTAGGTACGCGGTACAACCCGTACTGCGGTCTTAAGTTCGTGTCCCGGTAGATCAAGTGATTAAGTTTTCTACTCAGTATTAGACTAGAGTCTGGAATATTTGCGCGTTATAACGATTAGCTCGCATCACGTCACGTCTTGCGACTTTTGGAACTAAGCTTTGTGAAGAATGCGTCTCTACATAACTCTTCGAAAATAACAAGCTGATAGAAAGACAGTGCCATCCAAGAATTCAACATGGCGTCGCTGGACAATAACTAGATTACCGGTCTTATTATAATATGTAGAGATACTAAAATACCACCTGGAAATGAAATTAGAATATTCAAATGATTTTTTAATTTACTTTGCAATAAAACAAAAGAACTCACTACCCAGTAATTTAAACACGTTATTAACAAAGTCGTAATTCAAAAATAAGTACAAAGTTACTGTCATTTTTCTTGGTACACCTACGAATCATTCGTTTCAAGTTTCAACTATTATTTTTGGTAGCTAGAACAATAAAATCAATCAAAATCATCATAAATCAGTTATCTCGATTCCGCAGTATATCTCAGGCGATAATTATTCAAATTGGAAGATTTGCGTACGTAGGCGCTTGGCTGTACGGCCTTCTGTTTTATTATACAAAACTAAAATGGAGGTAAGTTTATAAGCAATTAGCGCGATATTTATTAGCTCAGCGCGCTCAGAAAAGCAGACAAGCAAACTACCGAAGTCCCAACTGATGGTAAGTATTTATCTTACTATAGCTATCAATGGGAGCAAAAACTATGCCTTCTGTGGAAAAGATAACGGGAGTATTTGGACGTGCTCAGTATATTTTTTTATTGAATTAAAAACTACAATCTTTCTTTTCACCTCAAAAGGTTAAGACTTAAAAGAGCATTATAGATGTACATAATTTTACGAATTTTTTTACGAAATTTAATCATACGACGGTCTTCTGCCCTTATGTCACTTATGGATGCAAAAACTATTTCAAGCGTGTCGATATGATGAACTAAGAATACATTTATATACAACTATATTATGTTGTAATATGAGCTGTGAACCCGGAGGTCCTGGGTTCCATTCCTAGTTTGTAGTTCAAGGTCGGGATGTTTTTCTGACACTATTTGCCCGTGACTGGATTCCCCAGAGGGAAGTTGGTGTCAAGCAGGCAGCCAGTTTGAAAAATCTAAGCCAACATTTCTATTCTGCAACATTTTTACGGCGAACTCATATTAGAGTCCTATCCTTATTTTTAACTATAAAAATAACAATTCAGTTCTTACAAGGTCCAACTCGTGAAACAACCACACTAATTGCTGTTGATATGAATCAATACAGGTAGAAATGACAACATTATGCTTGCAAGGCCTGGCGCCGTATATGGCGGGACCAGACTGACGCGTGACGTCATCGGGCCCACGCGATGCCGCCTCGCGAGAGTGAAGTCACTGCGCCTATACTTTTTCTCTATAAAAGGACAATCGAAAGATCTGGTTACGATGATGTTGTGGTTGCCAGCTAGTTATAAGCGTGAATGAGCAGAATTGAAATAGCTTTGCCCCATTTCTTAATGCCGGATCAAAATTGAAATGAAAATTAGTTAATCTTCATAATTATGTTCTGAATATTTTACCACGTTGGTTTTCTGTATCCAAAATTTTCTACAGTACCGGTGATAGGATATTCGTATCGACCCGGATGGCACTATGGTGTTAAAATCTACCACAGTGAACCACTTCTGCAATATGATTTGAATGTATTTTGGCTATGAGGACATGTGAGGCATATCTTTGCCTGTACTTTCATCGGTCATTCGCCGATTCCCTCAGGCTTCGAATTGTTTCTTCCCTCATGGGAGCGACGAAGCAATTATGCAAGCTGATTCTTGTGAAAGTCCTTATTTGTCGATGGTCTTTGGCTTTTTTTCGGTATTCAGACGATGGCGTAGTTGTTCTGCATATGCGGTACGACTACCCTACTGAGGTCTCCCGGGTTGAGCAGTGATAATGATTTTTTCTATTCAGAATCAGACCGTAGTCTGAAAGTTGTGCCCGATACGGCGATTAGCTCGCCCACTATCACATCTGGGACGGAAATAAGCTCGACGAAACGTGAGTGTTCCAGTTCTCTAGTTCCCCTCTGCTTACTCCTTCGGTGATACAGGCGTGAGAATATGTGTAGCTTCATTGCACAAGGTCAGGCTACTTGGCCTTCCGAGACACTTATGTTTAGGCGCTTACCATTAGTCACTTTTCGCTGCTTGGTTGCTTGCTTTGCTTAAAAATCCACCTCTTACGTCAATAATATAAAAGCTAGCCATAGATGAGTAACATAGTCATAGAGTGGCACGAATGCTTTAATAACAATCGAGGCGTGGCGCGTGCTCACGAGTGCGTGCTCGATGACCACGGCGCGGCTGCACGGGTTTGATGTCGGGCAGGGGAAATGACGCACGTGTCATAGGGTATTGTTACAGCCTGCTTTACACCGCGCTCCTTTCTGGTTAAGGGCTTGCATTTATCAACAATATGGTATAAAACCTTGCAATACTGCGCTGTTGCCTGTTAGGTAATCTTACTACCGAGTATAAATGCGAAGGTTTGGATGGATGTTTGTTACTCCATTATGCTAAAACGGCTGACGAATGGGGATGAATTTTAGCATGGAGATAGATAATAGTATGGAGTACTCTGGAGTAGCACATAGGCTACTTTTTTATAAGGTTTTGTCAATGAAATTCTATACGAACGAAGTCACGGATAACAGCAACATAAATAGAAAAATGTTCAAGTCTCTTATTATAACCCATGGTCCGGTGATGGCGACACTGTTCTCCAGCCTGTGAAATACGTGAGTGTGTGAGTTTAGTACCTAGTGTTTAATACTTTCTATCCCAAACTATTATAGGTAAGGAAGAAAGGAACAAACTAATCCTTAATATCTTATAGGCATGAGCTAAGAGTGTACATTGTATTATTGTTTGAAGTTAAGTTGAATGCTAAGCAAGTGATGTGGGTAAACAATAAGCGGTTATAGATGTTGTGACAGCGCGTAGGTGTAACCTTTGAAGGTCGCGGACAGACAGACAAACCGACGCAGTAGTAATGTCATAACTTTAGCTTAAATAACCTTGGGGATTAGCGTTTTAAGTTTTCTTTATAAAGCTTTTTGGTGCATTTTCTACTTTCCTTCAATGTTGTGACCGACATATATAAACGGAAGAGGTTCTTAATTAGTTAATATTTTATATGTAATTAATTCATTAATATTTTTTTATAATAAATGGCTTTCACGCATTTGCGATGATTCTGCCAATTTCAAGGTTGAATCGCTCCACTTATTTATGTCCCAGATTAAATAGTGCCAAGGCCTATTAAATCAATCTTACATAACATAACATAAGCTCACGCCTGTATACCTGAAAGGGTAGGCAGAAGCGAACTAGCGACTAGGTCACCCACATTTCGCCGAGCTTAGTTCCGTCCCAAATAGGGGGCGAGCCTATCGCCATATCGGACACTAATTCCAGACTCCTGACTGGTACTGTGAAGAAAAATGCAATATAACCTTCCACGGGGAATCGAACCTGTTAACTCATGCGTTCCCAGTGCCGATAAAACGCCATTGTATCAGTTCCTGTACCCAGCATTATAGAGTAAGTTACAGTATGGCGCAAGCCCGTGGCCACAGGGTGTCGAAACCTGGGCCTCGCCGCGCCTGCGCACTGTAACGCTACACCCCTGCTACACCGCACCACAGACTCAGTACATAGCGAGTACCGCACACAAATTTACATTAAAACTAACTAAACTAAAAGCAATGGATAAAACGAAAAATATAAACGAGGACTGCCTGGGTGGCGTAATTGTATTTCGGTACAGCTTCCGTCCTTAGGTACGATCCCCAGGTCGGGCAAAGTGATATTGGATTTTTCAATATCAGCCCGGAGTCTGAAATTTGTGCACGATATGGGGATAGGCTCGTGCCCTACCACATCTGGGACGGAACTAAGCTCGGCGAAATGTGGGTGTTTTAGTCCGCTAGTGCGCCTCTGCCTATACCTTCGGGGATACAGGCGTGAGCTTATGTTATGTTGTAATCTATAAGTTATTTAAGTCATGCATTAAACTAAGAAAATCGACTGCTAGAAAATATACGTACGTAGCCGAAATAAACCAATCCCAAAGTGATCGGCCGAAAAGCAACACACAGGGGTGGTCCTGCAAGCAATCAGCAATCCAAAGTTTACCAACAGGTCCTAGAGATAACTTCTTTTCCACAATATTTTAGTCGGTAGTAGTACGTATCAGTGACTTAATAAAACTGGCATAACCATCCCGGTTTTCTGTGGGCGAGGAGGTGACCGTAGAGGGGATTTTTCCCCTGCGAAAAAATAAACCAATCTGCATTGCATTACGCCAGCGTGGTGGACTAAATTTTCCCATTAGTAAACGAAGGTAGAAGGTATTTTTCTACAGTGATATTTTGTAATAATTTATATCTAGCAACAGCAAATTATCCAGACATATACAATACATTTTAGGATGATAAGAGCCTCTAATGCTCTAATGCTCCACGATAAATCACTTTCTACATTATTTATTAGCAGAGTTTGTTTTCAAAAGTGACAGGTTATAAAAAATGGCGTCCACTTTGACAGATCACGAGTCGATGACAAATGATGCGACTGCGATCCAGTATCTAGAGGTATAAACCTATTAGAAGCAATATTAAACGAGATTAAGGTGTCGAGGAATAAATAGCCCGTTGGTGGTAATTTTTTTTAATCACGGCTGCCTGATTAGTAAAACGAGCTAATCACTCACCCAGCTTTCTTTTGACAGTTTCCAAAAACGACAAGTTTTCATTTTCTCCATGCATTCGACTAGAAGCTCCTCTTGCGGAAACTGCAAAATGTTAACTGCTAAAACTACTAATAATTTGGCCTTTCATAAGTTACCATTATTCTAATATTAACTGCATACAAAATCCTTATAGCATTTTAACATAGAGAAAGTGATACATACCTTTGTACCTACTACACGGGCTGCTTACCTACAAGGTATCATGATTTTTTCTATTAAATTGTCATTTCTATTCCAATATTCAAATACAAGTCATAAGTATGAACTCAATGATGCAACCCTATGTAACCCTATATAAAGAAACAAGTAAAATAGTAAAGCAAAAAGCTCGGTGTTTCACAATACTCAACCTTAAAAGCAACAATGTATCCTCTAAAACGCATCTCCATAAATAAACCGAGTAATCAGTATTAAGAATTGACCAACATTCATAAATAACTAGCAAAACAATTAGTCAAATGATTTTAAGAGTAACCGGTGTGGTCAGATGAAAAATAAATATGCCACGGCCGCCTCGCCGCCTCGCCGCCGCTCGCTGACATCATAGCAGTGTGACAACTGCACGATTCTGCAGAAATATGTTTATTTTCCTGTTTTTATCTAAAGTAATGTGGGAGTAAGGTGATGTTTGTTGCATTTGTGGTTAAAAAAGATCATTTTTTAATGTATGCGACTCTGCAATGGAGTTTAATTTGTTCTTCCATTACGACAAGTTTTTTATCTGTATGACGGTAGGGCGAGATTAGAGCGGTTATCGCTAAATTGTCGAATTGGCGCCAAGTATGTCAAGCGTGTGATGTTTACATTATGTATTTGAGTTGTGACAAATTGAACAACAAAATACTGCCATGTAATCTTTATAAGCGCCTTCCCATGAGAGGATTAGAGCCAGAGCAACCATCAATATCGCTCTACATCCACACTCGCTGTGAGTTTTTCATAAGGAACGTTACATTTGTCACGATAAAGACAAAATAATAGTCACATACGACAAACCGGATTCTAAAGTGGTTAATACATAAGCTCACGCCTGTATCCCTGAAGGGGTAGGCAGAGGCGCACTAGCGAACTAGAACACCCACATTTCGCCGAGCTTAGTTCCGTCCCAGATGTGATAGGGGGCGAGCCTATCGCCATATCGGGCACAAATTCCAGACTCCGGGCTGATATGGAAAAATCCAATATCACTTTGCCCGACCCGGGGATCGAACCTGAGACCTCAGAACCGTAGTCGTATCAAAATACCACCACGCCACCGAGGCAGTTAATAAATATGGGTTTATAAACAGCTGATCGGAATTTTGAATTTAAAAGTATTTGAGCACATTTCTAGTAACTTGTAGTGGTAGATAGAGCCACGCTTTAGACAATTCTGTCTAAAGCTAAAGAGATTAACTAGTACTGTTTAATGTCTTTGTCTAAAACTCTAAACCTCGAATGGATCTATCGGTTCATTACCATCGTCGCACAGAAAACCGACGCAACGTGAATTGACAGCTTGTTTCGTACGATGATTGAGATTTCCGGAGGTCTATACCTGCCTGAGCATTTCCTTTATACGGTACCTAAAAGCGGCTTGTCTGTAACTACCTCGAGCCTAAATCGGCATAACCGATGTTCAGAGAGGAGAGCGTCTCCGTACAACGTAGGATGTAACAGATGTATATTTCATTCTGGCACTGATCGGTCTTCTAAAAATGGATAGACGATTTTACTATGATTTTTGCCTAGTATGTAACAAATTGACTGCCTCCGTGGCGTGGTGGTATTTCGGTACGACTACGGTTCTGAGGTCTCGGGTTCGATCCCCAGGTCGGGCAAAGTGATATTGGATTTTTCCATATCAGCCCGGAGTCTGGAATTTGTGCCCGATATGGCGATAGGCTCGCCCCCTATCACATCTGGGACCGAACTAAGCTCGGCGAAATGTGGGTGTTCTAGTTCTCTAGTACGCCTCTGCCTACCCCTTCGGGGATACAGGCGTGAGCTTATGTTATGTTATGTGTTATGTAACAAATCCGCTTGCATCCAGCAAAATCCTATCTTTACCTTTATTTTTTCAACTAGATAATGATATAACAAAACGGTATAACCAATAATATTTTAGAAAATATAATGTGACATAAGACCCAGATAGCAGCGATAGCTCAGTTGGGAATGGTACGGACTGCCGAGACAAGTGTCGGAGGTTCGAGACCAACCTCAAAATGGAGCATACACCTCTGACCTTTCTTTGTTAAGTGTATTTATATTGTAAAATATCGCTTGCTATATCGGTGAAGAAAAACATCGTGAGGAAACCTGCATACCCGAGAATTTCGAAGGTATGTGAAGTCTACCAACCCGCATTAGACCAGCGTGGTAGACTAAGGCCTAACTCCCCTCTCATTATTAGAGGAGCCCCGTGCCCAGCAGTGGGACAGTAATATTACAGGGCTAATATTATTATTATTATTATAAGACCCTGAGCCAACACCAGAGAGCACAGAAAATCGACACGCACAGCACTGAATGATCCGAGCATAAGACCGACGGGAATTGAATATAAGAAAAGAGACCTTTGTCCAAGAATAGATCATGAACAGGCTATAATAATGATGAATTAATGTGATACAAGTATTGCACGGGAAATATCTAAACTTGAAACTGTATATTACGTCCTTTACATCACTGTTTACATTTTTAATTCCCCCGGGCCAAGTGACTAACACTTTATAAGGTGTGTACATATATGGTCATATGCAAAACCGGCGCTAATTCTGTCGTTTATCGTGCAGTAAACAAACTTATTATACTTACAAACACTTGTTTATATTTATACATTCTGCCTGGTTAGATCAGACGGTGTTGTAGAGAAAGAATCGAAGGTCGAAGAATATTAAGATTTTTTTTGTTTATAGCAAAGACTGGCAAACGAACAGATGGGTCACCTAATGGTAAGTGATCTCCACCGCCCATAGACACCCAAGACACAAAAATAATCATGGGTGCGTTGCACTCCTAATAAGAGGGAATGGAAGGGGAGGGAAAAGGGATTGGGAAAGGGAAGGGGGAAATGGGCCACCGGAAATCTCACTCACCGAATTAAACGAGACAGCAAGCTGCCACTTTACGTCGGTTTTCTGTGAGAGTGATGTCAAACCGATCGAGCCGGCCCATTCATGCTGTAAACGTTACTGTCTACAGCGTGGCTCTACCACTCAAAAAAAATAATGTGGTAATATAATGGTTTACTAGTGTTAGAATATTCGTATCCGCCTGTATAGCAACCACGGATAACTCGACAGATCACGGTCTTAAATCCTGCCACAGTAACCCACATCCGTTGTGTAAATCGCTTTCCGGGATTCCTTGTGTCCCTGTGTGAGGCACATCATCCGTCTCTCTTGTCGCAATGCGCAAGCCCTTCGATTTGCTTCTTCCCTCTGCCGAGCGTGAAGAAAGATTTGGCAAGATGGCATGATTCTGATGACCTTGTGGTTATTCTGTTTGTCGGTGGTCGTTGGTATATTTGGACAGCACTGCCTTTACTTTGCACTTTGCCTCAGATAAAAGAAACTTTTTATTATGGCGTATAAACTGCTTCGGTGGCATAGTTGTATTATGTCCGCGATCTCCTACCGCCCTGGGGTCTCGGGTTCAATCTCCAAATACTGTATAAAAATATCGGGTTAATCTACTTAGTACCATCCCGGAGTCTGGAATTTGTACCCGATATAGCGATAAGCTGGCCCCCTATAACACCTAGGATGGAATTAAGCTTGGTGAATGTGGGTGTTTTAGTTCGCTAGTTTCCCTCTACTGCCGTTTTGGGGCTACAGGCCAAGTACGTTGAATGTACAAGAATGAATATCCCCTGCATAGTGCGGCGTTGCGCAGGCGCACAGAAGACGTCGCGTTGTCGCGCCCATACTGGGCGACACGCCGCCCTTGTCCCACTCGCGACGTAACGCGACTTCACGCGACGGTGAGACTGCGACTTGGGGGTGAGGTAACACGGAGGGCTGTCACATGAGTACATGACTTTATGATTTTACTTATAATGATATCTATAGTGATTAGTAAAGCATACTGATTTCTTAAGTTTACGTGAATATTATACATTGAAATAAAACTATTCTTACGGATTCTATCACGATTAGGTTTTAATTATTATTCCCGACGTTTCGAAGGCTTTGCAGTCTTCGTTGTCACGGGTCAGTCTGACCGAGAATAGTTTTATTTCAAAAGTAAAGCATACTTTTAACATAATTATTCTTATCAAGACTATCCTTGAGCTAATATTGCATATTTTAATAATTTAAAAAGGATAATGTATCAAAAGAGACTATTTGGAAATGTTAATACTGGTATTTATGAATTATATAAAGAAAAATATATTATATTGTCATGAGAGATTGAATCCGGAATTGGACAAATATATTTAGTAAAATCTACAAACAATCTGTTAATCAAAGCTTTGAATTATATTATTTAGAAAACATGGAAATAAGGATATTATGAATGAGAGTTTACAAAACCTACCATTAATAGTCACGGGCGGCTCGGCCTCCGGTGGCCCACACGCTTATGTAACATATTTATGTGACGCCTCCGACGGATTAAGCAAAATGGAAAGTACAATGCGTTTCAAATAAGAATAGGATCGACTTTGCGTCAAGTTGTGACGTCGTAGCTGTCAAATCGAATCTGTTAGGTAGGGTCTGCAAAACAGCAACTTCTCCATTACTTTTCGCATTTGAAATTCCTTAACCCTAAATCCTCATACAGGATCCTACCAACCGTCTGTGATGGGACTAAGGGGTGGTGAGTGGTGATGACTGATGCAAGCAACTTTAATAACTGTTAAAGTAGTTTTATAATCTGTGCATTTTAAATTTCGCGCCTTCCTAAACATCTATGTATCTATTGCTCTCAACTCTATATTATGTTACAGTACTCTTTGGACTGTGTGTGTTGTACAATTCCTAATATTTAATTACTTATAATAAAAGTATTTTCCAGCTACCGCATTATTTAATTACAACAATAACTTTGTGAAAATATCGCTTTACAATTTAATTTCCACTCATAAATAAAATATCCTACTATCAACCCTGCACGCTGCACCGCGACACTATCGTTGAATCATACGAGTATAATGCCTTATAGACACACTGCAAAGGTCTCCATTGGTTTGTATCATAAATACTGAAGATTTATTACATATCGCAACAGTTTGGTGACTCGGCCATCGTCTCCTTCGATGGATGTACCGGCAGGTAGTATGTACCATTTCCCAACTTTAGTTAAGAATTAATAAGGTATTTTATAATGTAATGTGAGGTATTTTAATTTGTCCGGGACCGGATTCCCAGAGGGGTTGACGTCAGACAGGCAGCCGGTCATGGAAACTAAACCAAATATTTTTTACAACATGCTTGAAAAAGTATGTTGCGCGCACCCTACATTAAGGTGGGATAAGGGCAGGTAGAAAGAAAGAAGTATAGGGCAAGGCAAATGTAATGTCGACCATCAAGACGTCATTCGATGATTGCTAGAATTATGACTACTAAAGTTAATGGATATCTAATAGCTATGTTATACACAATCCACGAATTCTATCTTGAATAATAGAAAAAAAACTGGAGGGTTACCAGTTACCACCACGTCTTATAGCATTATTATTGTTTTTAATACTGCTATAAGATGTGGTGGTAACCGTCCTGTAGCGGGAGTCGAACCCAACACCAAACATTTCCCAACTCATAGATCATAACCAAAGCCTAACAAATGTTTATGCAATAACGCACATTGATAACATTTTCACTATCTTAACAGAAGGGACCCGTTAAAACGTACGCGCATAGATCCGCGCGCTAGACCGACTTCAAACCCGATAGTGACCAAATTTATATGGGACCACCCTTGAAATAAGCTCTATCGAATACTAAAATTTAAAAAATCGGTCCCCATTTGACGGAGATATCACGTAACATACATAAAAAAAACCGACGAATTGAGGACCTTCTCCTTTTTGGAAGTCGGTCGAAAAATGACGAATGACGCTATCCTTTGTCACTACGAAGGTCAGGGCGTGATGTTTAATAAATGATTCGTACCTACCTATGTCCTAGATACAATTCTGTGTATTTTGAATCATATGACCACTGAGCTGCTGATGCACACGTAGCTATGAGTCCTGAGTATTCATAAACACGTTCCTTACAATAAAACAGGTCAAGCGGTCACATAATATAGATTTACATAATACCTAGTCCCTACTCGTTAGTACCCCATTTATACATAAACCCACGTCTATATCCCCAAAGTGGTAGGCAGATGCGAACTAGAGAATAGAACACCCACAGTTGCCGATCTCATTTCCGTCCCAGATGTGACAGGGACCGAGCCTATCACCACATAACATAACACATAACATAAGCTCACGCCTGTATCCCCGAAGGGGTAGGCAGAGGCACACTAGCGAACTAGAACATCCACATTTCGCCGACCTCAGTTCAGTCCCAGATGTGATAGGGGGCGAGCCTATCGCCATATCGGGCACAAATTCCAGACTCCGGGCTGATATGGAAAAATCCAATATAACTTTGCCCGACCCGGGGATCGAATCCGAGACCTCAGAACCGTAGTCGTACCGAAATACCACCTCGCCACCGAGGCAGTCACCACATCGGGCGCAAACTCGAGACACACTGATACTAAATAGAAAAACCCAATATCACTTTGCCGTCCTCTTTATCACGAGACCTCAGAACAGTAGTCACATCGAAATACAATCACGCTACCGAAGACGGAAATAAGCTCGGTTAAATATGAGTGTTTTAGTTCTCTAGTTCGCCACTGCCTATCCCTTCGAAGATACAGGTGTGAGTTTATGTGGGTATATACCTACGTGAAGTACTTCGCAAATAAGGTTGTTAAGATAAATAAATAAATAAATACACCCAACAGTCACACATCTAGTCCTGACCCCACACTAGGTATAACCTGTATCGTAAGTGTCAGAAACTATGAGAGACTTTCGGTCTCACAACACCCAGACTTGAAACAAATCTCTGTGGGCCATACAAACATTTGTCTCAATGCGGGAATCGAACCCGCGCACTCACGTTTCACAGCCGGCTACTCGCCCGCTGCGCCACGGAGGCTGTCGAATGATCTTATAAACATGGATAGTGATGAAAGCAGGTGACATATCAACGAAAATATGTGCTAAAACAAACAGACCCTTGTGTCATGTGTAGTAAAGATGCTCACTCATCTATGAATGGACAGTGCTCTAGGAAAACTCATTTCAATGGGTTAAGGTCTAAATGTAAGTAGGTCGAATGATAAACAGGCAAGGTATACATGACTTCATATTATTGGTGCCTTTTGCCTGTTTGCAATGGCGAATATATGTATGTATTTACATTAAAAACATCAGATTCTCTGATTATTTCTTTATTTCTGATAGATTGCCTCGGTGGCGTGATGGTATTTCGGTACGACTACGGTTCTGAGGTCCCGGGTTCGATCCCCGGGTCGGGTAAAGTGATATTGGATTTTTCCATATCAGCCCGGAGTCTGGTATTTGTGCCCGATATGGCGATAGGCTCGCCCCCTATCACATCTGGAACGGAACTAAGCTCGGCGAAACGTGGGTGTACTAGTTCGCTAGTGCGCCTCTGCCTACCCCTTCGGGGATCCAGGCGTGAGCTTATGTTATGTTATGTTATTGTTCTTTATTTCTGGCGGTATCCCGGCCTAATGCCAGGGTCCGCCTTCCTACTAAAACGCTTCCAATAATATAAATAAATAGAAATAACACCCAACAGTCACATACATAAACCTGGACCCACCTGACCACACCCACGTGTCTTGTGTCGTGGAAATCAGAAACTACGAGAGAATTTCGGTCTCTCAACACCCAGACCCGAAATAAATATCTGGACATTACACAAACATTTGTCTCAGTGCGGGAATCGAATCGAACCCCCAGCCAATCGTTTCACAGCTAGCCACTGCGCCACGGAGACAGGCAAATTCAATGAATGGAGATAAATGAAGACTTAGTACAATTGCGCGATTGTCTGTATGTTTGCACGACGCTCATTGTATCTAGACAGCATGTTTACTTGTCTAATGTTTATTTATTTTACAAAGCATGTCATTCTAACAATGTACACAAGAGGTGACAGGTTACTCGTATTTTTGATACTTTATATAAACTCACAAAAATTTATTTGATTGACTTTAGTAAATACTACGCCAATTCGTGGAAAAACGCGAGACAAGAATCAAGGGACACAATAGGACGTTATTTTAAAAATACCACGTGTCTTTTCTCTTGCTTCAAGTTTCTGAAGGGCTGACCAAATTGACATTCAATTGACAGAGCATAGGTTTGGCAACTTGAACTTGAAACTGTGAACGAGGTATCACAACTTGTATATATTGGAAGCCATTTATCGACCGACTTCCAAAATGGAGAAGGTCCTCAAGTCGTTTGTATTTTTTTATGTACGCGATATCTCCGCCAAATGTGGAGCGATTTTCAAAATTCTTTTTTTATTCGATAGAACTGACTTCAAGGGTGGTCCCATATACATTTGGTTACGATCGCATTTGAAGTTGGTTGGTCTGTTATGTTTGAAACTTGAAATTATTTTAAAACAAGAACTTCAGTGTTTTAATCGTATGAGTCTAGGTATCGTTATAATCTACAATATGGCGTCAGAATATGTTACTGACCATGTCTACTGTGTGGATCTACTTATAAATGTTTCAGAAAGCAAAAGCAGTAGACCGGTACTTACAGCGCTTGTTCCTTTTCTACCATTCGATTATTTCTAATAATAACTACATCCAACAGTCACAAACATAGTCCTAATCCCACATTAGGTGTAACCTGTATCGTGGCCCCGTGGGTATCAGAAACTACTAGAGACTTTCGGTCTCACAACACCCAGACCCGAAACAAATATCTGTGGGCCACACAGACATTTGTCTTGGTGCGGGAATCGAACCCGCGAACTCACGTTTACAATCGGCTACTCGCCCGCTGCGCCACGGAGGCTGTAAATACAAACTATTGTCTCGGTGCGGGAACCGTCAAGTTTTAATGCTCGAAACTTGTCTAATTTATAGAAGTTGTTACAAGAAGTGAGAAAACAAACTCCAACAAACGTTTTCAAAGAAAACCTCGCCTTATAAAACTAGTATTTCGCAAAGCGTCGCATGTCACGTCAAATCGAAGCTTTGACTCCTGATGCAACGACCATATGGCATCCAATTATGGTCACAAGAGACCAACTGGCCGGCCTGTCACGACGCGAGCCTTATTCAGAAAAATAGCTGCTTAACGTTCTAATTTTGTATGAGATTTAACTTGTATGTTATCCAATACGTTTTGATTTCTCTTCACTTTATGTAACTGTATTGACTAGCTAGAATCTTCTAAGCCTAGAGTTGACGTTTATGTGTATGTATTTACTATTTGAACGCTTTAAGATTATGTTTAGACTTTGAAACATACTTAATTACAACTTATTTATTTAAAAAAACTTTTATTCTAACGAAAAATGATGTAACAACAATTAAGCATAAAGTTAGATTTAAATATTCCAACTTTTCGACCGCAAAGTTTATTAAGTAAGTTCTAAAGAATAAACAAATACATTTTGATGCAATTATGAGTCATATTTAAGCTGATTGAATGTGCGAAAGTAAGTATTACATCAGAGTTCCTTGGATCAGCGTTCAGCAGCCAACACTGACAGATGTTTACTATCATAAACATAACATGTTACTTTATTACGAATACAAAATGCAATAACCTCCATTTTCTTAAATCAGAGATACGTAAATATTATATAGGTGGAGTTCGGAGATAGACTTCGGCTATTATATGGAGAACAAGCTGACCAGCGCAACTTCGTCTGTGTCACAAATGCGTAACACGCGCATACAACGGAAGCTCTCAAAATAATACATTTTCCGCATTTTTGCAACATTTTACAGTGATGCTCCGCTTATATCGGTGATAGCGTGATAAAGCCTATATAGCTTTTCTGGATAAATTAACTATCAACACTAAAATAATTTTTCAATTCGAACCAGTAGTAGGGGTGGATAAAAAATAAAGTACCGCATTTGAGTCCCTAGGGTCCAGGGTAGCCTCATACCAAATTTCATCAAAATCTATTTGGTAGTTTTTGCGTGAAAGGGTAACAAACATACATACATACATATTTACACACACCTACACATACACACACAAACTTCGCATTTATAATATTAGTATGATTCTAAAGATAAGAAATAGTAATAATAATGATGTAAGGAATCATGATATGATTTTTTAGAAAGCAAAATTGAATATTTTAATTTTTTGTGTTACAGTAGTGGAAACCCAAACTATTAGATTATTTAGGGCCACTTGCAGCTTCGCGATAAATCTTGATTTAAAGATAAGAGTCAGCTGTAGGATAAATCGAGATAAGGTGTAACTCTATATTAGTAATAGCGCTGCATGTCGCCCTTATTTATTCAGTAGTGGTTGCCTGGAAGAGATTGCTTTTAGCAATAAAACCGCCACTTGTGATTTAGTTTTTTTATGATGTTTAGTGTTACCTGTTTTTGTGTGTAGTTCGACAATAATGAGATCTATATATCTTATTCTTATCAACAAAACTATGATTAAGTACTAGAGTCTAAGACCCCTTCATTTAAACAATTATACAAAATGTAGGAACCAGAAGGACTAAGAATACAGAGGCGATATTGCGATATTCTTTATTTTGCTAATGTTGCACCACCAGCCTTACGCTCAGAAAAATAAACTTTCACTGTGGAAAAGTTTCATTCCATAACAAGTTTTCAGAGCGATACTGTAACCGAATTTATCTAAAGCTTAGATTGCTGAACACCCAAAATTTTTTTCCACGTATCAATAAATCAACACATTTGTGACACATATAAAAAATACACGCATTTCGCTGATATTCATTTATTTCTCCATACTTATGACACTTAAGACCCTAGTCTTCGGACATCATTTCTGATCCATCATTCAAAACATATCTCTCAACAAACTCTTCACAAACCTCCACCTGTGTTTCTCTATAAGTCTTGAAATTACGTGCATAAGCAATCACTGGTCCTGATCTATCCTCAAGATAATTTTTCGTAAAGGTATCAGGATCGTCGTATGTCTTCTCGGCTGTCTTTGGATCCATCAGCACGAAAGGGAAAATAACTATAGCTTCTACTATAGCAAACATTCGTCCTCTTTCGCACCAGTCTAAAAACTCTTGCTTGTCGTAACCTAAACGTGTAATTCTAGCTTTTGTAGCATTATCTAAGGAGTCACAAAAGGTTTTATAGTAATGACGAAACACAGTTCCTTCGTATGTCTCACGGAAACTTCTAGAAGTAGTCAGGTATAAAAATATCATCAAGTCGAATGTCGGCGGACCATATCTTGAACATTGGAAGTCAACTAACACAGCGTTCACTGGAGCTCCATTCTCATACTTGAACATGATATTATTCATCCATAGATCTTTATGAACAAGAACATTGACTGTATCTTCGTAGTCTCTAAGACTATCACAAGCTTCTATAAACAGACTAAAAACTTTCTCTAAGTCAGGGCTTCTGTATTTTGTAGAAAAATTTGCTAACAAGTTTTTCATGACTTCGGCGGATTGTCTTAGCCACAGCGACTCCTTCAGCGTCACCTCTATCATTACATCGCCGTGTTCATGCATTAAATTGTATGCCACACCGTCAACGCACTTCTTTGTCTCGTAGTTGGCGTATGCTGCGTGAAAGCGAGCGAGGGTTGTAACCGTCACCAGGACGTGAGCCAAGTCTAGAGTGTCTAGATAGTGTCGAGTCGCGTACCCCTGCACAGCCAGGTCGGGCAACACTAGTAATGTATCCGTATAAATGTATGCCTTTAGTAGACATGGATTTGAATCTGGAAAAAATGCATGAATCTTTAATTTCTTTAAATTCCATAGACAATTTTACAGATGCAGAATTCACGTTATAAGTTTGATCTATTTAAAAATGTAAAGTAGCTTATAACGTGAAACATAATTATAACTAGAACTCTATAAAAGAAAGAACTGACCAGAGTTTTTGTATTTTACATATATACCTCTACATTAGAGAATGAGGCGGGTTCAGCTCAAGCTTTTGACTTCTTCTACTCCCAAAATTTAATCATTGTACATACCTAATCCTTCAAATTCTTCGATCAACGAAAACACGAGGTTTTCCCTTTTATTAAAAAAATTATCTGTGATAAAATCCGCCTTTGGTTTATTGTTTATAGGCACTTGCTTTATAAAGATGTGCACTGTGGCTGGGTCTCCACTCTCCTCTGCCTCCACGTGTAGAGCTCCCTTCATGTGGTCTCCCATGAACCCTGCGATGCCGTCAGACGCCGACTTGAACTCACTCCTCACTAGTTTCCATTGGTTGTTGCCAAGGGCCTTCCTAATTATTACACCTACTTGTTGATCACTCAAAATGTCTTCGCGAGAGTACGTCTTAAGAGATTCGCCGACCATCTTTCTAACAAATTGCAATACAAATGTATTACAACAGCTCGAATCCTTTCTCTTATATTGTGCTTTATCTTGTTTGAATAGAATATTTTTGTTATTTTGCCTGTGCTTCCTCACTAACGTCTAAAGTGACGAGCGTGTAAATGTAATAATGTAATGTGTAAATGTATGTAAACGCTTGATAAATATACAATGGTCTGATTTTGGCGTAAAATTGTTTGATGATGCTTAAGTAGATTTATTAATTATGTCTTCTTTACTATTTACCTTGGTGAATCAAACCATTTTATTTTATTTTTTGTAGGTAAGTAGGTGTTTGTAATAATGGATAGTACTAAGAAATTGCAGAAGTTATTATTCAATCTGCGATAGTAACAAAAGTCAACATTGTAAACAAAAATACAAACTTGATATGCGCAATGTACTAAGTAAGTTAGTACCTGTAAATATAGCAGATTAGCCATGTACTTCCGTTTTTTTGTGATTCTCATAAAGAGACATTCTTCTTCAGCCACAAGAGATCCACTCCTGGACATAGGCCTCCGCCAAAGATTTCGATTTCGACCTATTGGAAGCGGCCTGCAAGCGCAGCGTTGGACGTCCACCTGCTTGATGGACAGACGACCTGATACAGAGACATTAGATGGAAAAAAATCCGTAAGCTGAAAGCACATAAAAATAATACTTCTTTCTTTCTACCTGCCCTTATCCCACCTTATGTGGGGTCGGCGCAACACACTTTTTCAAGCATGTTACAGAGTGGATTTGGCTTAGTTTTTACGACCGGCCGCCTGCCTGACGTCAATCCCCTCTGAGGGCTCCAGTCCTGGGAAAATTAAATAATACTATCTACATAAAAATAATACTATCTATCTCTATTCACCCCTTTGGTTATTAGGTTCTTTAACCGCTTCAGAGAATCAACAATTTGTATTTAAAGGCACAAACCTATATTCGTAGATATCATATTAAAATATACGCTGCGTGAAAATAACGCTAGTGTGCAATACAAAATTTGTTCGCCATTTAAATGTTAACTTCATAACACAATGAAGGTACATTTCCAAAGTCGATAGACAAACAGTGTCCTCAGATATGTAATGTTTGCCCAGAACTTTGTATGTCAAATCAATGTGTGATTATTCTGATAAGTGAATTCCAGCATGTTGGGAGCCGGCAGGTCGCTGACAGCAAACGCGGTGCAAAGTCGTATATACTCTGTACTGCGGGTTTAGACAAGTGGCTTATGCGCTAGTCGAATAGAAAAGTAAATGTATGGGGATGACATAAGAGAACTCCGCATGCAGCGTACTCTTATGTCATTCCCATACATTTATTATTCTATTCGACTAGCGCATAAGCCACTCGTCTAAGCCCACAGAATAGAAAAGGGAGATACTTGCGTCCTTCGATTATTCTATTAAACTTATTATTATTTATTATTCTATTAAATTTGCTCAAGTTCCGTCCGGTTTTGTCGATGTGCTCTAGTTATAATGATGATGATGATGATGATGATCTTGTAAAAGTAATGCTTATGGAAAAATAAATAAATAATCGTCTGTCAAATAATTGGACCAGTTTAAATTATATAAGGCAAAAAAAATAACTATCAGATGCTTTTGAAATGTACACAATATTTATTCTTTTATTAATATTTAGACTTTATCTAAAACTCAAACACCTGAATAATTGTTGACGTAAAAATTAAAAAAGATAAAAAATAATACTTAATATTAAAAATGTAATAGTGGAAACTCACATGGTGTCAGCTTATTAAAATCAGGGGTGATGTGTACGGGGCACTGTGCAGGCGCCGCGCAGTACCGCGCAGCACCGCGGGACGCTCAGGAACCGGAGCGTAGCAAAAGTGGTAAGTAAGTACTGCGTCAGTAGGCTAACGACTTGCGCACTTAAATTAGTAACAGTGGGGTATCCAATTTGCAATAGTAGGTAAACACTTCATATTTTGATTTATTTATATCAAAAATGCGTAATACTCAGTTTCACGGACTTTTTTTTTTACTCTATGTATAATGTAACCTAATATTATAAACACGCCTGTATCCCTGAAGGGGTCAGCAGAGGCGCACTAGCTAACTAGTACGTAATATAAATATAAATAATACATGATAGGGGGCGCGCCTATCGCCCTATCGGGCACAAATTCCAGACTCCGGGCTGATATGGAAAATGCAATATCACTTTGCACGAGCCGGGGATCGAACCCGAGACCTCAGGTAGTCGGTAATCGTACCGAAATACAACCACGCCACCGAGGCAGTCTATGTATAATTCGTAATTCGTATTAAGTCTATGTATAATGTATAATTAAATATAAATTCGGTCCATAAATATGTGGCGGAGATAAAACGTAGGTACAGACAAATTGAGCACGTCCTTTTTTGAAGTCAGTCGAAAATGAATTTAGCGCAGCTGACGAGTTCTAAGTTCTAGGCTAGCGAGAGGGGGCCGGTTCAATTTCAGCACCGTCACACGTAGATAAACGTTTGTGATCCGTAGATATTTAGTCTAGGTGTTGCGAGGCCGTAAGACCTTGTCGCCTCCTTGGTCTAGTGGCAGTATGTATGAGCTGTGGACCGGGAGGTCCTGGGTTCGATTTCCAGGTCGAACAGAGCAAATCTTCTAATTTAATTTGCCCGGGACTGGATCCCTCAGAGGGGATTGACGTCAGGCAGGCGGCCGGTCGTAAAAACTAAGGCAAATCGTGCTTTATATTGCGTCGACCCCACGTTATGGTGGTGATAAGGGCAGGTAGAAAAAAAGCTGTGAGACTGTAAGAACCTTATTGTTCTTGATTCTCACGAAACAGCTTGTGCCTACTATGGCAGTTGGGTGCATTAACTAAAACCAGTAGCGAGGCAAGAGCTAAATTTAATGTGGATAAATTATATTTCGAGCATAGGAGACGATATCTCAAGCGATATCGAAGCAATGATAGCTCAGTTGGGAATGAACTGCCGAGACGAGTGTCGGTGGTTCGGGACCAACCTCAAAATGGAGCATACACACCTTTGACTTATCTATGTTAAGTGTATTTTCTTTTTGATTTATCGCTTGTTATAACAGTAAAGGAAAACATCGTGATGAAACCCGCATGCCTGAGTATTTATCCACAAGAATTTCAAGAGTATGTGAAGTCTACCAACTCGCATTAGGCCAGCGTGGAAAACTAAGACCTAACCCCTCTCATTAGTAGAGGAGGCCCGTGTCCAACAATGGGACAGTAATATTACAGGGCTAATATTTTTTTTTTTAATTACTGCCTGCCTCGCCACTGCCTCGGTGGCGTAGTTGTATTTCGCTATGACTACGGTCGTGAGGTCTCGGGTTCGATCCCCGGGTCGGGCAAAGTGATATTGGATTTTTTAATATCAGCCCGGAGTCTGGAATTTGTGCCCGATATGGCGATAGGCTCGCCCCTATCACAGCTGGGACGAAACTAAGCTCGGCGAAACGTGGGTGTTCTAGTTCGCAAGTGCGCCTCTGCCTACCCCTTCGGGGATACAGGCGTGAGCTTATATTATGTTATGTTTATTAAAAACTATATTTCACGAGGCCCCCTGGTAGTAATGGTCCAATCTTGTTTCGTTTTTTTGTCGTTACAATTGTACAAAGCGCGAGGCCCTTCGGATCTCGAGACCGATGGCCCACGTCTTACGCCGCCTTTGTCTAACACAATATCTGAACATTTAGGGCCTTAGGGGAGAGCAGGTAGGATTCGTACAGTTTTTACTCCAAGTCCCATAAAATAAAAACTTATTGGTCTTTCAAGATAGTTTCAATGCTAACATAATACCTGTATTTTTTTTTTTTTTTTTTTTTTTTTATAGCAGAGACTGGCAAACGAACAGATAGGTCACCTGATGGTAAGTGATCTCCACCGCCCATAGACACCCAAGACACAATAAGAATCATGGGTGCGTTGCCAACCTAAAAAGAGGATATGGAAGGGGACGGAATAGGGATTGGGAAAGATGGGGGGGGGGGAATGGGCCACCGGAAATCTCACTCACCGAACGAAACGCGACAGCAAGCTGCCACTTTACGTCGGTTTCCTGTGAGACAGTGGTATCTAACCGGTCGAGCCGGCCCATTCGTGCTGTAGACGTTACTGTCTACAGCGTGGCTCTACCACTCATAAATTTAGCTTAAATCATGTTATAGTTCAGGATTAACACAAATCAATTTGGCATTGATATTCAAGCTTTTACAGAAAATGAAAAATGTACGAAAGCACCCCGCAGGCGGGGTAGCTTCGTACATAGTGGGGAGCCTACGTACACGATGATTATAAATATATTTTTTGCAAAAAATATATGTTTAATGAGATCAAAAGAGCATCAGTTTCAAGTAATAAGTAACAATACTGTTATTTAGCAAATTATTCATTGTAAAAGTTTAACATTTGTCATAAAATCTTCTTATGTTCCTAATGAAACCAATCAACACTATAGAAAGAATCTTAAGGGCTAACAAATCGAAATCTTTACGAGGTCTATCTACTATTGAATATTGAACAAAGATCTTTGTCGAAGCTATAGATATTAGCAGTTCTTGTTGTTAAAGCAGTTTATAGTAAGCTATCTAATATAATGTTTGTACCTATATTATGCTGAAGTTAACAAATTGATACTATGCTTTGTATATGGTCTAGCGGTGATAACTTAGGAAACGTACCCATTATCCGTTATCATTACCCATTTTTTACCATATCGCCGAGCTTAGTTCCGTCCCAGATGTGATAGGGGGCGAGCCTATCGCCATATCGGGCACAAATTCTAGACTCCGGGCTGATATGGAAAAATCCAATATCGCTTTGCCCGACCCGGGGATCGAACCCGAGACCTCAGAACCGTAGTCGTACCGAAGTACCACCACGCGACGGAGGCAGTCAGGTAGTGGACTAAGACCTAACCCCTCTTATTAGTAGAGTAGGTCCGTACCCAGCAGTGGGACAGTATATAATACAGGGCTGATGATGATGTATATAGTCTACATAAACACATGCGGGGTACATTCGTACAGTACGAATGTACCCCACTTATAACTGTACGAATGCACCCCAACACATAAAATCAATAAATTAATTTAAAACAAAAATACCCATTATAAGTAATCCAAATTTGATGTTTATATTGTAAAATAAGACATTGTGCACATACAATAATAAAATATATTAAATATTCGGGGCAAAGCTTGCTCTTACAACGACATTTAAATGTAAGTCCAAAAATTACTTACACCGAGCGAAAACACCTAATGGCTCGTTTCGGCAAAAGCAGCAGCCGCATTGCCCTGCCTCCCCGCGGTACGGCTATGCGTATGAGCAGGACTTATGGACACAAATACAAACGCTTCGACGTGTTTAGTTTAAAAGATATGACTACTGTACGAATGCTCCCGCTGTACGAATGCTACCTGCTTTCCCCTACTTATAAAAACAGTTTAACTGAGCAAATGGTAAAGAATAGCCTGTCCCTTTTATTTTCAAACAATGTAACACAAGGAAAGAGTGACAGCCTATTTTTAGTCATTTGCTCAGCTAAACTGTTTTTATAAATAAAGCCCTTAGTGTGTGATCACCCTTATTAGCTACGTCACAAAAGTTTGTTGAACACGACAAGTCAATACTGGCAGTGATTTACAAGATGTTAAATAAAACATGCAAATATTACTGTTACAATTTTAGACATTATCATGATGTCCTCCAAAATAATTAGCTTTGTTGTTGTACGAGTACATACATCATCGGTGGAGACGAGTGTTTATTGCGCACTTCTTTCGACTAGTAGCCTGATTCGTGTATAAACAACCTATCATATGAGTGAAGGTCAAATATCGCAAACGAAACGCAAAAGCAATCTTCCGCTTCACGTAGCTTTGGTTTTCTTTGAGATATGTGTTAACTAGACGTAGTCACTAGTCTGCCTATTCTTACATACATACATACATAAGCTCACGCCTGTATCCCTGAAGGGGTAGGCAAAGGCGCACTAGCCAACTAGAACATCCACATTTCGCCGAGCTTAGTTCCGTCCCAGATGTGATAGGGGGCGAGCCTATTCTTACTCTTGGCAAAATTGTTTGAATATAGCTTTACCACATGACTGTACCTTTAACTTTAGCCCGCGCCTGGAGGGAAACGTAACAGTTATCTAAGTCAGGGTTTCCTGAGCGAATAACGCCCAGGACTCACCTAGAACGACCTTATCTCTTGATTAGGGCTATTATAAATGTTTAAATGTTGACCGGAATATTTAGCCAAAAAAAAATAAACAACTCGGTGTTGAGTGATGGTGGGGAAAAGTATTTTTTACTTACAGTTTTACTGCTACGCCTAGGGGGGTAGCGATGTAATAGCGGAGGCAGTGGCGGATTTCCCTTAAGGCTGACTAGGCCCAGGGCGGCTAGTACCTTTATATTAGAGGTGGCCAAATACGAAATGATAAATCGAACCTAGAATCTCCAGATGGTTCAGAGGTGATATGTGCTGTCACAAGAAGGCGAACGGTGGACAAACATACATAAAAATATATAATGTGTATAATCATCATCATCGGCCATAGGACGTCCACTGCTGAACATAAGCCTCCCCCAAAGATTTCCAGATCGACCTGTTGGAAGCGGCCTGCATCCAGCAAGCGGACCGGCAAGCGCAGCGTAGGACGTCCACCTACAAGGTGGACCGAAGACCTGATAAAAGTCGCAGGAATGTGTATAATATATACAGCTTAATTGAGCCACTCCTATTTTGAAGTCGATTAAAAATAAGATTCGAAAGGGCGGCAGCTAATACTGGGCCTTTTTGCAGACGGCAAAATGAGCAGATAAGTCAAGTAAAATGATAAGTGACAATAATAATAATAATATATAATATTAGCCCTGTAATATTACTGTCCCACTACTGGGCACGGGCCTCCTCTACTAATGAGAGGGGTTAGACCTTAGTCTATCACGCTGGCCTAATGCGGGTTGGTAGACTTCACATAGCTTCGAAATTCTTGTAAAGAAATTCTCGAGTATGCAGGTTTCCTCACGATGTTTTCCTTCACCGTTATAGCAACCGATATTTCACAATGAAAATACACTTACCATAGAAAAGTCAGAGGTGATGCTCCATGTTGGGATTGGTCTCGAACCTCCGACACTTGTCTCGAAAGTCCGTACCATTCTCAACTGAGCTATCGCTGATTTGTGCAAGTGACAATACCCAACCAAAAAAAAACATGAGTGCGATGCCAACCTGAAATAGGGATTAAGAAAGAGGGAGGGGTTAGAGAGATGCGAGTTGAACACCGGGACAAGTAGCTTACTGACCGGGACACGGAGACACAAGGCCCCATACCGGGACCTATGGCAGCCCTACCCTTGATGTACCTACTTGATGTAAGATGTGATTTTTTTGAGTTGTTAAGTAGGCCGGTACACACATTTCGGAGGGTCGGCTGCTTGCAACGAATCAGTCTGAAAATGTTTGGGCGAGGACTGTGTTCAGGAGTGAACAACCTGTGGGCCTGTGGCTGATGAAGATGATATTCTACCAGACAGTGGTATCGATGCAATCAAGCAGGCCGATTCCTGCTCTAAACATAGGGCCTTACTTAAAAAAACATTTTCGCTCATCTTTTCGCTAAGAATAGCCTGTAACTTTTTTCCTTGCGTTAAATTGTTCAAAAATGAAAGGGGCAACCTATGGTTAAAGACAGGCAGCGCTTAGATATTTTTATAACGGGAAATATGGTTCAGACTGTGTCTCTTATAGTTGCTAGGACACCCACGACGTAATACTTATCTTTTTCTGAGGTCAGTGACTCACTCGGTGTGTAACTCTTGGGAGTATGTATTCAGTACACTTTATTTTTAAAGATATTTTTTACATTTTTAAATATATGCTATACATTTAAAAATATAAAAATATTCCCCTCCGATAGCGAGGCTCGGGACCCAAGCCACCGGCGGTTAGGACCCCAGAGTGAGGAACCTCCTCACAATTCGTGCCGTATCCAGTAATACTGCCTTCTGCATCTGGCTCTTGACCCATACACCAACCGAGAGCCTCTTGAGGTGTTGGTCGAGGCTCAGTGGTATTAAACCATGGGCAGAAATGACTATCGGAACAATGATTGTTGAATCCACATCCCACATGCGAGTAACCTCATGTGCCAGGTCTAAATATTTCGAAATTTTGTCTTTTTCGGCTTTCACAAGGTTCTCATCATGCGGAATCGTGACATCAACAAGCATCGCCCGGCGCGTCAATCGATCTACTACCACAATATCAGGCTTATTGGCCATAATAGTCCTGTCTGTGATAACAGATCGATCCCAATAGAGCGTTGCATGACTATTTTCGAGAACTGGTTGAGGGACATATTGATAATAAGGCACCTCAGAAGTCACAAGGCAATATCGAAGAGCAAGTTGCTGGTGTAGGATCTTGGCTACAAGGTTACGTCTATGCAAATACTCGCCGTTAGCAAGATACGAACAACCGGAAATAACATGCCTGATGGATTCTCCGGGACGGTGGCATGCTCGACAAATGTCGACCGTACCGTCCTTCATGATGTATTTCCTATAGTTGTTCGTCTTGATAACTTCGTCCATAATTGCAAAGACAAAACCCTCGGTCTCCCCAAAAAGGTTACCGAAACGTAGCCAAGCCACTGAGGCGGTCGGATCTACATCTGGCCCATGAAGGGCACGGTAGAACCGCCCATGTAGCTCTTTGCCCTTCCATATCTCCCTGCGCTCCCTAGTGCCCAATACAACAGGCCTCCGCCAATTCCCGTTCGCCAAGGAGAGCGGAGTGAATCCTTTGTCCACCATAACTACAACCTTATGCATATCCACATCACTGTGAAGGAAATAATCCCTGAGATTGCACATCTCGCGGTTATGGAGGTCCTTAGCGTTAAGTAAGCCTCGGCCCCCACATCTCCGCGGGATATACAATCTCATCACCGATGATCGTGGATGATGCATACGATGTGCAGTCATTAGGGTTCGGACCTTTCGATCCAGGGCATCTAACTCAGTCTGAGTCCATCTGAGTACGCCAAAGGTGTACATGAGTACAGGCATAACCCAACCGTTGAAAGCACGGATCTTGTTCCCACCTGATAAAAGACTATTAAGTACTTTTGTCAGGCGACTGAAAAAACGTACTTTCACCGATTGTTTTACGTCTGCCACCATTATACCTAAAGCCTCGGGCATACCCAGATATTTATAAGTTTCCGTTTCGGAGAGGGACCTGAGCCGTATAGTCTCTGAGAGCGATATGTCATCAGAGACTATAGATTCCCCACGTGCCACATGGATAACCGCACACTTATCCACACCAAATTCCATATTGATTGAGTTGCTAAAATTTTCAGTTAATTTTAACAAATCAATCAATTCAGATTTTTTTGATGCAAATAACTTGAGATCATCCATGTAGAGCAAGTGAGATATAGGCTGACTCCCTCTGCGTAAACGGTATCCTAACCCTGAATGCAGCAAAAGAGTGCTGAGAGGGTTCAGGGCTAGGCAAAACCATAAAGGGCTCAAACTGTCACCCTGGAATATACCCCGCTCAATCCTAATCGGCTCATCACAATCACCTGGACCCGCACCACCTGGATACCTAAGGACAGTGGTCCACCGCCTCATACATGCCGCAAGAAAGGCACATAAATTTGTATCAATTTTATACAAATTTAGTACCCTCATGAGCCAAGTATGAGGCACCGAATCATAGGCCTTTTTATAATCGATCCAGGCAGCAGATAAGTTCCTACGATTATGACGAGCTTGTTGACAAATAGTCATGTCAATGAGAAGGAGTTCCTTTGTACCACGAGACCCTGTCTTACACCCAGTTTGGCCGGGAAAAAGAATATTAAATGTGGTGATGTGTTCTGTAATTTTGTGTCTAATTATTGAGGTCAAAAGTTTATATAGTGTGGGAAGGCATGTAATTGGCCTATAATTTTTTGGGTCTGTGGTACTTCCAGATTTATAGAGGAGGTGTGTAACACCTGTTGTCATAAATGTTGGCAACGATCCCATACAAAGAGCTTCCCGGAATTGTGCTGCCAAACGAGCATGAGAGCTTGGAAACCATTTCAACCAGAAGTTATGCAGTCCGTCCGGGCCGGGAGATTTCCAATTATGGGCCGGACGAATTGCTTTGAGGATATCTTCTGGTCTGATTGAAATGGCTTCCATAGCCGGTATTTCCTCACATGCTCGTTCAACAACACTAAACCAGGTGCCTTCAGTATGAGAGACTGGCGACGACCAGATACTGGACCAATATGCGTGCATACTGCGCACATCTGGCAGCCGCCCATCTCCCACACCTTGTTGAGTACGTTCCCAACACCTATAAACCCTCTTTTGGTCACTTTGAAAAGCGCGATTCTGCTGAAATCTATCCCACCGAGTCCTATAGCGACGAATACGGCTCGCCCACGCATAAACTTTCTGCTTCAGGTAGTCTATGCGTTCTGTGACACAGAGCCTGTAATTTCGAGGCCTGATATTAGTCCCAGAAAAGGCCTGCGTCACAAAACGCATGACTCTCGGCCTGGTATTGCCATCCCTGAAGCAGATTAGCTTGCCGATGAGAGTTCGAGCCTTGTCAATACGGTCCTCGATCCTACGCTGCCAAGCGGGTACAATCGCCGCATCTCGTGTGGTTCCATTTCCGTTTGGGAATTTCACATTAGCCACACGACACGCTGCGACTGCCGCGCAGTATAGGATCGAATGCGTGTCAACAAGGTCCCGACTGGACTCCAAATACGTAGGTAACATGGAGTCCAATGCTCCCACCAGTGCTAAATTCCGTCTATGCGTTGGCAAGCGCGGCACTCGCGGTCTACAGGTGGTTGGTACAGATTTGAATTGCAAAATTGCACCCTCCAAAGTCCTTCTCAAATGCTCTTCATCTTGGGAACTTACAGAGTTATCCAAGTTTACCACCATCACGTCCTCAACGTCATGAGCGATAGGGGAAGCCGCTCGTTGAGTAGCTTCCGACGCGACGGCATCTTGAACAACATGTAAGTCTGCACGCAACCGGTCAAGCACTCCATCATCCAACAACTTACGCCGCTGAATGTAGCGCACTTGATCCGACAATCGCTGTGCTGACACATTGGTGTCTGGTTCCAAAGCCTGAAACAGAGACAGCATCCTAGATCGATACGCCGTGAGGTTAGTTCCCCCCTCTGTTGCCCCATAGTAGGCCCGCATGACATTTTCATTAATATTTTTTGTCCATCTCATGCGGCGCACTACTCCACCGGTAGCGGGGACCATAGGCGGGACACTTGGCCCCACTGATCCCAAGCCCACCGGAGGAGGGGGTCGTCGTCCTCTTCGCCGCGCAGGTGTTGGTGGCGGCGGGGGCGACTGCAGCTCGTCGCGTAGGCTCGACGCGTCGTTACCCGGCGACGGCTCGAATACTTCCGAAGCCGACGCCCACGACGCGGAGCTCGACGAGCTGGAGGTAGATTTTAAACGTGCGCGTGTCCTGGCTCGTAACATCATCTTGGTAGTTAGGTCATTTCATTATTTCTTTTCTGATTACTGATTTTACGGTTCTTGTTAAATGTCACTGTCATTGTCATTGCACATATTTTACACATTTTGGGAATATAGATTGTTGTTTTTATAAAATATTGTTTAAATAGTATGGTTTTCGCGAAATACAACATATAAAAGTAAAATTGTAAATGAAATAGGTCTTAAAATAATATTTTGTAAATATTTTTTCTGCTTGTACCAGATTTTTTTTTTTTTTTTTTTTTTAATTTATTCATAGCCATGGATACAGAGTCCTTCAGCCGAATACATAGTGATATAACTAAAAACTATAATATATTATACAAATCAAAAAGATAAAAGTACATGTGGTTATTAAATTTGGTTTACAGTTTTACAAATAAACTTAAATAAAGGTATATAATACTTGGATTTAGACAATAAATCCTGAACGCGGCGGGGAACACTTTCAAGATTATTAGTATTATTGTCACTGTTTTTATCACTGTCATTTTGTTGTTCACATATGTCACTTGCCAACAACAGCCGTTCCAGTTTGAACGCAGAGCATCTCAAAATAATATGGTCCAAATCAGCATTTTCTTCCGGACAATACGAACATCGGCTATTTCTAATAATGTTGAGTCTGTTTAAGTGAGCAGGTGTTAAGCAGTGGCCCAGTCGCATGCGTGTCAAAGTGGTAATAAATTTTCTTTCATTATACTTAAAACTGTAATACCAGGGTTTCAACGGTAGCTTATCCTGTATTTCTGCATACCACTTCCCTTTTCTTTCAACAGTAATATTCCAGTATTCTTTCCATAACGATATATTATTAGTATTGAAGATGTTGTAGTAATCGGTGAATGGTAATTTTACTATTTCTGAATGGTCTTCATCATGTGCATTATGGGTGGCAGTGTCAACTGTTTCGTTACCATAAATACCACTATGTGAGGGAACCCACAAAAACTCTATGTTTACATTGGACATTCTTAATAACAGACTCTTAATGTTGTAAATTAAATAATTTAACTTAAATGATATATTTACATGTGATAATGCAGACAAGACACTCATTGAATCAGATACAATAAGAATATTATTTACATTATTTACATTAGAATTAACATATTTCAATGCACAATATATAGCATAACTTTCTGCTGTAAAAATGCTAGATTCAATGTCTATTTTAAAACATTTAGTTTGGCTTGTCTGTGGATCAAAGTATGCTGCTTTTACATAGTTATTTGTTTTAGACCCATCAGTATACAAGAAATAATAATCTTTTTTCTTATTCTTAAATTCTAAAAATTCCTCTTTACTATGTACATTATTTACAAATATATTAGACAAAGGGCTAATAATACTTTTATATGAATGTGTATACATGGGCCACATATTATGTTTCATTATGTTTTTAGAATTATTTTTTACATGTGCAAAAATTGTGGGAATTTCAGGTAAAGTTTTATTAATAAGTGAAGAAGCCGAGACAACAGTTGCAGGATTTATCTGAGGGATATCTGGATATGCAGAAAGTTTATTCATTAAAGGGCTGTTATTCAAGGATAACATCTTCAAATAGAATCTCTCAGCTAATTGCAACCTACGTAAAGCTAGTGGAGGTATACAAGTTTCAACCTCTAATGAATTTATTGGCGTAGAGCGCATTGCTCCACAAATAAGTCTCAATCCAATATTTTGTATAACATCTAATTTTTTAAGAAGGGTGCTATTGGCATTTATGTAAGCTAAATGACTATAGTCAAAGTGACTTCTGACAATACTTTTGTACAACATAGTCATAGTTTTTGGATCAACTCCCCAAAAAGTTCCTGCTAGATGTTTAAGTATATTAATTCCTTTAAAGGCATTCTTTGTTATATATTTTAAATGCTCATCAAATTTTAATTTATTATCAATTATGACACCTAAAAATTTATGCTGTGCTACTACAGGAATCTGATCATTGTTATAATTAATTTTAATGTTTGTTGGGGGCCCCTTACTGAATATTAAAACTGAGCTTTTTTCTGGACTAATATCTAATTTAAGTTTAATACTATAGTAATAGTACAATTGATTGAGTGCAGTATTTAAATTAGTCACTACTGTCTGTATGTTTTGATCAATGCTGTACAAAAGTAAGTCATCTGCAAATTGTAAGATATTAATATTACTAGTGTCAACATATTTCAGGATTTCAGAAGTATATAAATTATACAGAAGTGGTGATAAAGTGGCACCTTGCATTGTCCCTTTATTAACAAATGTAGGACCATGTAATTTATTATTGTATTTGACATACATTGTCCTGTTATTTAAAAATTGATAGAGCCATCTTAATGTTTTACTGGGTATACCAATATCATGTAATACTTGTATGAGCTCTTCTATATTTACATTGTCAAAAGCACCCTTGACATCCAAAAAAACACAGATCATGCTAGAGTGACTTAGTTTAGTACTTTTAATATCAGCTATTAAAGATACAAAGCTTTCAGAGCAACTTTTGCCTTTTCTAAATCCATACTGTGATGGAGGGATTAAATTATTAGACTCGGAAAAATAATCTAAACGCATCTTTAACATATTTTCAAAAAGTTTGCCTAAACAGGATGATAGTGAAATTGGTCTATATGAGGTTGCATTATTTATGGGTTTATTCGGTTTTAATATTGGGATCACACATTGAGTTTTCCAGGATATGGGTATCACTAATTCTTCCCATAGTTTATTAAAGATACTGAGTAATATAATTCTTGCATTTAAATGAAGTTTTTTTATTAACATGTAAGGTATGTCATCCAAGCCTGGTGTAGTGTCTTTCCTACTTTTTAAAGAAATATCCAACTCATCCATGCTAAAATTATTATTAAGAAAAGTATTCTCCTCACTCTCAGTAGCACTATTAAATAAACATGCCAACCTATCTAGATTTATTTGAGTGTTATCTGAAAAAATATTTAAAAAATCTGGTATCCATTCGTCATTAAAAATTTTATTCTGAGGATTGCTTCCTATTCTTTTGAATTTTTTTATGTAACTCCATATTCTAGACACAGGTGTGAATCTATTAAAACTACTGCACAAATTTCGCCAAGAATTAATATTTTCTTCTTTTAGAGTTCTCTTTTTAATGGCATCTAACTTTTTATAATTAATCCAATTGTCTGTAGTAGGCGACAAGTAGTACTTTTTTAATGCATCTTTTGATTTCTGTACTGCATCTTTACATCTTTCGTTCCACCAGGGTACTGGTTTTCTCCCAATAAATGTAGGTTTGTTTTGTTGTTTAGGTATTGTTTTGTCTCTAAGATTATTTAATATACTAATAAAGTTATTGTATAAGGAGAGTGAACTATCGTTGATTAAATCTAGTGAGGAAAAACACTTTTCAGATAAGTGGTAATATTCATCCCATTGTGCTTTATTATAAATATATTTATTTTTTATTTCAGATTCTACAACATACAAGGATGGTTGAACATTTATTTCAAGTAGTGTTGGAAGATGATAACTACCTAAAGCGTCATCATGCACAGACCAATTACATAAATCAGCAATGGATGAACTGATAAGGGTTACATCTATAGCAGAGGCTGTTCTGTTAGGATATGGCACAGTAGTTGGTGAACCATCATTCATAATGCACAAATCATACTCATCTATAATATCAAATAGACAAATTCCTCTATTATTGTTATAATGACATCCAAAAGCTAAATGGTGTGCATTAAAGTCACCCATAATTATGCATGGCTTCGGTATGTGATTTAATAAATTTTTCATCTTTGCAGAGTCAAATCTATTGCTAGGAGGACAATAGACACATAATAATGCTACAGGGCCAGATTTAGTTTCTATTGAAATACATATGTTTTGAATGGATTCATAAAAATTTGTATCAATTACACTGTATTTTAAGTTATGTTTCACCAAAATACCTACTCCATTGTGAGAATTTACAGAATTTTTATAGATAAAATTATAATTTGGAAAGTGTGGTATTCTAGAGTCAGTTTTCAACCAAGTTTCATTAAGTAGACATATGTCTACATTTTTTTCTTGTAACAAGTTTTGTAATAAGGATTTTTTACTGTGTAAACTTTGTATGTTAAATTGCATGATATACAAATATTTATCCATTATACTAAGTTTGATAAAAATATTTCTTTTATTTTCTTACTGGTAAGTGGAATATTTCCAGAACTATTCCCTAAAGTCACAAGAGACTTAACTATAGCCTTAATAATAATATCGTTATTAACTATTTCCTGTACACTTAGCTCATTAATTTTGTTATTATTTACATTACTTTTTGTGGGTAACATGGGAAAAGATTTATCATTATATGTAGGTGGGGTACTCACAACAGTGGCATACGAATTCTGTAAGTATTTGTTTTTCTTTTCTTCTATTTTCTTCTTTTTCACTGGGCAGTCTCTCGATACCGCTAAGTGATTACCTCCACAATTAATACATGTGATCTCCTCCACGTCACATTCCTTGTATGAGTGTTGTCCGGCACATGATGAACAATTTTGGGCTCCTCTGCAAATCTTAGCTGAATGGTTGAACTTTAAACATTTAAAACATTGTAGCAGGGGTGGAATGTACAGATTTATTTGGTATCGAAATAATTTAATATAAGCGTACTGGGGCAATATAGTTGAAGCAAATGTTACTATCACAGTACTCAAGGGTGTCAATATACCATTTACTTTTTTCATCATTCTCTTAATGGATATAACTTCAGAATCGCAACTAATATTTTTATAAATTTCTTCATTACTTATTTCTTTAGGAACAAATCTTAATACTCCAATTTTTTCAGTTAGGTATGATGGAATAAATGCTTTTAATTTATTTCTATGTAAAAAATCTTCCATTTTTAGAAAACTGTTTGCTGCTGCTGCTGTCTTAAAGGATACACCGATTTTTAGTGCATTCAGTCGGTGCACTCCAATTATGCCTTTTACATTGTCGCAGAACATATTTGTAAGGGTGATTGGGTTTTTGTTACCCACTTTTTCATTTTCTGTAGATTCAACATACACTATGTACTCGGAACTACTATTTTCCAAGAATAATCTTTTGTAATTTGGTTTGATAAAAATTTTATACTTTTCCTGATTTCCCGCCTTAACGCCGTCATTGGAAATCTTAATGTATTTCCTCTTCTTAGAGTCTCCGGGGTCCTCACCATCGCTGGGAGGACCCATTTTGCAATATAATATGTACAATCAAACTATTTATGAGATAAAAAACTAGTAAAATTAAATTAAAACTTGACTGCAAATTTAAAATCGCCGCCTCGGTTGACTTCCCGCCAAAAAGTCGCTTGTACCAGATGACGTTGAAGTGTTGCCGTTTTATTTTTATTTATGTATTTATTACATCGATATAATAATATACCTAGATGCACAGTTGACGCTCAGAAAGTGGGACAGCCAACGAGTGCTTAAAATGTAAGTAAGCACTTGTTGGCTGTCAGTCGGGCGCCGACCGTTCGTCTGTGAAGATGCCTAAATGCTCTGTGAAAGAGTGCAAAAATAACACTCTTACAAAGCGCAAAACACATGGGATTTCATATTTTAAGTAAGTATAATTCCCTTACTTGATTCTTAAAACCTTAATCATGTAAAATTAAGTATTAAACGTTTATAAATAATTAATTTAACGAATTCAGTTAATAAAATATTTTGTCCCTTTTGAAATCATGATTTGGAACAATGAAATATATGGAGTCGTTTTTTTTTTGGAAATATATTATATTTATTTTAAATTTATGATTTTTTTTATTAATTACAGATTTCCATGAAATGAAATAGTAAGAGATAAATGGCGTAAAATTATTTCCGAAGAAAGGTGAGAAGAAAATTTTAAACCCAATTACTCAAGTGTGGTTTGTTCAGACCATTTTGCCGATTCCGATGGATATTATACAGAAAAAGGGATTAGGAAAATTAAAAAGAATGCTGTACCAAAAATAAAGGTGATAAATTGTCATCAGCTACATTGTCCTTAACTAATGTTTACTATTTAATTTAACAATATGTATGCTGTTGGTGTACCTATAAATAAATAAATAAATAAATATTGCCACATTTATTGACTTTATTTTAGATTGTCGTAACTACAAGTTTAAATGAGGCAGGGTGCAGTACAAGTGTAATAGTTGAAAAATATTTGATACAGAATTCATCAATAGCAAGCATATACTAGGTACATACTGCCATGTAAAATTACTATTTAATAATTTGCGGCTAATTCTAATAAATGTTTTCAATCAAAGTGTGCAGATCATAAAAATTTGCCAACATGAACAAAGTTGAACATTCCGCTGTCAAATAATAATTTTAATGGTTCATTCTCGCGATTTTTCATTTTTTAATTTTTCATTTTTATCTTTGATTCTCGGATTGAGATCATTTATTGGAACCGGTCGTTAGGCATAATTACTACAACAGTAATTATGGCGTCATCATTTATTGGAAACATACACAAACATAAAAAGGCAGAACAAAAGTTTAAGAAAACGAAATGATAGTCTAAAAGAAATTATTAAGAATCTAAAGAGCAAAGGACGATCTTAGTGTGGGGCCAGGACTATGTATGTGACTGTTGGGTGTTATTTATTTATGAATCACGCTAAGGCAAAACAGTGCTTATTTCATATTCATAACTCATAAGCTTTGTTATCTTCTAAACATTTATACTCTATCTATCTCTTAATGTAAGTAAAATTATTATAGAGATATCGCCATTCTCATCTACATTGTACGCCACGTGGTCAAAATTTCTCATATATAAATACAAGAACTATTCGACTCCATTCAATCTTTGTCCAAGTGACTAGAATGTTTCTTTTAATAATGTCAAATTATTGTCAAATTCAAAAACGATTAGAAATTCAAAAATTTCGAATATAGGAACGTTTGAACATTCAATTTAAAAAGCTACTTTATGCCGCGTCTATAAGGTCATATTTGTGTTATTTTAATTAAATTTGTGATGTTTATTTGTTTTGTCTGTCGAGGACACTGTTTACAATGATATTTGTATGGAACTGTGCATCTAGGTATATTATTATATCGATGATTTATTATTATTATAATTTTATTATTATATATTTAATATCAAAACTCCTAAATAAATATTACGCGACCTGAGAATGTCTATTGATTTATAGAAGATAAGATGTCATTAAAGTAAACAAATGATAACAGATCGCACACTAGCGTTAGTTTCACGCAATGTGTCGAAACTTCGCTGAGAATGCCGCGCCACCAAAGTACCTCCTCGACGTCAACGACAGCCACGAAGCGAACTACCCGTGTTACCCTCAATCTTGGCCTAGGTAAGCTGGGTTCACCCCTCCAGTTTTTTAACTGTAATAAATCAACGAATTGGATATACTCAATAATATATTCTTGTTGTGTGTTTGGAAAAGATTATTTCAAGTAATTAGTTACTCAAGCGATTAAGCGCTCTTTTCACGTCAGTGCGATAGTGTACTAAATAAATAACTACATTTCATTTTTAATTATTTTAAGATAAAATGCAGTATAAAGCAATGCATCTGTTACTCTAAGAGTTCTATTAAAAGGAAGATGGTTGGCAAATTTCATAAGAAGTACTCTCTTGAAGACATTTTGAGTGAACACCAAGTAGATGTCATTATAAAGAAGGCCCTAGGCAATAACCAATGGAAGCTGGTGAGGAGCGAGATCAAGTCGGCGTCTGACGGCATCGCAGGGTTCATGGGAGAACACATGAAGGGAGCTCTACACGTGGAGGCAGAGGAGAGTGGAGACCCAGCCACAGTGCACATCTTTATAAAACAACTGCCGACTAACAACAAACCAAAGGCGGATTTCATTATAGAAAATTATTTGAATAAAAGGGAAAGCCTCGTGTTTTCGTTAGTTGAAGAATTTGAAGCATTTGGTGAGTTTTATTAAATTCTAGAAGAATAAAATCTAGTCTGAGATGAAGAGGTAAAAAGTATCCCCATAATTAGCAGGTCCATTCATACTTTATACATTATACTTATACGAATCGGCTTTATCATTCACATCCAATACGAGTTCCCAACTTCATTAGCTTATACTAGTATTTACTCCTTATTTTCGACCGACTTCAAAAAAGAGGAGGACCTCAATTCGTCTGTATTTTTTATGTATGTTATCTACGCGATATCTCCGCCAAATATGAACTGATTTTCAGGATTCTTTTTGTGTTCGATAGAGCTTACATATTTCAAGGGCGACCCATTTAATTTGGTCACGATCGGATAAGTTTTCAAGTGGGTCCGTTAAGTTTTTGACTTGTGATTATATTTTTCTAAATTATGAACATAGATATTTTATATCAATGGTCCGTAGGTAGGACCTATTTCATCATCTTTTCATGTATTATTTTTCAATGTAACATTCGGATAAACTTTTTTTCCAGATTCAAACCAGTATCTACCAAAGGCATACATTTATACGGATACATTACTAGTGTTACCCGATCTAACCGTCCAGGGGTACGCGACCCGACACTACCTACACACCCTGGACCTGGCTCACGTCCTTGTGACAGTCACAGCCCTCGCTCGCTTCCACGCAGCATACGCCAACTACGAGACAAAGAAGTGTGTGGACGGTGTCGCATACAATATAATGCATGAACACGGCGATATAATGACAGAGGCGACGTTAAAAGAGTCGCTTTGGCTGAGAAAAGCCGCCGAGCTCACGACAAATTTTTTAACAACTTTTTCTACAAAATACAAGAGCCTTGATATGGAGAAAGTTTTTAATTTATTTGTAGAAGCTTGTGACAGCCTCAGAGACTACGAGGACACAGTAAATGTTCTTGTTCATAAAGATCTTTGGATGAATAATATCATGTTCAAGTATGAGAATGGAGCTCCAGTGAACGCTGTGTTAGTTGACTTCCAAAGTTTAAGATACGGTCCGCCGGCCTTCGACTTAATGATCTTTTTGTACCTGACTACTTCTAGAAGTTTCCGCGAGACGTACGAAGGACAGGTGATTCGTCATTACTATAAAACTTTTTGTGATTCTTTAGATGATGCTACAAAAGCTAGAATTACACGTTTAGGTTACGACAAACAACAGTTCTTAGACTGGTGCGAAAGAAGCCGATTGTTTGCTATGGTAGGAGCTATAGTTATTTTTCCTTTCGTGTTGATGGACCCAAAGACAGCCGAGAAGAAGTACGACGATCCTGAGACCTTCGTCAAAAATGTGTTCGTCGACAGATCCGGTCCAGTAATTGCTTATGCACAGAAGTTCCAGACATATAGAGAAACACAAATCGAGGTTTGTGAAGAATTTATTGAGAAATACGTTTTAAAAGAGCAAAGTGAAAGTTAGATTTATCATGGTTATCTGAGGAATAATTTTGACAATTAACAATGATCCCTTAAGTAAAAAATGTAAGTTAAGCTCGGCGAAATGTGGGTGTTCTAGTTCGCTAATGCAACTCTGCCTACCCCTTCGGGGATACAGGTGTGAGCTTATGTATGTTAAATAAAAAAAATGAATCATTCGTCTTCAATATCATCATATTACATCGCCTTAATGACAGAAATTGAACTTCGCCGATATGAGCTTTGCGAGGCCCCATGACTTTTCCCGCAAAATATATTGTCACTTTTATCCCCTTAGGAGGGTGGCTGGCGCATAACGCCGACACATTAATAGTATCCCTGCACACATCGCATTGCTACTCGACGTGTGTTAGAACTTACAACTCGAAAACTAAAGATATAAGCACACGCCTGTACCCGTAAACTAAAGGGTACCTGGTAGGCAGAGCACCTACGTTGCTCACAGAGCTTTCAGTCTTTTCATAATATGTATATGAACCTATCGCCGTACCGCGCATTTATATAACGTGTGTCTTGCAAATTGACAAACTCAAAGACGTTAATGCTATTGTCCGATCTGGTATTTGAACCCAGGCCCACGCCTCTTTTTATGTGCTACATATGTTTTGCTCTGATGTCATATATTATACTCTGATAAACGTCAGGCTTACATCGCAAATCTATCCGCACCATTACCCTTAAGTGAAAAAAATGAAGCAAAAACATTTAGTATAATAGTTTATTTGAATAAAATACATTTCTCTACTACACTATGTTTATTACTAAAGATGTTAAAACCTTACTGGTGATACGCCAATCATAACATAATGTCGACTGGCTGAAGACTGCATATGATATCAAAACGTAAAGCACTCAATAAAATATTGACCGCTGCGATTTTTTCAACAGCCAGATAACTTTTATCTGAAAAATAATTTTAACGTTTACAGATCATCAGACAAAACAGCAAAATTATCCGTCAGAATAAAGTTATTACTTATTTGGCTTGATATATCGCCCCGTAATAGACAATATTTGAATCGGCGATTTAAATGCATTATTTTTGTACTTATCCAAACATGAACAGCAGAGTGCTTTTTAAGTAGGCTAAGAGCACTAAGGTACTTAATTGTGATTTGTTCTCACTTTTTTCATGATTTCTTTTTATAGCAGAGACTGACAAACGAGCAAAATGGGTCACCTATAGGCTATACCCCTAGTACGAGTTTATTTTGACAGTTCTCGATTCTCGAAATCGCCGATAGTTTGCATTTTGTCCATACATTCAACTAGCAGCACCACTTTGCGGAAACTACAACGAACTAATAAATGTATAGAGAAACTGTAAACTATCACCGATTTCGAGAATCGAGCAAAACTCGAACTAAGGGTACTGTTGGTAAGTGATTGACACCGCCCGTAGACACCCAAGACACGATAATCGAGGGTACGTTGCCAACCTAAAAGGAGGGAAATAGGGATTAGGGTAGGTGGAATTTTAGGCAACCGGAAATCTCACTCATCAACGAAACACGACAGCGAGCTGCAACTTTACGTCGGGTTTATGTGAAACAATGGTATCAAAACGGTCAAGCCGGCCCATTCGTGCTGTAGACGTAACTGTTTACAGTGTGCCTCTACCACTCAAAAAAACTTCTTGTATAACTATAATTTTAGTGGTATAATAATGATAATCACCACTACCACCGGTTTCCGTTATCGGGAGCTTCTCATTTACATTCAATATATGTGTTGAGTGACGTACCACCTTAGCAATAAATCTTTCGAAAAATATAAATAAAGCTTACTGGAAGATTCGTTTACAGTGGGAAGACTTAAACCCTGGTTCAAATATAATACATAAAATTTCATTGACTAATACCAAATTCATCTGCGGTTCGAAAACACGCCATCTATAGAGTGCGGGAACAACGCGACAGCAAAAACAACTTTGTATAAAATTATCAATATTGAGGAGCTTGTCAATCAGTCGGTCGTAATATGGAAAGTAGGGTTCTTTATCTACTTAAACTGTACGAAATTTGTACCTATTATTATCACTGTCTCACTGAAAATGAACATGAAATGATAGCTTGCTTTTGCGTTTAAAGCTGTTTAAGACTGGCACAACCTTCAACCGAGTTAAAAAAAAATGTTATGCTTGAGTCATTTATCTCATGTAAGACTCGCCGAGCGAGTGTAAGTGACACGTGGACTCGATGAGTAAAGAAAAATAAGAGGACCCGCCATAACTACGCAAAATAAGTGTTTACTATGAAGCCGGTACCGCCATTTTAGTTTCGAGATTTATTTAAATAAAAGTTGTCACCTTGTCATTAGAATTAAGTAACGTATAAATACTTAATGATTTTATTGTAAATACGGTGTTTTATTAACAATAATGAATTCAGAATATGAAGAAGATGCCTAACTGTTACATCAATGGGATTTTTCTTTCGCAAAGTCGCCATTTTAGTTTCGTTCCATACATTAGGAATGCTTCATTTTTACGTAGTTATGTCCTGTCCTCTATCTCCTTTTGTCTAAGCGTGGACTATCTATATCACTCTCGTTCCCTCAGTCGACTCGAGCCGATTTTATCCGAATGAGCGTTACATATCCGAGCGTGACGGCTCAGTCTCACTCAATACTCACACAATCAAGTTTTCACTTAAAAATAGAAAGTTAATTTTGCTGTCGCGCCACGTCCATAATGTTGTGGTTTTAAACCGAAAATAAATTTGTAATTAATATGAAATTCTATAACATGTTATACAAATTATACAATATACATTCATATTTATTTACACCAAGTCAATAACATTGTTACAGGTTCTGTATATGTAATATATCCGTTTTCACCTTCCTTACTAAACATCAATAATTGATCCATAACTATACATGGTGTTTCAAAAAGTATTGTCAAACAGGATAACATGTAAATAATAAATGATGATGATGATGATGACTTCTTAGCCGATTTCGGCCACAGCGACTGCTTTAGGACGTGAGTATATAGGGAAGTCTATAACACGTGGACTTGTTGGTCACCTCGGCGACGATGTGCTCGCTCGTGACTAACATAACCGATTTTTGTGGAGAATGTTCTGCTACAATTCGGGCAGGTCAAAACACCATTTACGAAATTGTAGGAAATAATAAATAAATAAATAACATCCAACAGTCACACACTTTGTCTTGGTGCAGGAATCGAACCATTTTTTATTATAGTTATTTTTATTACATAACATAACATAACATAAGCCCACGTCTGTATCTCCGAAGGGGTAGGCAGAGGCGCACTAGCGAACTAGAACACCCACATTTCGCCGAGATTAGTTCAGTCCCAGATGTGATAGGGGGCGAGCCTATCGCCATATCGGGCACAAATTCCAGACTCCGGGCTGATATGGAAAAATCCAATATCACTTTGCCCGACCCGGGGATCGAACCCGAGACCTCAGAACCGTAGTCGTACCGAAATACCACCACGCCCCCGAGGCAGTTATTTTTATTAGTTTCGGGATATTCGAGGTATATATGTTTATGTTAAGTTTACATATATTGCAATTTACCTTGTCAGACGTGAGCAGTAATAATTAAAATAAATATAGATTATACACATAGTACGACATTAGTATATTTCATTTCACTAACCTTAACTCACGGACGTAAACATTCGATCATTCGACATTCGATCTATCGTATACGTAATGGCGGCGACTGATCGAATAAGCTGAAAACCCTGCTTCACTTTCAATGTTGCTAGTGCTCCGTCCATATTTTTTTACGTCCGTACCTTAACTATTATGTTTACGCCTACACATTGCCTAGGATGAACAAGAAGTATCATAATAAAGTAGGGTTGTTAGGGATCCCCTAAAAATGTTAGGTTAGTGAAAACGGACAATTACTAAATTTTCGATGTAAATATTTGCTAAAAATAGTTATATTTCTAGTATAAAAATACATTGTTTACCCATATTTCCGCGTACAATAAGGCACTTAATGGCAAGAATACTTAGGTGTGTACAACACTTTTATCTGAGGAATAGTTTTGTTGATCAGATATTTCATACATTCGTCAAACTATCTAAAATGTTCCTTAGATAAAAGTTGTCTATTGTAAAATAGGCTCTGAAGCATATTGTATAGAGGTATATTCTCCACAGAGAAATATTCAACAGGTATCAGACACAATATAAAAATAACTGCCGTTTGAAACTGATTCTTATAAAGTAAGCTGCACTCAAAGGAAGACATTGCAATAAAATTCTTTATATTTCCATAGCCTAGTAACACTATAGTGTTTGCTATACTTAACAGATTATTATAATGTATATTTCTATAACATTAGAGTATAGTAAATTACATAAATAAAAAAGTTAAGAAACATAAAAAACAGGATTTCTTGTGATTTTATATAAGTATTCGAAATACGTTGTAAATAATAAAAATAAATACTGAAGCAAGTTTAGCATTTATAATGATGTCCTATTTTTGTTTTAGTATAATTCGCGCTTTTATCCCCAAGAGGTAGGCAGAGATATATTAAGTGTACCCACAAGTATACATTTACAAAATATGATAAATAAATGCAGATCTGCTATCCCAGTCGTATATTACAATATAAATGTGTTATTACCACTAATATTCTTTAAATGTCTTTTAATGATTATTACGATTTAACTTAAGATAACATCTTTAAAATAAAAAATGATCACTTTAGTTCAAAAATATACTTTATGGCTACTATGAAACTTTAAAAAAAATATTTTTTATATTTTCCTATAGATTTTCTAACAAGGTGGTTTAAAATTTAAATTAATAATATGGCAACATACTTAACGACATAAAAATAATTAACGCTACTTTTAGTTTCGTCTTTTACGATTCCTATTTCGATACAGGCTGTTACAAAAAGTATGTATTAATATTTATAAAACACACGCATAATTTAGTATGATTTTGAAGTAAACATAATATGTATAATCTATAATACATAATCACTAGACAACAATTATTGTGGGCGCAACATGTGACACCCAACATGTTCGGCAACATTTTTCTTTGCGCACAAGTCATAGACATAGTTGCTGCACTTCACGAAGACTCCGAAGCGTATCAACAAGGCAGTCCGGTTGAGAATTTTACACAATAATAGCGGATATCTAACCACATAACATGAAAAAAAGTATTATTTATTGCACTCACGATGTATAAAGGACAGCTAAATTATCAACTTTTATTTTGATACAGTTTCAAAATAATGTAAGTTTTATAAAATCTATACATTTCACCATGTTCTTAGAAATATTAGTGCCGGATCTGGGAGGGAGGGGCGAGAGGGTGCACGTGCCTCGGGCGGCAGGATTTGAGGCGGCAAAATCTGGAGGGGGGCCTAATTAGGGGGCGGCAAAATCGGGAAAATTGGCAGCTTGCCCCCGCTTTAAAAAACCTAGATTTGATACTAAGAAATATAATTAATTTTGCTTGATATATGATTTGAAAGATGTTTCGCTACTTTTGGCACTGACCGGTCTTCAAGAAATTGGGTAATAGAGATCTGTAAACTGATCTGTATTAAACTATAGTTTAAACCATCGACCTGTAACACCCTGTGTATAAAAGTTATTGCTACCACATTACTTACCAGTACCATTACGAGTCCTGCGTGTTATTATGAGACAAACGAGCGCAAGACTCGGTCGGTGGAAGTTGGAGGGGATTATGGATAATAGTGTATTTAAAATACAGTGTTACAAAATGATAGATCAAATTCTTGTTAAATGTAAACATTTTCAGTATTCAATTTTGTTTATACAGGGTGTTTCATAAAGTTGGTACCAATAATAATTGCACATACAGGGAGAACTATTTACAACGTAATGGTAAAGTTAACAAATGGAAATTGAACTTATTTCTTTTATTTAATTTAAAATTGGAATGCGATTTTTAAATCGTCGTAAATACTATAGGAATGGCGTTCTGTATGTTAAAAGGATTAATTACCCCATAGATGGTTTGCAGATGTACTGCAGCTGACCGAATGAGTCAGAAGAAATGTTTTCGATACATTTTTTACGAGAAAACCAGACTGACAGACAGACTAAACAAAGTTTTTTTTTGTAAAAAACGTCTTGGACTAAATCAAAGTTCGATTTAGAAATTCCAAATCGTCACTAAGTTCGTTTCTTTGACTCGGACTCAGTCGAAGTTCGCTGTATAGATCTAAGCCGTAGTGTAGTGTGATGAGGTGCGTGTCGCGTGTGGTTCAGTGCGTGAGTTGTGACGCGTGCGAGGTGTGCGACGCGTGCAGCGCGTGCAGCGCCCTCAGCGTGTCGGCGAGCAGCGCGAGCGGGCTTGCGGGCGGGCGGTAGTGCGCGGGTCGCGCGGGGGGCGCGGGCGGCGGGGCGCGCCAGCTGACCACGTGCTCGCGGCCGGTGGTCTGCGAGGCGCTGACGGTGAACAGCACGCGCCGCTCCCAGGCCCACCGCAGCGCCTGCAGCACCTGCACCGCACACATACACACCTTACAAAACCTTTTTACCTGACATTGCATTGCAGGGCTCAACTAATAATAAATGCTTCATTTTTCGTAGATAACACGACAGCCTTCGTGACGCAGCGAGAGGCCGCCGGATCGATTCCCGCATTGAGACAAATGTTTGTGTGAGCCACAGATATTTATTTCAAGTCTGGATGTTGTGAGACCAAAAGTCTTTCATAGTTTCTGACACTCACGATACAGGTTATACCTAGTGTAGGGTCAGGACTAGATGTATGACTGTTTGGTGTATTTATTTATTCCTAAGAAACCAAAATGGCGACTTAACAAAAAAAAAGATCATTTAAAATAACAATTAGCCACCTCCTCCATATTCCGAAATTACTATTATTGTAAATAAAACACCGTATTTAAATAAGTATTAGTAAATTATTTAATTCTTATGACACGGTGACAACTTAAATGTAAATAGATCGCGAAACTAAAATGGCGGAATCGGCTTCATAGTGAACATGTATTTTTCGTAATTATGCAGGGTCCTCTTATTTATTTTTTAGTCATTGGTAAGTACCATCGCAGTATCTTCTTCTTTTAAAAATAATAGCTTCCACGCATATGCGATGATTTAGCCAATGTCAAAGTAAATAGAGCAATTAATTTTTCACAATGACCATGAAACCCAATTGTGAATGATCTCAAGGTCCTGCTGGGATTATGACGGTATTTCCTTCCAGTACCATGCCCTTCAGATAACCTTCACTCGGCGAATCGACCGAACAAAGCCAGCCAACGCACCAAGCAAAACTCATCAAAGATCACCGGTTAAAAAGTTTCCACATTATACTGTCCATCTTCACTAAAGATCGGTGCATTAAACCACACCACTTACAGACAACAAACACAGCTCTACAGAACAATATGAAATACAACCACGCCACCAAGGCAGTCACAACCAAATAAATAAAATAAAATAAATAAAATGAGTGACCTGTCGTCCGAGCGCGGTGTCCGGCAGCAGCGTGTACCGCGGGAACCCCACGGCGTAGTACGGCGCGCCCGGCCGCGGGTGCAGCCCGCCCTGGCGGCCTGACTGGAAACTGAAACCGCGTACACAATATAAAAATATACCTTCATAGAGAGTATAATGTTACATTTTTATACATTAAAAAAAAACATTTTTTATCAATTTTCTTTTAGGTTGGCAACGCATCTACGATTATTTTTGTGTCCTGGCCCCTTGGTGTCTATAGGCGGTGGAGATTATTTACCATCAGGTGATTCACCTGTTTGTTTGCCAGTTACTGGTATACAAAAAATATTAATAAGTGTTCGGTGCGACTGACGTCCTGAGGTCTCGGGTTCAAACTGCGTGTCGGACAGTGATATTGGATTTTTTCATATCAGCCCGGTGTCTGGAATCTGTGCCCGATATGACGATAGGCTTGCCCCTATCACATCTGGGACGGAAATAAGCTCGGCGAAATGTGTGAGTTCTAGTTCGCTAGTGCACCTCTGCCTAGCCTTTCGAGGATACAGGCGTAAATTTATAAATAATAATAATAAATAAATACACCCAACAGTCACACACCTAGTACTGGCCCCACACGAGGTATAATCTGTATTGTGGGTGTCAGACTCTGAAAGACTTTCGGTCTCACAACACCCAGACTTGAAACAAATATCTGTGGGCCATACAAACATTTGTCTCAATGCGGGAATCGAACCCGCGACCTCTCGTTTCACAGCCGGCTGTTCGCCCACTCCACCACGGAGGCTGTCTTAAGTCAATAAGTGTGCGTGCGTGTCTCACTTGTAGGTGACGAGTATGGATCCGGTGTGTTGCGGGTGCTGCGGCAGCGACGCGCGCTGCACGCTCCACGACATGCTGCCGGCGGGCTGCGGCCCCTCGCCGCCCACGCCCCCCACGCCCGCCAGGCCCCCCGCACACGCGCGCGAGCACGCCGCGCACGAGCCCCCCCACGAGCCCTCGCCGTCGGACACTGCGCGCGACACACATAACAAACGTGAAACTTTCAGGTCAGTCAGGTCACAGGTCCTGTGAGTCCCCACCGGTGCCCGGATGTTTACCGTGTCCCGGCCGGCTGATTATTAAATAATCTCCCCCCATAATGCATTAGTAACAATAAATCGTTTTCCCCACAGAAACGAAAAAAGGTCATTTTAGTGACATCTACGATAACCTAAAATACCCCGCCTATTACCAATTCCTTAAAGGTTGACAATGCACCCCAGATTGCTTTATATAGTTGGTGTCTATGTGCGGTGAAGATCTCTTACCTGATTATAATCGGGTACTGACCAGATCAACTGATGGTGATCTGTCTGTGCCTTCGCTTAACATTGTTATAAAGAAATAAATTTTCCATCAGTTGAATAGTTATTTGATCACCCATTTAAAATTTAGCTTTCGAGATCAGCCAGTCTATATTTTTCTTATACAATCACTGCAAAGTAATTATATACGGAAAATACACACAAAAAACTACACTACACTACACCAAACAGTTTATCAGGGATCATCAGAATCATGCCGGTCTGCATCACACTCTGAAGAAAGAAGAAGCAAATCGAGGATCCTTACCACATCTTACCACACACCACCACAACACACAACCACATCTTATATGTCAAAATTCTATAAGTCGGTAAATAAAGGCCTTTACGTTTGTACTGCACTAATGACTGTCCATACTCACCGACTATACATCCGTCCATAGAGAGCATGTCGTGACTGATGAGGGGCAGGGGGGAGGGCGGCGACTGAGGGGACGGCGTGGAGGGGGTGGAGGGGGTCGAGGGAGTCGAGGGGGGGTCGAACACGTCCTCGCTGCTCGTGCTGCAGTTCAACAGCTCGCCCACCGCCGCTTGCTGACAAGTAACAACCAACAAACAATAGTATTATTTCTCCGATTCTGTATGGACGTCCGAAATAAATGCGTATAAATACTAAGTTCACTCTGTTTGTGTCTGTGACGTTTTTACGAGTAAAGTGAGGACGAACGTAGGGACTTTCATTTTTATGTGTGTGTGATTTCAAACTAAAAAAACGTGTCAGATGTTTCGTCGATCAGATATAGATTGTCGATCACATCCGCGTTGAAATTAGGTTGAGCTTTAAACAAAAATACGAAAATAATATACCAAATAACCTGGCAGTATGACTTTGGATCTTAGGTCTTAGGCCATTGTGGAACAAATATAAAAGAAAAATGAGTAATGTGACATCATGCGTCGTGCAATCACGACAAACACCAATGTGTTTACAGTCACGTGACGCACAGATAAAAAATTAACTATTTAAAAAACTAAAATAAAATTATCCTTGGAGTATTTTTAATTAAATCCCTATTGCACAGGTTATTTCGATGATAAATCTATGTACCTACAGAAGTTTATTGATATTGGTTACTACAGTCAAGTACCCAATAGTGGTACCCCGTGCGCACTATTTTGCCACCTAACTGTTGAAGAAATTCAGTATAGAAATAATGATATGAACTGTGGGATGATCACAATAAACTTTTACTTTTACGAGATAATAACAATGAAATAGGGGTTAAAAAAGCTATATTATTTGAAGGCCAATCAACTTGAAAATCGTTATGTGGGTTTCCCCGTAATTACGAAGGATGGATCCGATGCTAAAGCAAGAAAAAGTGGCCGCCATTTTGTTTTTCTATTGAGGGGGTGCTGGTGCACTCGTCTGTAACTCTGTACCGTGTGTCTAGTGTCTAGTGTCTAGTGTGCACTGATGTTCACCTGCAGACTCTCCTTGCTCTCGTGGCTGAGGTACGTGGACACGGTGTCGACGGAGGGCTCCTGCCGGAGCGGGTGCTGGTGCACTCGTCTGTAACTCTGTACCGTGTGTCTAGTGTCTAGTGTCTAGTGTCTAGTGTGTACTGATGTTCACCTGCAGACTCTCCTTGCTCTCGTGGCTGAGGTACGTGGACACGGTGTCGACGGAGTGTCTCCTGCCGGAGCGGGTGCTGGTGCACTCGTCTGTAACTCTGTACCGTGTGTCTAGTGTCTAGTGTCTAGTGTCTAGTGTGTACTGATGTTCACCTGCAGACTCTCCTTGCTCTCGTGGCTGAGGTACGTGGACACGGTGTCGACGGAGTGTCTCCTGCCGGAGCGGGTGCTGGTGCACTCGTCTGTAACTCTGTACCGTGTGTCTAGTGTCTAGTGTCTAGTGTGTACTGATGTTCACCTGCAGACTCTCCTTGCTCTCGTGGCTGAGGTACGTGGACACGGTGTCGACGGAGTGTCTCCTGCCGGAGCGGGTGCTGGTGCACTCGTCTGTAACTCTGTACCGTGTGTCTAGTGTCTAGTGTCTAGTGTCTAGTGTGTACTGATGTTCACCTGCAGACTCTCCTTGCTCTCGTGGCTGAGGTACGTGGACACGGTGTCGACGGAGTGTCTCCTGCCGGAGCGGGTGCTGGTGCACTCGTCTGTAACTCTGTACCGTGTGTCTAGTGTCTAGTGTCTAGTGTCTAGTGTGTACTGATGTTCACCTGCAGACTCTCCTTGCTCTCGTGGCTGAGGTACGTGGACACGGTGTCGACGGAGTGTCTCCTGCCGGAGCGGGTGCTGGTGCACTCGTCTGTAACTCTGTACCGTGTGTCTAGTGTCTAGTGTCTAGTGTCTAGTGTGTACTGATGTTCACCTGCAGACTCTCCTTGCTCTCGTGGCTGAGGTACGTGGACACGGTGTCGACGGAGTGTCTCCTGCCGGAGCGGGTGCTGGTGCACTCGTCTGTAACTCTGTACCGTGTGTCTAGTGTCTAGTGTCTAGTGTGTACTGATGTTCACCTGCAGACTCTCCTTGCTCTCGTGGCTGAGGTACGTGGACACGGTGTCGACGGAGTGTCTCCTGCCGGAGCGGGTGCTGGTGCACTCGTCTGTAACTCTGTACCGTGTGTCTAGTGTCTAGTGTCTAGTGTCTAGTGTGTACTGATGTTCACCTGCAGACTCTCCTTGCTCTCGTGGCTGAGGTACGTGGACACGGTGTCGACGGAGTGTCTCCTGCCGGAGCGGGTGCTGGTGCACTCGTCTGTAACTCTGTACCGTGTGTCTAGTGTCTAGTGTCTAGTGTCTAGTGTGTACTGATGTTCACCTGCAGACTCTCCTTGCTCTCGTGGCTGAGGTACGTGGACACGGTGTCGACGGAGTGTCTCCTGCCGGAGCGGGTGCTGGTGCACTCGTCTGTAACTCTGTACCGTGTGTCTAGTGTCTAGTGTCTAGTGTCTAGTGTGTACTGATGTTCACCTGCAGACTCTCCTTGCTCTCGTGGCTGAGGTACGTGGACACGGTGTCGACGGAGTGTCTCCTGCCGGAGCGGGTGCTGGTGCACTCGTCTGTAACTCTGTACCGTGTGTCTAGTGTCTAGTGTCTAGTGTGTACTGATGTTCACCTGCAGACTCTCCTTGCTCTCGTGGCTGAGGTACGTGGACACGGTGTCGACGGAGTGTCTCCTGCCGGAGCGGGTGCTGGTGCACTCGTCTGTAACTCTGTACCGTGTGTCTAGTGTCTAGTGTCTAGTGTGCACTGATGTTCACCTGCAGACTCTCCTTGCTCTCGTGGCTGAGGTACGTGGACACGGTGTCGACGGAGTGTCTCCTGCCGGAGCGGGTGCTGGTGCACTCGTCTGTAACTCTGTACCGTGTCTAGTGTCTAGTGTCTAGTGTCTAGTGTGTACTGATGTTCACCTGCAGACTCTCCTTGCTCTCGTGGCTGAGGTACGTGGACACGGTGTCGACGGAGTGTCTCCTGCCGGAGCGGGTGCTGGTGCACTCGTCTGTAACTCTGTACCGTGTGTCTAGTGTCTAGTGTCTAGTGTCTAGTGTGTACTGATGTTCACCTGCAGACTCTCCTTGCTCTCGTGGCTGAGGTACGTGGACACGGTGTCGACGGAGTGTCTCCTGCCGGAGCGGGTGCTGGTGCACTCGTCTGTAACTCTGTACCGTGTGTCTAGTGTCTAGTGTCTAGTGTCTAGTGTGTACTGATGTTCACCTGCAGACTCTCCTTGCTCTCGTGGCTGAGGTACGTGGACACGGTGTCGACGGAGTGTCTCCTGCCGGAGCGGGTGCTGGTGCACTCGTCTGTAACTCTGTACCGTGTGTCTAGTGTCTAGTGTCTAGTGTCTAGTGTGTACTGATGTTCACCTGCAGACTCTCCTTGCTCTCGTGGCTGAGGTACGTGGACACGGTGTCGACGGAGTGTCTCCTGCCGGAGCGGGTGCTGGTGCACTCGTCTGTAACTCTGTACCGTGTGTCTAGTGTCTAGTGTCTAGTGTGCACTGATGTTCACCTGCAGACTCTCCTTGCTCTCGTGGCTGAGGTACGTGGACACGGTGTCGACGGAGTGTCTCCTGCCGGAGCGGGTGCTGGTGCACTCGTCTGTAACTCTGTACCGTGTGTCTAGTGTCTAGTGTCTAGTGTCTAGTGTGTACTGATGTTCACCTGCAGACTCTCCTTGCTCTCGTGGCTGAGGTACGTGGACACGGTGTCGACGGAGTGTCTCCTGCCGGAGCGGGTGCTGGTGCACTCGTCTGTAACTCTGTACCGTGTGTCTAGTGTCTAGTGTCTAGTGTGCACTGATGTTCACCTGCAGACTCTCCTTGCTCTCGTGGCTGAGGTACGTGGACACGGTGTCGACGGAGTGTCTCCTGCCGGAGCGGGTGCTGGTGCACTCGTCTGTAACTCTGTACCGTGTGTCTAGTGTCTAGTGTCTAGTGTCTAGTGTGTACTGATGTTCACCTGCAGACTCTCCTTGCTCTCGTGGCTGAGGTACGTGGACACGGTGTCGACGGAGTGTCTCCTGCCGGAGCGGGTGCTGGTGCACTCGTCTGTAACTCTGTACCGTGTGTCTAGTGTCTAGTGTGTACTGATGTTCACCTGCAGACTCTCCTTGCTCTCGTGGCTGAGGTACGTGGACACGGTGTCGACGGAGTGTCTCCTGCCGGAGCGGGTGCTGGTGCACTCGTCTGTAACTCTGTACCGTGTGTCTAGTGTCTAGTGTCTAGTGTGCACTGATGTTCACCTGCAGACTCTCCTTGCTCTCGTGGCTGAGGTACGTGGACACGGTGTCGACGGAGTGTCTCCTGCCGGAGCGGGTGCTGGTGCACTCGTCTGTAACTCTGTACCGTGTGTCTAGTGTCTAGTGTCTAGTGTCTAGTGTGTACTGATGTTCACCTGCAGACTCTCCTTGCTCTCGTGGCTGAGGTACGTGGACACGGTGTCGACGGAGTGTCTCCTGCCGGAGCGGGTGCTGGTGCACTCGTCTGTAACTCTGTACCGTGTGTCTAGTGTCTAGTGTCTAGTGTCTAGTGTGTACTGATGTTCACCTGCAGACTCTCCTTGCTCTCGTGGCTGAGGTACGTGGACACGGTGTCGACGGAGTGTCTCCTGCCGGAGCGGGTGCTGGTGCACTCGTCTGTAACTCTGTACCGTGTGTCTAGTGTCTAGTGTCTAGTGTGCACTGATGTTCACCTGCAGACTCTCCTTGCTCTCGTGGCTGAGGTACGTGGACACGGTGTCGACGGAGTGTCTCCTGCCGGAGCGGGTGCTGGTGCACTCGTCTGTAACTCTGTACCGTGTGTCTAGTGTCTAGTGTCTAGTGTGTACTGATGTTCACCTGCAGACTCTCCTTGCTCTCGTGGCTGAGGTACGTGGACACGGTGTCGACGGAGTGTCTCCTGCCGGAGCGGGTGCTGGTGCACTCGTCTGTAACTCTGTACCGTGTGTCTAGTGTCTAGTGTGCACTGATGTTCACCTGCAGACTCTCCTTGCTCTCGTGGCTGAGGTACGTGGACACGGTGTCGACGGAGTGTCTCCTGCCGGAGCGGGTGCTGGTGCACTCGTCTGTAACTCTGTACCGTGTGTCTAGTGTCTAGTGTCTAGTGTCTAGTGTGTACTGATGTTCACCTGCAGACTCTCCTTGCTCTCGTGGCTGAGGTACGTGGACACGGTGTCGACGGAGTGTCTCCTGCCGGAGCGGGTGCTGGTGCACTCGTCTGTAACTCTGTACCGTGTGTCTAGTGTCTAGTGTCTAGTGTGTACTGATGTTCACCTGCAGACTCTCCTTGCTCTCGTGGCTGAGGTACGTGGACACGGTGTCGACGGAGTGTCTCCTGCCGGAGCGGGTGCTGGTGCACTCGTCTGTAACTCTGTACCGTGTGTCTAGTGTCTAGTGTCTAGTGTCTAGTGTGTACTGATGTTCACCTGCAGACTCTCCTTGCTCTCGTGGCTGAGGTACGTGGACACGGTGTCGACGGAGTGTCTCCTGCCGGAGCGGGTGCTGGTGCACTCGTCTGTAACTCTGTACCGTGTGTCTAGTGTCTAGTGTCTAGTGTCTAGTGTGTACTGATGTTCACCTGCAGACTCTCCTTGCTCTCGTGGCTGAGGTACGTGGACACGGTGTCGACGGAGTGTCTCCTGCCGGAGCGGGTGCTGGTGCACTCGTCTGTAACTCTGTACCGTGTGTCTAGTGTCTAGTGTCTAGTGTGCACTGATGTTCACCTGCAGACTCTCCTTGCTCTCGTGGCTGAGGTACGTGGACACGGTGTCGACGGAGTGTCTCCTGCCGGAGCGGGTGCTGGTGCACTCGTCTGTAACTCTGTACCGTGTGTCTAGTGTCTAGTGTCTAGTGTGTACTGATGTTCACCTGCAGACTCTCCTTGCTCTCGTGGCTGAGGTACGTGGACACGGTGTCGACGGAGTGTCTCCTGCCGGAGCGGGTGCTGGTGCACTCGTCTGTAACTCTGTACCGTGTGTCTAGTGTCTAGTGTCTAGTGTGCACTGATGTTCACCTGCAGACTCTCCTTGCTCTCGTGGCTGAGGTACGTGGACACGGTGTCGACGGAGTGTCTCCTGCCGGAGCGGGTGCTGGTGCACTCGTCTGTAACTCTGTACCGTGTGTCTAGTGTCTAGTGTCTAGTGTGTACTGATGTTCACCTGCAGACTCTCCTTGCTCTCGTGGCTGAGGTACGTGGACACGGTGTCGACGGAGTGTCTCCTGCCGGAGCGGGTGCTGGTGCACTCGTCTGTAACTCTGTACCGTGTGTCTAGTGTCTAGTGTCTAGTGTCTAGTGTGTACTGATGTTCACCTGCAGACTCTCCTTGCTCTCGTGGCTGAGGTACGTGGACACGGTGTCGACGGAGTGTCTCCTGCCGGAGCGGGTGCTGGTGCACTCGTCTGTAACTCTGTACCGTGTGTCTAGTGTCTAGTGTCTAGTGTGCACTGATGTTCACCTGCAGACTCTCCTTGCTCTCGTGGCTGAGGTACGTGGACACGGTGTCGACGGAGTGTCTCCTGCCGGAGCGGGTGCTGGTGCACTCGTCTGTAACTCTGTACCGTGTGTCTAGTGTCTAGTGTCTAGTGTCTAGTGTGTACTGATGTTCACCTGCAGACTCTCCTTGCTCTCGTGGCTGAGGTACGTGGACACGGTGTCGACGGAGTGTCTCCTGCCGGAGCGGGTGCTGGTGCACTCGTCTGTAACTCTGTACCGTGTGTCTAGTGTCTAGTGTCTAGTGTCTAGTGTGTACTGATGTTCACCTGCAGACTCTCCTTGCTCTCGTGGCTGAGGTACGTGGACACGGTGTCGACGGAGTGTCTCCTGCCGGAGCGGGTGCTGGTGCACTCGTCTGTAACTCTGTACCGTGTGTCTAGTGTCTAGTGTCTAGTGTGCACTGATGTTCACCTGCAGACTCTCCTTGCTCTCGTGGCTGAGGTACGTGGACACGGTGTCGACGGAGTGTCTCCTGCCGGAGCGGGTGCTGGTGCACTCGTCTGTAACTCTGTACCGTGTGTCTAGTGTCTAGTGTCTAGTGTGCACTGATGTTCACCTGCAGACTCTCCTTGCTCTCGTGGCTGAGGTACGTGGACACGGTGTCGACGGAGTGTCTCCTGCCGGAGCGGGTGCTGGTGCACTCGTCTGTAACTCTGTACCGTGTGTCTAGTGTCTAGTGTCTAGTGTGCACTGATGTTCACCTGCAGACTCTCCTTGCTCTCGTGGCTGAGGTACGTGGACACGGTGTCGACGGAGTGTCTCCTGCCGGAGCGGGTGCTGGTGCACTCGTCTGTAACTCTGTACCGTGTGTCTAGTGTCTAGTGTCTAGTGTGCACTGATGTTCACCTGCAGACTCTCCTTGCTCTCGTGGCTGAGGTACGTGGACACGGTGTCGACGGAGTGTCTCCTGCCGGAGCGGGTGCTGGTGCACTCGTCTGTAACTCTGTACCGTGTGTCTAGTGTCTAGTGTCTAGTGTGCACTGATGTTCACCTGCAGACTCTCCTTGCTCTCGTGGCTGAGGTACGTGGACACGGTGTCGACGGAGTGTCTCCTGCCGGAGCGGGTGCTGGTGCACTCGTCTGTAACTCTGTACCGTGTGTCTAGTGTCTAGTGTCTAGTGTGCACTGATGTTCACCTGCAGACTCTCCTTGCTCTCGTGGCTGAGGTACGTGGACACGGTGTCGACGGAGTGTCTCCTGCCGGAGCGGGTGCTGGTGCACTCGTCTGTAACTCTGTACCGTGTGTCTAGTGTCTAGTGTCTAGTGTCTAGTGTGTACTGATGTTCACCTGCAGACTCTCCTTGCTCTCGTGGCTGAGGTACGTGGACACGGTGTCGACGGAGTGTCTCCTGCCGGAGCGGGTGCTGGTGCACTCGTCTGTAACTCTGTACCGTGTGTCTAGTGTCTAGTGTCTAGTGTGCACTGATGTTCACCTGCAGACTCTCCTTGCTCTCGTGGCTGAGGTACGTGGACACGGTGTCGACGGAGTGTCTCCTGCCGGAGCGGGTGCTGGTGCACTCGTCTGTAACTCTGTACCGTGTGTCTAGTGTCTAGTGTCTAGTGTGTACTGATGTTCACCTGCAGACTCTCCTTGCTCTCGTGGCTGAGGTACGTGGACACGGTGTCGACGGAGTGTCTCCTGCCGGAGCGGGTGCTGGTGCACTCGTCTGTAACTCTGTACCGTGTGTCTAGTGTCTAGTGTCTAGTGTGTACTGATGTTCACCTGCAGACTCTCCTTGCTCTCGTGGCTGAGGTACGTGGACACGGTGTCGACGGAGTGTCTCCTGCCGGAGCGGGTGCTGGTGCACTCGTCTGTAACTCTGTACCGTGTGTCTAGTGTCTAGTGTCTAGTGTCTAGTGTGTACTGATGTTCACCTGCAGACTCTCCTTGCTCTCGTGGCTGAGGTACGTGGACACGGTGTCGACGGAGTGTCTCCTGCCGGAGCGGGTGCTGGTGCACTCGTCTGTAACTCTGTACCGTGTGTCTAGTGTCTAGTGTCTAGTGTCTAGTGTGTACTGATGTTCACCTGCAGACTCTCCTTGCTCTCGTGGCTGAGGTACGTGGACACGGTGTCGACGGAGTGTCTCCTGCCGGAGCGGGTGCTGGTGCACTCGTCTGTAACTCTGTACCGTGTGTCTAGTGTCTAGTGTCTAGTGTGTACTGATGTTCACCTGCAGACTCTCCTTGCTCTCGTGGCTGAGGTACGTGGACACGGTGTCGACGGAGTGTCTCCTGCCGGAGCGGGTGCTGGTGCACTCGTCTGTAACTCTGTACCGTGTGTCTAGTGTCTAGTGTCTAGTGTGCACTGATGTTCACCTGCAGACTCTCCTTGCTCTCGTGGCTGAGGTACGTGGACACGGTGTCGACGGAGTGTCTCCTGCCGGAGCGGGTGCTGGTGCACTCGTCTGTAACTCTGTACCGTGTGTCTAGTGTCTAGTGTCTAGTGTGCACTGATGTTCACCTGCAGACTCTCCTTGCTCTCGTGGCTGAGGTACGTGGACACGGTGTCGACGGAGTGTCTCCTGCCGGAGCGGGTGCTGGTGCACTCGTCTGTAACTCTGTACCGTGTGTCTAGTGTCTAGTGTCTAGTGTCTAGTGTGTACTGATGTTCACCTGCAGACTCTCCTTGCTCTCGTGGCTGAGGTACGTGGACACGGTGTCGACGGAGTGTCTCCTGCCGGAGCGGGTGCTGGTGCACTCGTCTGTAACTCTGTACCGTGTGTCTAGTGTCTAGTGTCTAGTGTGCACTGATGTTCACCTGCAGACTCTCCTTGCTCTCGTGGCTGAGGTACGTGGACACGGTGTCGACGGAGTGTCTCCTGCCGGAGCGGGTGCTGGTGCACTCGTCTGTAACTCTGTACCGTGTGTCTAGTGTCTAGTGTCTAGTGTCTAGTGTCTAGTGTGTACTGATGTTCACCTGCAGACTCTCCTTGCTCTCGTGGCTGAGGTACGTGGACACGGTGTCGACGGAGTGTCTCCTGCCGGAGCGGGTGCTGGTGCACTCGTCTGTAACTCTGTACCGTGTGTCTAGTGTCTAGTGTCTAGTGTGCACTGATGTTCACCTGCAGACTCTCCTTGCTCTCGTGGCTGAGGTACGTGGACACGGTGTCGACGGAGTGTCTCCTGCCGGAGCGGGTGCTGGTGCACTCGTCTGTAACTCTGTACCGTGTGTCTAGTGTCTAGTGTCTAGTGTGTACTGATGTTCACCTGCAGACTCTCCTTGCTCTCGTGGCTGAGGTACGTGGACACGGTGTCGACGGAGTGTCTCCTGCCGGAGCGGGTGCTGGTGCACTCGTCTGTAACTCTGTACCGTGTGTCTAGTGTCTAGTGTCTAGTGTGTACTGATGTTCACCTGCAGACTCTCCTTGCTCTCGTGGCTGAGGTACGTGGACACGGTGTCGACGGAGTGTCTCCTGCCGGAGCGGGTGCTGGTGCACTTGTCTGTAACTCTGTACCGTGTGTCTAGTGTCTAGTGTCTAGTGTGCACTGATGTTCACCTGCAGACTCTCCTTGCTCTCGTGGCTGAGGTACGTGGACACGGTGTCGACGGAGTGTCTCCTGCCGGAGCGGGTGCTGGTGCACTCGTCTGTAACTCTGTACCGTGTGTCTAGTGTCTAGTGTCTAGTGTCTAGTGTGTACTGATGTTCACCTGCAGACTCTCCTTGCTCTCGTGGCTGAGGTACGTGGACACGGTGTCGACGGAGTGTCTCCTGCCGGAGCGGGTGCTGGTGCACTCGTCTGTAACTCTGTACCGTGTGTCTAGTGTCTAGTGTCTAGTGTGTACTGATGTTCACCTGCAGACTCTCCTTGCTCTCGTGGCTGAGGTACGTGGACACGGTGTCGACGGAGTGTCTCCTGCCGGAGCGGGTGCTGGTGCACTCGTCTGTAACTCTGTACCGTGTGTCTAGTGTCTAGTGTCTAGTGTCTAGTGTGTACTGATGTTCACCTGCAGACTCTCCTTGCTCTCGTGGCTGAGGTACGTGGACACGGTGTCGACGGAGTGTCTCCTGCCGGAGCGGGTGCTGGTGCACTCGTCTGTAACTCTGTACCGTGTGTCTAGTGTCTAGTGTCTAGTGTCTAGTGTGTACTGATGTTCACCTGCAGACTCTCCTTGCTCTCGTGGCTGAGGTACGTGGACACGGTGTCGACGGAGTGTCTCCTGCCGGAGCGGGTGCTGGTGCACTCGTCTGTAACTCTGTACCGTGTGTCTAGTGTCTAGTGTCTAGTGTGTACTGATGTTCACCTGCAGACTCTCCTTGCTCTCGTGGCTGAGGTACGTGGACACGGTGTCGACGGAGTGTCTCCTGCCGGAGCGGGTGCTGGTGCACTCGTCTGTAACTCTGTACCGTGTGTCTAGTGTCTAGTGTCTAGTGTGCACTGATGTTCACCTGCAGACTCTCCTTGCTCTCGTGGCTGAGGTACGTGGACACGGTGTCGACGGAGTGTCTCCTGCCGGAGCGGGTGCTGGTGCACTCGTCTGTAACTCTGTACCGTGTGTCTAGTGTCTAGTGTCTAGTGTGCACTGATGTTCACCTGCAGACTCTCCTTGCTCTCGTGGCTGAGGTACGTGGACACGGTGTCGACGGAGTGTCTCCTGCCGGAGCGGGTGCTGGTGCACTCGTCTGTAACTCTGTACCGTGTGTCTAGTGTCTAGTGTCTAGTGTCTAGTGTGTACTGATGTTCACCTGCAGACTCTCCTTGCTCTCGTGGCTGAGGTACGTGGACACGGTGTCGACGGAGTGTCTCCTGCCGGAGCGGGTGCTGGTGCACTCGTCTGTAACTCTGTACCGTGTGTCTAGTGTCTAGTGTCTAGTGTGCACTGATGTTCACCTGCAGACTCTCCTTGCTCTCGTGGCTGAGGTACGTGGACACGGTGTCGACGGAGTGTCTCCTGCCGGAGCGGGTGCTGGTGCACTCGTCTGTAACTCTGTACCGTGTGTCTAGTGTCTAGTGTCTAGTGTGTACTGATGTTCACCTGCAGACTCTCCTTGCTCTCGTGGCTGAGGTACGTGGACACGGTGTCGACGGAGTGTCTCCTGCCGGAGCGGGTGCTGGTGCACTCGTCTGTAACTCTGTACCGTGTGTCTAGTGTCTAGTGTCTAGTGTGTACTGATGTTCACCTGCAGACTCTCCTTGCTCTCGTGGCTGAGGTACGTGGACACGGTGTCGACGGAGTGTCTCCTGCCGGAGCGGGTGCTGGTGCACTCGTCTGTAACTCTGTACCGTGTGTCTAGTGTCTAGTGTCTAGTGTGCACTGATGTTCACCTGCAGACTCTCCTTGCTCTCGTGGCTGAGGTACGTGGACACGGTGTCGACGGAGTGTCTCCTGCCGGAGCGGGTGCTGGTGCACTCGTCTGTAACTCTGTACCGTGTGTCTAGTGTCTAGTGTCTAGTGTCTAGTGTGTACTGATGTTCACCTGCAGACTCTCCTTGCTCTCGTGGCTGAGGTACGTGGACACGGTGTCGACGGAGTGTCTCCTGCCGGAGCGGGTGCTGGTGCACTCGTCTGTAACTCTGTACCGTGTGTCTAGTGTCTAGTGTCTAGTGTGTACTGATGTTCACCTGCAGACTCTCCTTGCTCTCGTGGCTGAGGTACGTGGACACGGTGTCGACGGAGTGTCTCCTGCCGGAGCGGGTGCTGGTGCACTCGTCTGTAACTCTGTACCGTGTGTCTAGTGTCTAGTGTCTAGTGTCTAGTGTGTACTGATGTTCACCTGCAGACTCTCCTTGCTCTCGTGGCTGAGGTACGTGGACACGGTGTCGACGGAGTGTCTCCTGCCGGAGCGGGTGCTGGTGCACTCGTCTGTAACTCTGTACCGTGTGTCTAGTGTCTAGTGTCTAGTGTGTACTGATGTTCACCTGCAGACTCTCCTTGCTCTCGTGGCTGAGGTACGTGGACACGGTGTCGACGGAGTGTCTCCTGCCGGAGCGGGTGCTGGTGCACTCGTCTGTAACTCTGTACCGTGTGTCTAGTGTCTAGTGTCTAGTGTCTAGTGTGTACTGATGTTCACCTGCAGACTCTCCTTGCTCTCGTGGCTGAGGTACGTGGACACGGTGTCGACGGAGTGTCTCCTGCCGGAGCGGGTGCTGGTGCACTCGTCTGTAACTCTGTACCGTGTGTCTAGTGTCTAGTGTCTAGTGTGTACTGATGTTCACCTGCAGACTCTCCTTGCTCTCGTGGCTGAGGTACGTGGACACGGTGTCGACGGAGTGTCTCCTGCCGGAGCGGGTGCTGGTGCACTCGTCTGTAACTCTGTACCGTGTGTCTAGTGTCTAGTGTCTAGTGTGTACTGATGTTCACCTGCAGACTCTCCTTGCTCTCGTGGCTGAGGTACGTGGACACGGTGTCGACGGAGTGTCTCCTGCCGGAGCGGGTGCTGGTGCACTCGTCTGTAACTCTGTACCGTGTGTCTAGTGTCTAGTGTCTAGTGTGTACTGATGTTCACCTGCAGACTCTCCTTGCTCTCGTGGCTGAGGTACGTGGACACGGTGTCGACGGAGTGTCTCCTGCCGGAGCGGGTGCTGGTGCACTCGTCTGTAACTCTGTACCGTGTGTCTAGTGTCTAGTGTCTAGTGTCTAGTGTGTACTGATGTTCACCTGCAGACTCTCCTTGCTCTCGTGGCTGAGGTACGTGGACACGGTGTCGACGGAGTGTCTCCTGCCGGAGCGGGTGCTGGTGCACTCGTCTGTAACTCTGTACCGTGTGTCTAGTGTCTAGTGTCTAGTGTGTACTGATGTTCACCTGCAGACTCTCCTTGCTCTCGTGGCTGAGGTACGTGGACACGGTGTCGACGGAGTGTCTCCTGCCGGAGCGGGTGCTGGTGCACTCGTCTGTAACTCTGTACCGTGTGTCTAGTGTCTAGTGTCTAGTGTGTACTGATGTTCACCTGCAGACTCTCCTTGCTCTCGTGGCTGAGGTACGTGGACACGGTGTCGACGGAGTGTCTCCTGCCGGAGCGGGTGCTGGTGCACTCGTCTGTAACTCTGTACCGTGTGTCTAGTGTCTAGTGTCTAGTGTGCACTGATGTTCACCTGCAGACTCTCCTTGCTCTCGTGGCTGAGGTACGTGGACACGGTGTCGACGGAGTGTCTCCTGCCGGAGCGGGTGCTGGTGCACTCGTCTGTAACTCTGTACCGTGTGTCTAGTGTCTAGTGTCTAGTGTGCACTGATGTTCACCTGCAGACTCTCCTTGCTCTCGTGGCTGAGGTACGTGGACACGGTGTCGACGGAGTGTCTCCTGCCGGAGCGGGTGCTGGTGCACTCGTCTGTAACTCTGTACCGTGTGTCTAGTGTCTAGTGTCTAGTGTGTACTGATGTTCACCTGCAGACTCTCCTTGCTCTCGTGGCTGAGGTACGTGGACACGGTGTCGACGGAGTGTCTCCTGCCGGAGCGGGTGCTGGTGCACTCGTCTGTAACTCTGTACCGTGTGTCTAGTGTCTAGTGTCTAGTGTGCACTGATGTTCACCTGCAGACTCTCCTTGCTCTCGTGGCTGAGGTACGTGGACACGGTGTCGACGGAGTGTCTCCTGCCGGAGCGGGTGCTGGTGCACTCGTCTGTAACTCTGTACCGTGTGTCTAGTGTCTAGTGTCTAGTGTGTACTGATGTTCACCTGCAGACTCTCCTTGCTCTCGTGGCTGAGGTACGTGGACACGGTGTCGACGGAGTGTCTCCTGCCGGAGCGGGTGCTGGTGCACTCGTCGCTGCCCGCTGTCTCTGGACTCTCCACGGCCACCACTGGCTCTTGTTTGTGTTTGCTCTCTGCCCGCTCCTGATGGTGGGATGTCTGCTTGTTGTTATTACCTGTGGGGTGCATATTATTTGGTTATTATTAAAAATATGAAGGTATGTAAAGTCTATTATAACAAATCAGATTACATTAGTGTGGTAAACCGGGGCGAATTCAATAAACCACTTCAACATAAATGAAAACACCAAATAGAGACTTACTGAATATATTCAAATTGTGCAGTATCTGTCTCGCGAAGCCAGGCTTACGGTCCCGCGGCGAGGCACTGCGCGCGCCGCCGCGCCGCGACTGCAGCTGCGGCACCGACTGCACCGACTGCACCGAGTGCACCGACTGCACCGAATGCATCGACTGTACCGACGAGCCCGTGTGCTGCTGTGGGATACGTGGCCTTCGACCTGTCGCAACACAGTTACATTATAATTCAGTACGGATAATTCAATACTTATTAATTTTAATTGGGCTTAGGATAATAACATACGAATAGAAAATCTAATAGCCGTGGCACCAAGATGTGTATATTTCTGTTTTCTCTAAGCAACTAAATTAATCGAGACAGATTTATGATGCAGACAATGCAGACAACAATATTAAAGGTAGAGTTGATGTTTAATTAGTAGTATTTACATATAGATACCTTCATGCGGATGTTCTGGCGCGCGGGGCGGGGGCGGGGGTGGCGGCGGCGGCGTGGGAGGGGTCGGGTCGGGGCGCGCGGAGCGGGTCAGCGGGTAGGGGGGGTGGGGCGCGCGGCGCAGCAGCCGCACCGAGCCGCCGCGCAGCGCGCGCCCCGTCATGCGCAGCGGAGACAGCGCCCACTGGCACCACACCACCACCTGCACCACCCAGTACGCACTTGCATCACTACACTCTGTCACATCTAACTTTGTAGTCAGCCATTTGTTTTAACTTGTTCCATGGATCAAGTGATGTGAGTTTTGTAACACAAAATGTAATAATAGTCTATATGAAACTTAAGTGCATGGTTGACCAACCTTGTTCAGTTGATACATTTGAAGGTAAAATAAATGAACAGTGTATATACCTCTCCCCCCTTGCGCCATGCGTCCTCGAGCGCACACTGCGCCTCCATGGGCAGGGGCTCGTAGAACAGCTCGCCCCCGAGCGGCGGCGCCACGAACCGCGCCCACTCCCAGCGCACGCCGCGGCCGGCCGGCGACTGCACGCTGTAGCACGAGCGCCGCACCGCGCGCTCCGCCGACCCGCCCTCCAGGCACCCGGCTGACAAACATCTCATCTAGCACTCTCCATCTAGCTCTCAACAGAGGCTCTACTGTCTAATACTATCAATCAAGCTTACCGAGTGGCATTAATATGGCGATTCAATATTATGGGGTTGGTTTTATGTTATTGTCCTGCCTGACATCAACTGTCTCTTTGCTAAGTTAAACCATGTCAAATTTGTTGAATTGGAAAACATGCATTGCCCGACCCCTGAATTAAAACTGGGACCCCCAGTTCAAACTGCATGAAATTATTAATTAACTTTGTTTCTGTAAATAAAAGGTTTCTAAAGATGGACTAAAAAGGAGGAAAGAGATCTTAAAAGGTTTCGTTTTTCCCACTTGAAGTATGGAACAATATAATATTTACCGGAGGTGTCGACGCCTTGCGTGAGCGTGCGCAGGTTGACATAGTGTCCCTTGAGCGCTGGGTCTGCGTCAGCAAGCACGACACGCGTCAGCTTCTTGTGGTGCGCGCGCTCGAGCGTGCGCGTCACGGCGGCCGTGTGCGGCACCCACGCGCCCTCCATCTGCCACTCCCACACCACCACGCAGTGCACCGACGACATCCTCATCTCATTATTCAATACCTGCCATCAACCACACACACCTAACATCACAATTCATTACACTCTTCCGTCGGCCTCTATCCCACTCCACTGTGGGGTCTGTACAACACACTTTATCAAGCGTGTTGCAGAAAGGATTCATTAGTAGTGGTCAGTTTTTGACTTGTGTGAACTTTTCCTGGAAGGTCCAGTCATGGTGAAATTGTGTGAGAAAACATGCATTATCATCCACACACAGAAATATGGGAGGTGGCTTTTAGGGAGGTGACTTTTAATTACTTTTTTTATTGATTACTAATCAAAATAAAAATAAGTTGCACTTTTGAATCCTGAGCAGAGCACTGGGAAAGTTACAAGAAAAGAACTTGGAAAGAGAAGGACCTCAGAATTCTCATTTGTCAATTACCATAATAAACAAAACAACAGGTTTTAACAAAATTAGGAAAATACCTCAACCAAGAAACACTGCACAACACAACAACGAAATAGTCTAAGCAATGACGTCACTTTGGTTTTGCAAAAACATTCCATTATATGTAATTTTTGACCAACTTCCAAAAAGGAGAAGGTCTTCAATTCATCTCTTTTTTTATGTAGATTACGTGATATCTCCGCCAAATGTAGACGAATTTTCAAAATTCTTTGTGTTCGATAGAGCTTCTTTCAAGGTTGGTCCCATATAAATTTGGTTACGAACGGAATTGAAGTTGCTCTATTAAAATTTTAAACTTGTGATTATTATTTAGTCTCATTTCATGACTAGGAAAGAAATAGTAGAGCAATTATTTGAATAAAACCATTTTTACAACATTTTACTCTAACAGTGTACAAATGAGATGATGTTTCTTACTGCTGTTCTTTTAAATTATAAATAATAATAATAAACAAATACACCCAACAGTCACACACCTAGCACGCTGTGCCACGGAGACTGTCAATAATTAGCTATAAAACCACAATTTTATCGAGATAAAATAAATAATAATTTATTTATTTGAACCCTCATTCAAGGAGAACATACTCTGGATATCTGCATACCTGAGAATCATTAGTAACTTTTTCAATAGTTTGAATCACAAAAATACATGTCTTAGTCAAAACACCTCACATAATCTTGTTTGTTCATATTTGTTTTAGTTCAAAGCCTTGTTTCCTAAAGACATTTCCATATTTCCCATGCATAAAGTTATAATAAACAATACTCACTGGGAAAGAAAATCTCCATAGCTGTATTAACAGCAATAACTTTCTATCAAAACGCGATATTTGATAAAAAATTTCCAAAAATCTTTCTATTTAGCTCCATAAAAGCTTAATCACAGAACACTGTTTAGCCACAAATCACAAGCAGTCATTACTCTGCATAATAATATTAATTTAACCGAATCGTATATGTATTTACATTTACATGGAAAACTTTTTATATAAAAGTTGAACAAATGAACACATAGAATAAGATGCACGTTATTAATCTAAGGATGCACGTTTGAGGAATTTCTTATTAATGAAGAACAAAATTAATCGAGAGAAAGCTAGACAATGTTAAAACAGTCCATTACAGCCCAATTTAAAAGTTTTATTTGATTTTATCAGGTTTTATGATCAAAACCACAGGGTAGCGATAGAAATAACGGCTAGTTTTTGCCATTAGGTTATGTCGCTTAGGCTATTTTTACAAAGCTATTATTCTGAATCGAGTTTGTCGATGTGGTTGTCATATCGTAGATAGTTGTATTTGTTTATTAATTTGGATTACATATCTATTTTTAATTTAGTCTAATATCACAAAATAATTTTATAATGTAATAATTATTTTATGTCAGTTTGTAAAATATCATTGGTGTCCTTTGGTGTCAGTGAGATCCTTATTTGTGATTCATTTGCATAAAAAAGCTTTGTACAATAACGTTAGTAGCTATTACAAAATCGCCACTAATGTGGCTTTAAAAAAAGTAATTCTATACTGCCCAGTGCCCTCTATCTTTCAGTATATACAGGCTGCGTTCCACTAAGCGTTCACAACGATCACGCTCACGACCGCAGTTTTTCCCGTTCCACTTGCTTGTGAGCGTTACTGTCGTAAACTCAAGTGGAATGGATTATAGAGCGTTTTGAGCGTGGAGTTAATAATACAAACGGCGATTTAATAAAATGTTCGGTCTAATTTTACCGAACACCTTAATCAGCATTTAGGTGCGTGGCGCGTTTACGTAAAATTAATAAATCAGTCGATCAAAGGTCTGTTACCACGCAAGTCGAGTACAGTCATCGTCTCATTAACATTAACATTTTTATAACATTTTAACATTTAAGTACTTATGTAAAAGTGGACATTAAATATCAACATATTAAACATTCGTATCAATTATATCTAACAATCGTACCCTTGCTCGGTACTCACACATTTTTTTTGGTCCTTCGAAAAGGGGCCTCGCGCGTCGCTTGATTCCGTACAAACGTGGTTCCGTCGGGCGAGGTGTTGAACTATACAATAGTGAATAAACTAACTATTTGTGCTAGTGAAGTGCGAGAGGTACGATACCAACATCAGGTAAACAACATCAGCAGCAGCAGCAGAGCTGAACGGTGCTGACCATCATCAACAAAACAAGTAATACTTTTCCATTATTAATAACAAACTAACATCATGGAGCATATTATCGAACTTCAATCGATAATCTATGACAACATTATTAAACTTGGCACTAACATAAAAAAAGACGGCACCGAGAGGAAAACATTCGACTACTTTAAGAAGCGGTTGAATATCCTAGACGAGTACTGGTCAGAGTATCAATTCAATCATGATCGTATTCAAACTGAAGTAAGTCAATCTCATTCTTACTTTGTTAACCGGGAGTACGAAAAGGTTATGAAGGCGTATGAAGAAGTAAAAGCTTTAATTAACAAGCAATACAAGCAATTATTGGCCAGCGCAAGTAACCCGATAACAGGTGAGCAACCAAAATCTTCAATCTACACGGAGCCAGAAGAGGAAGAAACCACTATGGAAGCAGGACCTAGCAGGGAAAAGTTGCAGTTGAAAACAAATACAGGTACAAGTAGTAAAATAGACGATTTGTTACGGCGACAATATGCCAATTTTAAAGCCTTTTTGCGAACTACTTCTAATATCGACGTGGATTCCATGACCGAGAAGTGGGAATTTAAGGATACATTAAAAACTCTACAATCAAGATGGTCAGCCATCGACTCCCTGCACTGGGAAATTGAGAGCGAATTGGATGGAGAAAACAAAACATACAACATGATGTTCGACAGGTACGAAAAACAATATCATAATTTAAAAAAGTCCGTCAACACAAAAATGTGGTCTGTCGCACATAGAGAAAATTCAACCCCTCAACTTGACATCCCCGTGTTCACGGGCAACTACGACAAATGGGTATCATTTAGAGATTTGTTCACCGAAGCAATTCACAATAACCCATCTATATCGCAAGCTCAAAAGATGCAACATTTAAAAAGTAAAGTTCGAGGAGAAGCTGAGAAATTGATACAACATTTGAGAATTAGCACAGATAACTACTTGGTAAGTTGGGAAATACTTACCAATCGTTATGACAACAAATACCATATATTTTCGTCTCACATGAATATTCTTTTGGGTATTTCTAACATGCAACATAAGTCATTATACCATATTAAAGCAATGCACGACCTTACGCTAGAATCTTTATATGGAATACAAAATTTAGGTGTAGATATCTCATCGTGGGACCCGATGATTGTGCATATTTTAGGCCAGAAGTTAGACTCGGAGACTTATAATGATTATCTTGAAAAGGTTAAGAATTCGAAAGAACTTCCAGTCCTAAAAGAATTTTTAAAGTTCCTGGAAACCAAATTTACAAATCTTGAAACAGCGCAAAGAAAACCAGAGAACGGGTCATTGAAAACTTCATCCCAAGCAAAACAGCAACATTTTTCGAATTTAAAGAAAAACCATAATTATAATTCTTATAACAAAAACAATTACAATTACTCAAACAACCTCAGCAAGCCTATTGCAAAATCAATGCACGCGTCCAACATAAATTGTCCACTTTGCAATAATCAACATGGCATTTATAATTGCAAAAGGTTTTTACAATTAGATGACGACCAAAAATTGAAAACTATAAACAAGTTGAGACTTTGTACCAACTGTTTATTTAGTCATAACGGCAATAAATGCACATCCACTCGAACATGTCGAAAATGCCAAGCATCGCACAATACAATTCTGCATGACGCATTTACAAAAACATCAAACTTTTCGACTCCAACCAACAGCAACAACCGTAGTCAAATCACCCAGCAACAGGAAAAACGTAATGACCAAGTGGCTGGGACGTCTCACGCATCGCAAGACGACAATTCGGAAATATTACTTGCTACTGCTATAGTAAAAGTAAAATCTTCAGACGGCTCATATTACAATATTCGAGCCTTAGTTGACCAAGGTTCACAAATATCGCCCATAACCGAGAGAGCGGCTCAGCTCCTGAACATAAAGAGGCAAAGATGTAAGGGAGTCATTTTCGGCGTTGGACACAAGGAAAACAGCTGCAAAGGAATTATTAGCATAGAGTGTTCTTCACTGTATAATAACTTTAAGTTCGAATCCGAAGTGTTCATTATGAATGATCTCATTAAATGTTTACCTAACAAAAGTTTTCCGAAACCGACATGGTCATTTATTGAAAACATACAGTTAGCGGATCCCGAGTTTTATAACAGTCGTCCGGTGGATTTGTTATTGGGAGCCGACGTCTATGCAAATATTATATTAAGCGGGATGATTAAGGGAGATAATGCATATCAACCCTTAGTACAACAAACACAATTAGGATGGTTGTTATGCGGTAACGTTAAAACTTACCATTGTAACGTAATTTTAAACAACATCGATGAGATCCAAAAATTTTGGCAAGTTGAGGAAATTGGGGAACCGTCGAGTTTATCAATAGAAGACCAAGATTGTACTCAGCTGTACTCTGCAACAACAAAAAGAACAGAAGACGGACGCTACGAAGTCAGGATTCCACTGAAAAACAACCCTAAACAAAAATTAGGAGTATCCAAACCGATGGCAATTGCTCAATTAAAAAATTTGGAAAAACGTTTTAAAAGACACGAAGAGCTAGCTGAAAATCACAAATCCTTCATGAATGAGTATTTAGAGTTACACCATATGAAACCTGAAGAAAAAGACAGCAAAATAACACTGGAATGCTACTTACCTCATCACGGCGTGCAACGGGAAGATTCGTCGACTACCAAATATAGGGTTGTATTCAATGCTTCCGCCAAAACGTCAACAAAGTTAAGCCTCAATGATATTATGTACAAAGGACCTAATTTACAAAAGGACCTACAATCGTTGTTGTTACAATGGAGGCAATATCCATATGCTTTTACCGCGGACATCGAAAAAATGTACCGCCAAATACTCGTTAACAGCATCGATCAACACCTCCAAAAAATCGTATGGAGATGGTCACCTGAAGAACCAATACAAACTTTCCAACTAACGACGGTGACGTATGGCACTAAATCTGCGCCATTTTTGGCAATTATGACGTTGAAACGTCTAGCATCCGACGAACGGGCTAAGTACCCGGAAGCAGCAGCGGTCTTGGAAAATTCATTTTTTATGGATGACTTATTACATGGATCTTATAACATTAACCAAGGAAAACATTTGATTGCCCAATTAATCGAGCTTTTGAAATTAGGCGGATTCAACTTAAGGAAATGGTCTTCAAATACTTCAGAGTTACTAGAAAATTTAACTTCAAATAGTGACAACACGGTATATAATTTTAAAAATGAAGATACGTCCAAAACATTAGGCCTATGCTGGAATACAAAGGAGGATCAATTTACCTTCAATTACAAGTTCACTAAAACAACATTAAAACTAACTAAACGAAAATTACTCTCAGAAATTTCAAAATTATTCGACCCTTTGGGGTGGTTGACCCCTTTATCCACAAAATTAAAACTTCTTTTTCAAAAACTATGGAAAACCAATCTCCAATGGGACGATACAGTATCAGATGACATTCATAGTGAGTGGTCCAAGTTAATGGCGGATATTGATAACATTAAAAATTGTGCTGTCCAACGATGGATTTTGAGCCAAGAAAATGACACCATTGAACTACACGGCTTTTGTGATGCCTCCATAGAAGCTTACGCGTGTGTTGTTTACGTACGTACAAAATTAAGCAACAAAACAGTAATAGTCGCTGCCAAGTCAAAACTTGTACCACACAAAAAGGCGATCACATTACCAAGAATTGAACTTTGCGGTGCATATTTATTAGCAAAACTAATGGACAAAATAAAAACAAGTATTGACTGTAAACACGAAATCTATGGGTGGTGTGATTCTATGGTTGTATTGGGGTGGTTACAAGGTGACTCAACGCGTTGGAAGCCATATGTGGCCAACAGAGTCAACACGATCACACAGATCATGCCAAGCAACAACTGGCGATATGTAAAATCAGCTGATAATCCAGCAGATTGCGCCAGCAGAGGAATGACAGCGTCTCAACTGCTGAGTCATTGTTTGTGGTGGCAAGGACCATCATGGTTACCAACATATAAAACTGATAAAGAGCAAAGCCAGACGTTATACAGAACAGAAGAAGAAACAAAACCCATAAAGCAAGTCAACATTGTACGACAACATAATAACATTATTGAAGATTTATTACAAACACATAATTCGTTTAGAAAAATTGTACACATACTCGCATGGATCTTGAGAGCATTGACACCTATTCCGCAACGTCAACATTTACCGCGCTACCTAACAGTATTAGAATTACGTAAATCTAAATTAGTTATAATAAAATACGTACAAAGAAAAGAATTTGCCGATGATATTGAAAAATTGATTCGGGACGGAAAAGTTGGTTCGAACAGTAAATTATTGAATTTAAATTGTTTTATTGACAATGAACACATACTGAGAGTGGGAGGACGCTTAAGACACGCAAAGATGAGCGTCGAAATGAAACATCCTAAGATCATACCTAACAAAACCAGGTTAGCGGAATTATTGATCAAAGAAGCTCATTTATTAACATTTCACGGAGGACCGAGGTTAACATTAGCTACTCTTAGGCAACAATACTGGATACCGGGAGGAATCAACACTACAAAGGCACAATTAAGAAATTGTGTAACTTGTCGTAAGGTCGAAGCGAGAAAACAATATCAGTTGATGGGCGACCTTCCTGCAGCTAGAATCAACGCGGCACCACCATTCTACCATACAGGGGTAGACTATACAGGTTTCGTGGAAGTTAAAGCAAGCAAAGGAAGAAGCATACGAACAACAAAGGGATACGTAGCCGTGTTTATATGTATGGTATCCAAGGCCGTACATTTGGAACTAGTATCTGACTTGACTAGTTCTGCATTTTTAGCTGCACTTAATAGAATGGCAGCACGAAGAGGAACCCCACGTCATTTGTATAGTGACCAAGGTAAAAATTTCATAGGAGCTAATAGGCTACTCCAAGAAGAGTACGAGCAATTACGCCAAGTCTTTGGTGACAAATTACAATCAGAGGTAGCCGAAATGAAAATAGAATGGCACTTCAACGCGCCATCCTGGCCAAACGCGGGAGGCCTGTGGGTGAGAGCGGTTCGCAGTTTAAAATACTATCTTAAAAGAGTAGTAGGAGAACAAAAACTAACATTCGAGGAGTATTCAACAATACTGACTCAATTGGAAGCTTGCCTAAACTCACGTCCGTTATGCGCGTTGACGGAAAATATCGAGGACTTAGATTATTTATCGCCGGCCCATTTCTTAACAGGAAGATCTGGTCTAACTACCATTGAGACCCCGGCTGATGCGCGAACAAGGTGGCATTTAACTAACAACATTTTTCGCCAAATCTGGAATAAATGGAAAATTGAATATTTAACTCAGTTAACGGCAAGAGACAAGTGGTTGAAACCTCAAAGAAATTTGAAGGTGGGGGACATTGTAATAGTGCATGAAGATAACATTCCAGCTGGAAAATGGTTAATGGGTAGAGTAATTGATCTACATCCTGGCAGCGACGGATACGTCCGAGTTGTATCCTTAAAAACCAAAAATGGTGTAATAAAGAGACCTATTATAAAACTTTCTGTGCTCCCCATTGAAGCCTCAGGACAACAACAATCTGCTTCAGACACTAACCAAGAGAGGGAAAAAGAGAAGAAATCAACAAAATTCAACACAAAATTTACGAAGAAACAAAAGGCAGCTCCCAATGCCTTTTCGTGTATTGCTATGGCCTTAATGTTTTTCATGACTCTCTGTGGCAACGTAAGCGGCTATAACATTACTCAGTTAAGAAGCGATCAATTCTTATACTTTGATCCTGTCGCAAAATTGAGTTTGGTCAAGGACAGTTGGACACTGGTCATTTTCTATGACATGTCTCCGTATTGGGAAGGAGTGAAAGCGCTTCACAAAATAACAAAATACATCGATAAAACGTGTAAAACAATAAGCGATGAACATTGTAACATGATAGTATCTCAGCTGTTCCACGAGTTTGATGAACTGGAATATTATAATAAATTATTGATGACACAACAATCACGCGAACTCAACAGACAGCGGCGCGGTCTCATCAATGGAGTTGGCTATTTAGCAAATTCTTTGTTCGGAGTGCTGGATGAACATTTCGCGGAAAAATATACTCAAGACATCGATTTGATAAGACAGAATGAAAAACATATTCTCGATCTATGGAAAAATCAAACCTCGGTCATCGAATCAGAGTATAATCTCCTAAAACGAACGGAAGAGATTATGAGACAACAACATAAAATTATTAATCAACATTTAATTAATCTCGATAAAGTGTCAAATAAGCTTCAGCAAGAAATTAACAACATATCTTCGCTTCAAGACTTTACGATGATGTCATTAATCGCCACCAATTTAGTACAAAACTTAAAAGGAAATCAAGACACTCTTTTAGATATACTCACCAATATTCACCACGGCCAGGTCAACATCCACTTACTCACCCCAAAACAACTAGAAGCAGAACTGAATACGATTTCGGCCCATTTATCAGATGATACAACGCTACCAGTGGATCATCATAACATAGGACAGTTATATTCATTACTGAATCTGAAAGCGAGGTTCACTGAAAAATACTTTATATTTGAAATAACATTACCTCTTCTTAGTAGAGATCGATTTAAGTTGTACAAAATAATACCTGTTCCTCACCAAATTGGGAACTCCATGAGTGAATTTATTCCTCTTTCAGAATACATCGCCACCGATTTAAAAAGAGATACGTATATAACATTTACCAAAGAAGAATTGCCTTTATGCAAAAAACAAGAAACTTGGATATGTGACATTAAAAAGCCAGTTTATCATCAGAAAAATGTAGTAAATACGTTCTGTGAAATAGAACACAAGACTGAAACATGCAAAGCCAAACTATCAAGATGTGAAAACAAATTACTATCTTTAACAAATCCGTATCTCTACTTGTACCACTGCTGCGACACCTGTAATCTAAATATTATTTGTGAAGAACATATCAAGTTAGAACAATTATCCAAAGCTGGAATCATGTACCTAGAACCTGGCTGCTTGTTAAAAGGCCAAGGCTTTACTCTCCAAACTCAAAGAAAGACGGAAACTCAAGTTAACATGAGCAATAATATCTATGTGCCAAAAATAGACCAGTTAAATTATATCATTAACAATTCTATGCCGTTTAAAACTATTCATAACCTGACTGACTCGAACGAGATGGAATGAGAGTTAAATAAGCTACATAAACACATAGAAGAAATGAAAAATACCCAAATCGAATTAGGGACAACATTGTCACCTCATGATGTTCACTTATACTCGGTCAGCTACATTTTGGTGGGAGCTGTTGTGGTGACGGCAGGCGCCTTCTGGTGCCGCCGTTGGCAGCGTTTGCGCGGGCGAAGCGCCCGCATTTCTCCGGACATCGAGCTTCAGCCTACATCGGGTTGCAACGTCAGCAATAGTGCGCGAGTGCAAGTACAGGGTAACGGACAGCCCAGTGTTCATATAAATGAAAGTGCGCGACCGATCACGGCTGATCGCCAGCCTAGTGTCCGGACCATCAGTGAAAGTGTTCAATGGCCTATGGCCAATCGTCAACCAAGTGAACACATATATGGCAAACTGAACAAAAGTGCAGTGACGAACAAAGCGTGTTCTCCTATACCGCGAAAGCATTTAGAAATAAGCATTTAATATTGTATACTTTTATATTTTATTGTATTGTAACACTTTTTCATCTCATCTCATTATCTTTTAGGCGCCCGGAATATGTTCGGTCTAATTTTACCGAACACCTTAATCAGCATTTAGGTGCGTGGCGCGTTTACGTAAAATTAATAAATCAGTCGATCAAAGGTCTGTTACCACGCAAGTCGAGTACAGTCATCGTCTCATTAACATTAACATTTTTATAACATTTTAACATTTAAGTACTTATGTAAAAGTGGACATTAAATATCAACATATTAAACATTCGTATCAATTATATCTAACAATCGTACCCTTGCTCGGTACTCACACAAAAAAGAATGCAAAATATTTAACAGGTTTGGTTATAATCTCTAAGCCTTGAAAATAAACTTAATTAATTATTGTTTAAATCGATTTATATTGAAAAAAAAAAAAATTATTTTTTTATATCCACTGCAGAAACACTCACTTCTACTAAAATATATCTTTCCGCATGAAATAACGTAAGCTTAACCGTCGCCATTTTTGATGCATTGAGTTCTGAAAACGCCGCTAATTTTCTCAACGATCACGACGACCCACCTTTTTAGATGGGTCGTCGTGAGCTTCGCGTGAGCGTAAGTCATGACGTTATAAGTGACGTTTTCGCCGCGACCACAACGACCGCGGTCGTTATGTGGAACGGCTAATGGAGCATTTTGATCGTTGTGAACGCTTAGTGGAACGCAGCCATAAAGTACTCTGTGCCTCTATCTCTATTCTCTATCTAAGTAACCAAAACCTTAGATTAAAGAGAGAGAGGAGATCGGTTCCATCTCCATGACCTTAGCACCAGACTAAAGATGGCGGAAAGTTTAGTGCGTTAAAGTAATATAGTCGATGATTTGTCGATAAACATTTTTGTATTGTTTTTACAAAGCAGTACATAAATGTGCAAATGTGAATATTTTTGTACGTTTCTTATTTATTACTTGTTTTTATTTGATTTATTTAAAATTATCAAACATTACGTTTATGATTTACTTAAATTACTAGACTATTATTGGCACAATTCGTTTCAATGATATTATCATCAGCATCAGAATGTAAACTTTAACATTAACTGAGATTGTTTATTGGAACCGGGCGTAAGTTATTTTCTTAGTTTCTATTGTTTTACATCTATAAAACCAATTAACGCTAACGGCCGGTTTCAATAATCAATCTCAGTTCGAATGTGCAGATACATTACAAAAATTAGACAACAAGAACACAGTTTGGACATGACTCCGTCAAATGACTAGATTTGATTGGTTCATAATCGCGATCTATCTGCACTCTAAACTGAGATCGTTTATTGAAACCGGCCGTAAGTAGTAGGTAGGTAATTCGCTAACTATGTTCGCTAACAATATTGCCATGCACTAACACTATCGATTCCTCGTTTTTATAAGTCTGAAACGACGTGCCGTTTAGGGAGAACTCAAACAAAGGTTTAATAAAGATATTATTTTATTCACGGATTGAATTAAAAAAAGAATGACACATTGTACACATGTACACTTATAGCTAAAATAAGGCCGAAACAGTTTTTTGTAAATATCTGGCTAATTACTTACGCATTAAATGACAGGTAGGTTTGATAGCGTATGACAAAAGTTGTACAATATAAAATCCTTCAAGAACTTTTCAGACGCTATGATATTCTTTACGGTGCATAAATAAAGGTTTTTATAACTTTAAACAATTGGAGATTATTATCCTTCTTTTCGAGGCGAAACCCTTGACTCAGCTACGTACTACTTATTTCAGAAATAAATCGACGCGAAACCGATTTTAATTTTTAAATGGTATAATTTTTTTATGTGTATCTACAAGTTTTTTGAAAATACTAACAACAGTTGGTGAAGATTTTAACAACTGTGATATCTGCACGAATGCATCAACTTTTGAATCATTTAATTTTTCCAGAATGTTATAAACTAACAAGCCGTTAAAAGTCTGACTGTATACCGTGGGTTCGTATGAACGGCCACATAACGCATTCAAATAATTCATTTGTTCGAGGCAATGTTGAAACTGAATTAGCGGATATAATACAGATTGATTATTATTAATTGAGTTTGTTTTGATCATATATGGCGCTAACGCTTCATTGGTGGTTTGACGATCGTGGGCGGTGATGTCATTATTACTGCAGCAGAGGGCCACGTACGATAACAACACGCTGTAAGCTTCATGCTTGCCCCACGACTCACTCTTGTATGCCATGTAAATCAGAGCTACCATCAAAATTCTCGCGCTTCGCGGTAAGTCTTGTAATGGGTCAAAATTGATACCTTTAAGTGTGAAATTTAAAAAATGATTGAACAAATTATACCGTTCAATATGACCCCAACCGTTCTCGAAGACTACATTGTTCGTCGTGTAATTCGGTTTCGGGACATCTGGCGTCTTTGTGCTAACAGCTATTTTTTCGCCATTATCCCTATGTACTATAAATGATTCCTTGCTGTAGTTGCTCAATAAGTTGAGAGCATACTTCATGATATCCGTAGAAAGTAGGACAGCATCAGGCATTGTGTCATTATGAAATCTCCAGCATCCATCGGTGACGCCATCCGTGTACAAATTTACATACGGGATAGCGATGTATCTTAGAGCTATGCCTTTTTCGAACCATTGGGGGTCATTGTCCACAATGGACATTTTATTTCTTTCTAGGAAGTATTGGCATGGTATGCCAGGAGACTGTGCTGCTAAAAGCGCGCGTATTTCTTTTTCTTTTAGCAAGATTAATTTTTTTTCGTCAGAGTCAAAGCCTTCAAGAATTTCTTTGAGAATTTCAGATTTGGTGTTCCTGGAGAGCCATTTAAATATATGTATGTATCGATCAGGACACATTATGGGCGCTTTGATTTTTTGTAGAATTTTCGAAAAATATCCATCAGGATAAATATTGTGATCAGTAAGCAATATAAAACTTGGAAAAATGTCTGAGGACAATCCATATTTTTTAAGAACATTGCTAAAACGTAGCAATTTACATTTGATACCTCTTTTAAAAGGATCATATTGAAACAAATAACTATTTATGTATGAATCACTTAAGATGGCCACTTCAATATCATTGCTCAAAACCGGACAGCCCAATTTATTCGCTAATACGGCGCATTGTTCTTTGGCCTCTAATTGACATATTACATAATCGAATCCCATCTCTTCTAAAGTCTGCCTGCATATATCCTTTACGAAAATCTTTGCAATTAGATTTTCTTGATTTATCATTTCTTTATTTTTGTAGTTCTGCCATCTCTTTTCAACATCTTTTGACCCTCCTTTGAAAACGAAGTAACATTTAATATTGGCTTTTTTAAATATCTTCAGTTTTTTTTTCAAGAAATTCGAGAATTTGTCACTCTCACAGCCGGCGTCTTTCGACAGTTTGCTTAGTTCATACATGTCATAGAAATAATTCTGCGCGTCTATAACGAGGTTGCAGTCCCTAAGGACATGGTCTCGCGCCTCCGGTGCCAGCAATTTGTTGAAATACATGATCTTCATGTTGGTTTCTGGAACAAAACAAACATAATATTATGTTGTTAAATAGGAAGGTACTTCAATTGAACGGATCCGAAAATTGAGGAATTTATGAGAATAATTAATATTATAAAATGATTTAAGTATATCAATCCAGATAATGACCACTGTATGTAGAATATATTATTACATACTTTATGTACATATTATACACACACAGACTCATTCGGCACATTTTATTCCCGAAGGGTTAGGCAGAAGCGAACTAGAGAACTGGAAAATGAAGGTGCCATTTCGCCGAGCTCATTTCTGTCGCAGATGTGATCTTATCGCTGTATTGGGCATAATCCGGAGTCCGGGCTGATATTGAACAGAAAAACTCAATTTCACTTTGTCCGACCCAGGAATCGAACCTGAGACCTCAGGACGGAACTGTCCTAAAATGGAGCATTTTGTCCGAGTGGTGTTTTGTTATTCGTTTTCGTAGATACCTACGACACGGGCAATTATGGCCTATGCCCTATGCCAATAACCTTCGCAGTTCGCACAAGTGTAAGTAATAACTTTAGAGGAATCTAATTTTAGAGGTATAGTCGTAGTAGTTTAACTTTATGAATGGCCTTATAAAATACGAACAAACAAACATTACAAAATACTTAAACTAATCTATGTACATAGTATAATTAATGATCACTCAAAAAATATCCTTCTCAAAAATATAAAACCGTGACAAAGTCAGTATTCACTCACATACGAGTTACGAACTTACGACGCGACGGCTTCGACCCTTATCCACCTTTAACGGTTCACAAGTCACAATTTAAGAGTTAGGATTCAGAAAAAAAATTACGTCGGAAAATAACTGTAAGTCTATTATCAACTTCTATGTTTCAAATGATCCTGGCAAGACACGCCTTTTGGCTTTTATACGGCGGGTGATGACCAATATGGACAAAAATAAATGATTGCGATAAAACTTTTAAGATTCAGGGGTTCACCGTACACAAACAATAGTTAGGTACTGACTTACTTACTTATTTTGCGGGAATTATACCTACTTCATCCAACTGCTCACACAACGGAAACAAAATAGATTATTTTATGGGGTGTTTCGGTGTTTCCCATCGCGATCTTTGTCAGTGTTGCTAGTTAGCAAAATTTTGAATAAAAATCTGCTAAAATCCAGATTTTTAACCCACGGATATTTGTTTCACATCTCGGTGTTGTGACACCTAAAGTCTTTCGTTGATACTCACGACTTAAGACTAGTATCTTAGTAGGGAATCCGGGCCATGTGGGTGGCTTGGAGTGTATATTTATTTGCTAGCTTATGCCCATGGCTCTGCAAGCGTATTTTGTAGGAACAAAGGGAAAGTTGATGATTTGTCGATCCGACCTGTCGTTTAAGTGTAAATATTCTACACAACAAAAAAGATCTAAATTCAAGTGCCTGTTAAAATCAGAAAATACTAAAAAGTAGTGAAGTATAGACGTCTTGGATAATCTGTAAATCTATTTGCTAGAATCTAGAGTGAATAGGGACTTTAAGCAGATATATTTCAACGTAGATGTCATCACTTCATATCATCACTTTCCAACTAGTGAGATTTTGGTCAAACACTTGCTGGTTTAACGGAAAAAAAAAATTTAAGTATTTGTTTGAAGTAATTGATAGGAAGCTCCATTATCCTTTTCTGTTTGGTATAATATTTTTTTAGGATTTTTAGATAAGGTTATCAAGTGCTTTCGTTTGCAGATTATATTTCCTACAAAACTATTCTTTATTTTTATTAAAGTTTTTTTTATATTCAGACAGTCAATGTAACTGTCGACTGTAAATATCGATTGTAGAATCATGTCCCTATCATTCCCAGTGTCATGACACTATTCAATGTTTGCATGTGATGTACTTGACATATTAGTGTGCGTAAAACTTAGATGGGATGGGTTGTTTATTTAAGAGTGCCTCCGTAAGTACCCAAAATGATTTGAGTTACTGTGTAGCATTTTCAATGTTTCGTTCCCTCGTCCCCCTCAAACACCGATAGACTTTTTTTCTCAGAGTAATAGCTCTTTGTTAGGTCCATTCTTAAAACGTCGTTGAGGTGGCCTCGGTATTTTCAAATTTATTATGGTCACACTGAGCATATTTGCAGCTAACACATTTGCAAATTGCAGGATTTGCAGTCCGCCGGCCATTTTATATCGTTGTTTTTTGACATTTCTGCTTCCTGTCGGCTGATGGCTGTCCCTGTCCGTCGCTGTCCGTCGCTGTCCGTAAACTTGTGTTTTGTGATAATATAGTGTACGGCTTGGAAATCTTGTACCCAGACTTATTTACTTGATACAAGAATACCTAACAATAATTTATGATTTTATACTTGTCCTTCCTTTAAGTGTTTGAATAATGTCGTACAACAAATGTAAGTAAAAATTGATTTTCGAAATACGATAAATAAATATGTTTACTAGCGTGATTTTAATAAGTAATCACTACTATCCGTATTAGATACAGTGTCTGACTTTCACATATCTGGTTAATATTTATCATTAAATAATGGTGGTAGTAATTACATTTCCCCGTGTGAATCATGACGTACAGTTTTATTTCCAATATAATGATGATGCACTGTTGTTGTCAGACAACACCCGTCATTCCGGGCGGTACAACACGCCAGGACACTTTGTATCAGCACAAGAGGTAATTACATCTCAACATACCTTAGCATATACTCTATCCTGTTATTAGTATATACTTTTATATCAACTATATCCATGTGCTTTATGTGACCTCTTATATTTAATGAAATTCTTTTTTTTGTTTGATACCAAATGCATATTAATTGTGTGATATCCTAATGTAGGTGAAGTATTAAATAGTATTATAAATGTATGTGTTACTGCAGTATGATGCGGAGCCCCACATGCCCTCATACTGGTATTGGCACATTGAGTCAACAGCTACCCTCTGACAGAGCTTGGGTTCAGACAGATGTAATCAGGATCATCGCTTCTTATAAACATTGTCACTGAAAAATCATCTGCTTTCTGCATTTTTTTGACAACCTACATTTTATTAAGATACAAATTGTAAATTTCTTGCTATGGTTACACTTGTTAACCCGTCAGAGGCGGCACATATATATGTTCCATAAGCGTATGGGCCACCGGAGGCCGAGCCGCCCGTGACTATTTAAGTAACAAAACATATGTATGTGTTTGCTCCCTCCTGACATTTGACCCAGCGTGTCAAATTTTTTTTTGTTGCATATTTGCGGGAGTTTTAGGGTTGTCCCCCAATCCTCAAACCACAATCCTTTTCATGTTTTTTTTATAAGTAAAATATAACCACATATAATGTAACCTTGTATATAAAACTATAGCTAAGCCTTTGTACGAAATGCCAGGGGTGGATCATAAGCCTCATGTCATTCGATACCATTATTAATTATTTTATGGAATTTTATCATTTTAGTAAAAACATTACCTTCCTTTTGGGATAAAAATACATAGAATAGGGCTGGGGATGATCCTATTATATCTGTTATCAAACATCTGTGTTTCAACATTGTGAGTGACCAGCACAAAGTGCTCACATTTTGTTGGAAGTCACTACAATGCTTGGAACCCATCAATGGCATAGTATTATGTGATACTGTCAACATGTCAAAGATAAATATTCTTTTGAGAAACCACAAACTATTCCGTACTCATGGGATTGCTTAATGACAGATAACGCCTTTTTTATGTGATCTTAAAATCTTACAAATTTTTTGAACAGATAAATGCAGTCACTCTTTAACTAAAATACTTCCTTCTGCCTGTGGATTTAAAAACATATTTGTAATAAATGGTCTAGTGGTAGAGTATATAGGAAGTGAACCGGGAGATCCTGGTTTGGATTCCCAGGTCTGGATTTGGTTTGGTTTTTATGACCGGTTGCCTGCCTGATGTCAATCCCCTCTGAGGGATCCAGTCCCTAGCAAATTAAATTAGAAAATTTGCTTTGCCTGACCTGGGAATCGATCCCAGGACCTCCTGGTCTACACCCCATATATGCTCGCACTAGACCAAGGGTGCGATATTTCGGGCGACCGGGCGGGGTGGTTCAGTGACACTACCTAATTGTCCAAATGGGGGTCGACGACACTGAACCAGCTGTGCACTGACATGTGAGATGCCATTGTGATAGGATGTTGACACAAGCCTCTCGGAGGGTAGCCCGTGGGTGAGAATGCATTATGGTCACGAAACATTGCATTTCGTGCACATACAGACTTCTCTAGACTTAAGTAGATTAAGCTACACCAAATTCCCGGCATGCGTGACCCTTTAGAATTGTAACAAGTGTTGGTCAAGTCTGATTTACACAAAGAGTTTCATGTACGGCTGAGGTGAGGATACAGCAGAAAAGGATCTCGTCTTACTGACGAGTAGCCTGGCTTACCTGTCCCACTAGTCATATAATATTCCATTCTGTGTGCCCAGAGTAAGACGTTTTTACCAACTTGATCATGTTAACGCAACTACAATATATTTTTCTTTCTTTCTACCTACCCTTATCCCACCTTAATGTGGGGTCGGCGCAACACACTTTTCCAAGCATGTTGCAGAGAGGATTTGGCTTAGTTTTTACAACCGACCGCCAGCCTGACGTCAACCCCTATGAAGGATCCAGTCCTGGGCATAATAAATTAGAAAATTTACTTTGCCCGACCTGGGAATCGAACCCTGGACCTCCCGGTCTACAGCCCATACATGCTGCCACTAGACCAAGGAGGCGACCACTAAAACGCTACTACAATATATGAAATAAAACTATTTTACGGATTATCACGATTTGCTATAATGTTTATGCCCAACGTTTCGAAGGCTTTGCAGTCTTCGTAGTCACAGGTTGGACTCCTTCGATAGGTCGGGCATAAAAATTAAAACAAATGGTGATAGAAGCGGTACAAATTGTTTTATACATACATAGACTCACGCCTTTTTCTCATAGGGTTAGGCAGAGCCAACAGTTTTCCACTTGCTACGATCCTTGCACACCTCTTTCGCCTCATTCAACAATAGTTTGACTTAAGAAATCAGTAACTACAATGTATATTTGAAAAATATAGCATCATCAGTTTTCAATAAAACTCCATTACTTCAATGGAGGTCACAACTCACAGGCAACGTTAACGCGACCAAATACATAAAACCTAGTAAAATGAGTTATCAGAAAGTATGAACTCTTACTGGAGGTGCTGGTGTGAGAAATTATTTGTGTATGTCAGACTTGAGTTGATGCAAGGCACCTGAGAGTGTAGAGGTTACAATTTCACCGGGAGCCAGGTGTGCCAGGAATGTGGGTGGTGATGGATAATGTGAACACCTGCGTTGTGAAAGGGATCCTGGTACAAATGCCACAAATTTGTAAAACAGATTGCAGCAATTAAAATCCCCCATTTACCAAGTGTAAGAGAAATGACACCTCTCGCCATGTTAAAATAACAATATCCTCTGCCGGTACCATTTAGGTCTAGGTCTATGACTATGTTCATATCTTATGTATCAAATAATTGATATTAAATCAATTAAGCGCAAATTTTTATCGTCTAAATATTTATTAGTTTTTATGAAATATCTATCGAAACAACATAACTATTGCTCAGATAAAAATACATAATGACTAAAAAAGCGTGTAAAAATCGGCCCTAAGTATTTGTTTTGTACACCTACCTAAATTCTTACTAAAGATTTTTTTAATTATTTTTCGTTCTATAGAGAACTTGCAGTATACGTCAGTGGCGAATTTACACATTTGCCGACAGTAGGCTATTTAACTTTTGCCGCCTCTACTGAGATCTGAAATTTTAAACTTAATCCACAATTATATTAATTACATTTTTCTATCAATAAAACTGCAACTTTATGATTCGTGCCCTATAATCCTTTTTACATCAACTTTTCTCGTGATTAGTATCATCGAGAACTAGGGTACCGTTATGTCAGTTCTCAGAACTTCGAACTATCTTTGGAAGGTGTCTGAAGTCTTCAGACATCTTCTTTTTTATTTTTGTAAATCAAAATTTTAAAAAATGGCTAAATTTGCCGCCCGTTAAAATCTGCCGCCCTAGGCTTCAGCCTACTCAGCCTATTGGCAAATCCGCCACTGGTATATGTACTTGAATAATGTTAATAAGTTTTCTGGCATGTATGTGTGATGTATGGTTGAGAATGAGGTGTTTCACATTGGCCACTTGGCTTAACGATGCCAGTTGGCGGGCGGGTCGTCGCACACCGGCGGAGGCTACGCGCAGCGATATAGCGCATCCACTCCCGACTATGATGTGAGTATCACGATAATAAAATGTACGACACGTATAGTAAGCACATTTTACATTGACGATGCAGGGGAGAGAAGGAAAAGGAAATTACTTTCAATATTAAATTGTCTATGTTTGAACCACAGTTCGAACTACAAATCTTAGCATAGAATCAAGCCGAAAATTCAACCTTTTTATGCTATTCGATAGTAGTTTCTAGCCAAAAAATACAGCCAAAAAATTATATAACACCATCAGTCTATTTTGTAACGCAAAAAGTGATTTCCATTTATACATATTCGTGTGACATTGGATAGCTATTCACAGGAAAGTTTCATTCATTTTAGTAGGGGAGCCCACGATGCTAAATGGGGATTTACTCGAGCGTCGTAGAGACCTATTGGGATGCAAAGCTTAGATGATATGAAGAAAAAAATGTTATATGATATATACCTTTACATCGGTGGGGGAAGCGGCTATAGATTTTTAAATATGTAAAAAAAAACTGTTGCATGGACATCCTCGAGCGCGTCAGATATTGATAGCATCAATGCCGTACGTATTTTTAATAATGTACGTATGTTAATCTGATCGTTTGCATGATGCGAGTGGTTGTATTTAAGGGTTGAAAATGAAAAAAAAAAAAAATTTATCGAGCGCGTCAGATTTTCTAACGGAGTGTTAAGTGCACCAAAAAAAAGCTCTCATTCACTAATCTGACGATTTCGATGGGACGCAAACTCGCGGCCATTTTCATAATGTGCAAAAAAAATTCGCCATTTTGAAATACTCAAGCGCATCAGATTAAGATACATATGGTTCATCTTTATGTTCTAAACGTACTGTCTCATAATCTGACGATTATCTAGAGGGATTGGCCTGATCTGACAAAAAAAAATTAGGTTCACCTTAAAGGCCATCCCTGCAACTTCCCGCTAATTCCATTCTTGGGCTCTTAAAATTGTACTTATGACATTTTTGAGCTCAAAATATAATTTATGTGATATTTTGAGCTCGCTGAGTTCAAAGAAATAGAAATTTCATAGAACACTATTTTTGGAATTTTCAAACCGCAATTACTTTTGAATGGATCAACCGATTTTCACGCGGTTGGCGGCATTCGACGCAGTTTTATCATCCTCATAAGTAATTTTGCAATTTTAATTGATCGAACCACAAATTTCGGAGTAATCTCGAAAAAACCCTTTTTCGGGTTTCTTTCGTTCACGATATCTCTCGAACGAATCAACCGCTTTTGACCAGCTAGGTGGCGATCGACGTGGTTTTTCAAGCTCAAAGGCGGATTAGTTTTTGAAGTTGATCGATAAAGCCGGTTAAAAGATATTCCAAAAAAACACTTTCAAAATATTTTTTTTTTTTAAATCATTGAACATAATTAATTGAAAAGCTCAGGAAGCAGAAACCAGAGTGGGGACGGAGTGAGAGAGTAATATA